>OY776677.1:95274657-95642071 GCA_963675555.1 Leptura quadrifasciata | reverse complement strand
GTGCATTTGCATATGATATGCATGCAACTTATTTGTTTACAAGATTCGACCCACAGGCCGTCTACTTATTCCCACTAATGAGCTCACTTCTCTTTGACTAACATGGGGATTCTCAACCGTTGCCAGCACCAAGAAAACTCATTCTCTTCCTTCAAGCACGTTTTATTCTTTCACTTTTTTTATATTCGACATTTCAAGTTTCCAGAAATCTGTCGAGAAGGTTTTGGAAACTGCTAACATCAGGAATCCTTCTTTCAGGATAACGTTGGTGATAAATTCTATTGGCAAGTAAACAATTTTTGTCTGACTCGCCCAAAACAAAAGTCATGTCTACAAGTTCCGCTTATATATTTTAAATTCAATATAAATTGTAACAACCGATAAGTGTGATAAATGCTCCTTCGTACACGACAATTTGTACCAAACTAAGGTTTTATTGCTTGTCGAATAACGAAAACAGCAAAAAAGGTACAAAAAAACATTACAGTAAAGCACCGGTTAAATACTATTTACTCATCTCAATGGATTGAAAGATATAGTCCCACTAAATTAATGGCCTCATTTCAAAATTGCATAAAGACGTGTGTCAATCAAAATGGGCAACACGTCGAACACCTATTATAAATTTTTTTTTGAGGGAAACTCTTTTTTAAAGTTTATTCTTGAATTTGACATTTATTTATTTAAAAAACGAAAATTGTTGCAAATAGCCATAGGGAAGTACTTACAAAAAATGTTCGCTTTTCATTTCTACATCACGTCATCGAAAAATATACAGGGTGTTCCATTTGAAAAAATTTGAAAATTCAATTTAAAAAGTTCTTAATTGAAAAATAAACATTTATTTATAAGACGAAAATGGTTGCAATTAGCCATAGGGAAGTACTTACAAAAATGTTCGTTTTTCATTTCTACATCACTTCGTCGAAAAATATACATTCCATTTGAAGAAATTGGTAAAATTCAATTTAAAATGTTTTTTGGCCACCCTGTAAATTTTTAGGAAATGAAAATAATTCAAAAACATTAATTGTGACTGGTGATTTTTTAATATCCATATCCAAAAAAATCATTACATCCAAGTGGTTGGGAGATATTCAATGCTAACATAGAAATGAATAGAGCCTAGAAAAAGGCTTCAAAAAAGAGCATTCCATTTAAAAAAAAGGCACTTGGTCCTGTAATTTCGTCTTGGCTCGCCCTGTATGTTCGAAAATAATTTCCAGTTATAGACTTTTTATCTAGTTTACTTGCAGTTTTTTTAAAAAAATTCTAGCTATCGTAGAATTCGAGATATCGAAGTCCGACGCACTATTGCCCTACCCTGTATAGACCTCCAACGCAAAATTTAAATGGGTCCTTAAAAAATTTTGAAAATAGCGTAGCTGATATTCTGCCCCTTGTTGACAAGCTGACTGCGATGGGTGACCTGAACATTAATAAGCTTAATCTAAATAGTAATGCCACGGTGCAGTTGTTGGAACTTTTTGTAACTTAAAAGTTATTTAACGTCGGCCTATTTCCGCTACTGAGGCCTAACACCGACGCCTGTAGACGAGCTACCCCCAACCAGGAATTTTGCCGAACCTCTTCCCTTAAGAAGAGTAGGGATCTTTTACTTGCCTAACATTTAATAGACAAGGGACCGACGGCTTTACATCCCCTCCGAAGGATGGTATATCTCCTATACAACCCTCGCCTAAGGTTGTATAGCTTCCGCGCATACACTGATATACAAACCGCTGGAAGATGTGTGAGGCGAGGACGCGGCCTTCGTTGTGAACACGGTTTAGACCTCTGTTCTTTGAAAAATAAAAAAATTGGTAGTGGGGGGTTGAGAGCTGAGACCCCAGAGGCTTCCGTGCACTTATTTTCGAGTTGGGTTGAGTCTCAGGGTTGGTTTAGTAAGTGCTGTTGCGGGTTGAATGCCACACCCTGTATATTGTAGTTGGCACTGGCTGCTATCACTTTATTTAATTTTGCACTTAATTTATTATTAAATAGCTATTGTAGGGTCAACGGTTACACCCTAGTTGTAGTAGGTTTTTTATTTAAGAAAAAATAATGAGACGATGAATTAAAATAGAATACAAAATATTTATTGAAGGGATAATGAACAAAGTTTGAATAGGTTATTTTATTTTACAAGTTTCTTTTAAATGTAGAAACTATTCGACACGTAAATTCTGTCTGTGGTTATCATATAAAGATGTATTTTTTAAAAGTTAATAAATCTGAGAAAATATCCGGAAGAATGTCCTTTCAACGTAGCCTGGTCGGTAAAAATTGGTGTGTCACTTTGGACGGGAATCGAAATTTAAATACTTAAAAACTAGCTCTTTTTAACCAGGTTTCGGCCTGGGAAGCTAGAATGGAACAGCTCGTCACGAATAAATTGCGAGGAATAGGGAGTAAGAAAACCTAGCCGAGCGGGTATCTACAACATAAAATTAAATAGGAACCGGACCCAGCGTCAACAGCTATTACACAAAGCTAACTTTGAAACTTAATTTCCACTAAAACACTACGCGAACTTTACACTTGATTCACTGCCAAAACTGAACTTGTCTTCGGCTTTCGATGCACCGGTATTTATACTGAATTGAAAAAGTTTCGTTTTTCTCGCCCCGTGTAGTCTCGCGGAGAGCTGGAAAGGCTTGGAATCGCTCAGTGCGGGCAAGGATGAGTCATCGATTGCATCATGTTGCGCAATACTTGAAAATTTTGGAATTTTGAAATAATTTTTATATGGGCAGATCGGCGATGTGAAGGGGAATTTACTAAAATTTGAACGAAAGCTGAATCTATTTTTATTTGGAAGTTATGAGAAGTTTTATGGGCAAAATCTGGCTCGACCCCGTAATGTATTACAAAGGTTCGCGGTTAACAATCTGTAACTCCGTTAAGAAGTTTCCAGTTGGTGCGTTAGATAAAAAGATAAGATATTAACAAGGTACAATACGGGTATGAATCGAGCTGAATGGAGATATAGTATGGGTGTCTGCTATTATACAGGGGTAATCGAAAAATGGGGAAAGAGTATAATAGCAATTTGATGGGAAAATTCGGTGAAAAGATATGGGGGACTTTTGAGACTCGAGGCACTGAACGTGATTTGATGTATACAGGGGTTGATCGGAAAGTAAGAATAGAAAAATTACGAAATCGTTTTAAGAACGTGGGGAAATGGACTCGACGGTTAATTTTAAGGGGGTTACGTATACGAGGGGTGGTCAAGAAGTTCGAATATTTTTAAAAGGAAAATTGCTTATAAAATTGAGACGCGTTGAAGTAAAATTATGAGAATTTGGATTTGAATGGGGAATTTGACTAGTTTGATGAATATACGGGGGCTGTATTTTTAAGTGACGTTTTTTGGGATGAATTGGTTACGGATGAGTGTAAATGAATGTTTGACTTTAGATTTGGGTGAATTTAGGTTAATTGTGAATTATCGGTGATCGGCTTAATTTCTCAGACTTTTTTGAATTGAACTGTGGTTTTTTGGTGCTAACGGTGTCTGATGGACTTTTTTTATCTAGTTTGCCAAGTGGCATGAGATTATTGAATTTTTTGATTATTTTTAGAATTTTTTGTTTTTGTATTTTGACTTGTAGGGGACATACCCTACAACAGTTGGAACGGTCACCCATTCCAAGTACTAACCGCGCCTTACGTTGCTTTACATCGCATATCGAAGTATGTACATAGTAAAGACGCACCCACGCTCGCCCCTAACTTAAAAGTAAAAATTATGGGTGGTAGTACTAAGTTATTTTCTTAGAGATTTTAATAATTTCAATTATAAAGTATTTTTAAATGATTTGCAATGCTCCATATATTTGTACAAGGGCAGTCAGTCATCACAGCAATCAAAGTTTGTATATATTTCTTGGGCATAACACCTGCCGCTCGTCACCTTTCAGTGCCAGGCTTTGTAACGCGTCGGGATTTATTTATTGTAAAATAAAATAATGAAATAAGAAAACACAAACAAATTACATGTACTTAATAATTAATAAAATTTTTAAAATGGTAAATGGTACTAATGTAGTACACTTAAAATATTGTTCGAATGATTAAATACATTGAAATCTATGTTTAATGATAACAGTTTAAATCAGGAATATTCCAAAACCATGTCTTCTAAACATCCTTCGAGATAACGAGATAGTACCGAACTGCATTAAAATTTGTGCATGCAATTTCATATATTATCGGATCAATCATAAATTGGATTCTATACTCGCCATTACCGTCTGGGTTTGGTTCGATGAAACAGCGAGCATACTGTTAGTGAAAAGTATAACGAGTTAGCTATAAAAGCGGGAATTGGATTTCATTCAAACTTGAGGATGCCATTATATTCCGAGCTTTCTGGAATCCAGCCAACAATTGTTCATAATCTATGTATATACACAATAGGCCAGCACTTTATTACGAAAAATTATTACTCCTACGTTCTTTTTTATTTAAGAAGAGAAACGGGCGGAATATTTAACGAGTTAATAATGAAAAAGTTCAGCGACACAGAATCCAAATTATTTCTCGGTTTCTTAATTGTATTGTGGATGTAATTGTGAGCCTTATAAGAAATTAATGAAGAAAAGTTTCCAGCAACAACTTACAACAGTGAAGCATTAAATTAATATCCTTCCAGATTTTAACGTATTCTTAGTAGCATAGAAATAAGGCAAATTACATTGAATAACAATCTTGTGGTAAATAATGAAAAAGAAAAGAAAAATATAGATAACAATTTGTATTCTCATAACAACAATAACAAATTAATTCGTAGCATAAAAAACAAAATTAAAGATAATGATTTGATTATCACTAAAGCAGATAAAGGTAATTGTTTAATAGTTATGAATAGAATTGATTATAATAACAAAGATCTTCAATTTATTTCGGACAATAATTTTGAAAAATCTAACGTTAATATTTCTACTTTCATTAATAAGGTTAAAACTGCTTTAAATCAATATAACAGCCTTTTTGACGCAAAAACTTTATATTTTTTTAATCCTGACCACACAATGATTCCTAGATTGTATGGTCTACTTAAAATTCATAAATCCAATAACTTTTCTGAAATACCAATTAGACCTGTCGTTGCTTTTAATAATTCCCCTACTTATAATTTATCTAAATGGTTGAATAATTTTCTTAAGGATTTATATTCAAATTTTTTAACACATGTTGTTAAAAACAACATTGAATTGATTAATAATATTAAAGACGTGGAGATAAAAGATAACGACATGTTGATTTCTTTAGACGTATCTAACCTTTTCACCAACATACCCACAGATGAAGTAGTTTCCCTTGTTAATGAACGACTTTTCGACAAGGAATATTCAGACACTGAGGTTTTGGATATCATTACTTTATTAAATACTTGCTTAGAACAAAATTTTTTTCAACTTCAATAAAGAAACCTTTATACAAAAGACGGGTCTAGCTATGGGCAGTCCTTTATCGCCTATCTTAGCTGACATTTTTATGCACTCCTTAGAATCGAACTATATATTACGTAACAACCTTTTTATTTCACATATCCAATATTATCACCGTTATGTAGATGGTATCTTAATTTTATGGTCTGGTCCTTCTGACTTGTTGCCAGAATTTTTAGATTACGTCAATTCCATTCATACTACGATTAAATTTATTCTAGAGATCCAAAATAACAACCGTTCACTCAATTATTTAGATTTAAATATAACATTACTAGATGATAAACATGTATTTGATATTTTCAGAAAACCTACTCGTACAGGTATTGTTATCGACAATACCTCCCTGCGCCCCTTTTCTCACAAAGTTGCTGCTTTCAATAATTATGTCAATAGGTTACTCAATGTTCCTTTATCACAAGAAAACTACAATAAAGAACTTTCTGTCATTAAGCAAATTGCAACTGCCCACAATTACAACATTTCTTTAATAGATAATTTACTCATAATAAGATTAAATAAAAATATTCAAAATGCTGTATACATAAACCAACCCTCCACTACTTCTGTTAATCTGCCTTATCGTTCATGAACTTTTCTTGGTCCCGTCTCTTACAAAATTTCAAACTGTTTTAACCATTTTTACCATATCTCTTTCAAATCTTCAGGCTCAGTAGAAAAATTATTTGTTAACAATAAGGATAAAATTAACCCGCTTGATAGATGTGGTGTTTACAAACTCTCCTGTAATACGTACTGTAATGCTACATATGTTGGTTGCACTTTCAGGAACTTCAAAACGCGGTTAAAAGAACATGTACGCTGTATCACCTCATCTACAGGCTTTTCACACTTTGCTAAACATCTGGTAGACAATAACCATTCCTTTGACAATAGTCTCAAAATCTTACACCTCATGGGCAAAGGTGCGTTGCTTAATAACCTCGAAAGTCTGGAAATATTAAAAGATTTTAAAAATCCACACACTTTATCTCTTAATTCACAAATAAATTCTCAATCTTCTCATACCTTTGCTGTAGCCATTTAGTACGAGCTCCTCTCTCTCTCAATAAATTATATCTAATGTTATTTAGACAGGTCATTTATTGTTTATATGTTTTTTGACATAGTCGATATTCTTAGTAATTTTTCAATCTATTTTTATTAAGTTGGCTTACACTACTGACTTGCCTTCGGTCATATACCGCCACCTACTTTTCCCTAGGTATACTCCATATAGATCGATTCTTTTTTACTTTGTCATCTGTACAAAAGTACTTCTAGCATTTCAAGAGTAAACCGGTAGATGGCACCATCCTTCTGTTGTTATCTTTAACATTTTATATTTTCTAGATCATTTATTGTAATTTTATTCTATTTATTGGTCGCAAGATAGTCGGTTGAGCAAATTAATTTTTATTTATTAGACTATTTTACAAAATTTTTCCTTTTGTTACAAATTACATGACTATGTTGAAAAACATTGAATACCTTAACAATCCTTGTTTATTTTAAAAAAATATAAGTATCCTATTTTATCATATGTTTAAACTATACCTAGTCAGATTTTTAGTACGCTACCAATAATTTGCGATACCTATTTATTTGATTTATATACAGGTTTCAAAACTCCAATACCAATTAGTCTACTTTTTATTTAGATATTAGTTTTTGTTATAAATTTCTCCTTTTTTAGATATATTAATTTCTATACATAAGATTTTAGTACTGTTACCTTAGATTTTCTATTAAGTTTCTATTAACTTCTTTTAACTATATATTGACAACATGCAGTCACTAATTCCTTTTTTAAATTGTTTCCTTGTAGACTTGTGTCTGAAGATGTGAAGTAAGTTTTTGTTCACGAAACCGGTAACACAATAAAAAGAATTTTGTGAGATACGATTCTTTTTTCCCACCAAAAATGAAAAAGAAATTGCAAACGAATTTAATAAGCATTACTCAGACATAGGAAAAAAATTAGCAAATAAAATGGACTTACCAACACAACATTTCCCATTTCGACCACCAACAATTCTCTTTTTCTTACACCAGTAAACGATAATGAAGTACAATAATATATAAAAGAATTGAAAAAAACAAGGCCCCTGGATTTGATGGTATTACATAAAGAATGTCAAGCAATTAATTAATATAATAACACCATTATTAGTCAATCTCATAAATAAGAGTTTTCAATTCGGAGTGTGTCCATCCAACTTCAAAATCGCCATAATTAAACCTTTATATAAAAAGGGTGATAGAAATTTAATGGAAAATTACCGCCCTATATCTTTGACATCCAATATTGCGAGAATTTTTGAAAACAGTTTTTAAGAAGTGATGCATAGCATGTCTGACTGGAAAAAAAAATTAAGTGTTTAGGTGAAGGTGTTTTCATAGATCTGGAAAAGACTTTTTACACAATAGTCATAAAAGAATATTACAAAAGTTAGAATATTTTGGCGTCAGAGGTCTTTGCCACGATTTAGTGAAAAGTTACCTAAATAAAAGGACACAAACGGTAGAAATCGGTAAAAACACAAGTGAGGCAAGAAACGTGCTCTATGGTCTCCCGCAGGGCATGGTTCTTGCGCCAATTTCATTTACAATGTATCTAAATGACATATTTAGCATAAATATTAGCGCAGATATAGCATCATTCGCAGATGACGCCGCATTTTTTTTCAGAGGGAAATGATGGGAAGAAGTGAAAAGAATTGGACTTAAAGGTGATTAAGAATTGGTAACTAAATATTTGCCATTCTGCTCTTATAAAAGTAATTTACCAGTATTTATTGAAATAAATATTACCAACACGGGTTTGTTTATAACCACCTATGAAAAAATTAGTTACCTCGGAATAATATTAAATTCTCATTTATAGTGGAACCACCAATCACTAACACCATAAAAAATTTAGATATTTGTTATACAGATTCAAAAAATGAAACGAAATATTAAATGACAATGACAATAGACACATTAAAATTATATAGAGTGGAATGATAGGGTCGATCTTAAAGTATGGTGTTATAACTTGAAGAGGGGTTAATAAAACTAACATCAATTCTTTAATAAACAATCCAAAAAATGTATTTGAATATTTTATGCGGAAACCCCAACCTTTATCCTACTGAATTATTATATAAAGGATCAGAATTGTTAAATATACGTAAGTTATATTCCCCATGTTTATTAGTTATTAACAAAGGGTTGAAGTGGCGAGTACAGGTGTTGGACCCTCATTTTGACCCAAATTATTATCTTTTTACTAGCACAGGCAACAAAGACCAAAAAAGCCGAAATAGCGGAAAAAAATCATGTAGAAGATAATTTTGGCACAGTTGCAGGGTAAGGTGTCCTTAACAACATACTAAAAGTACTTATGGTTGGGGGTGAAGCTATGGGGGGGGGGGTCTCTAAAGGTCCCTTGTTGGAGTTTTTCGTTAATCACTTGCAAACTACTGCATCTAGCGAAAAAATGTTCACTAGATTAATCTATATAAAATTCTCTACAAAAAAGGTCCTATACACTTTTGCGCTAGGGTCAATACTTAAAAGAGGTATGGAGTATTTATGAATGCATGTATCACAGTCGCTGCAAACCAACTGACGATGCAAATTGTATGATGGTTTTTGATACTTACAGTGATGCCAACAGCACAAAACGAGGAGAGCAGAAGCGAAGAGGGCTCACAAAAACTTCGGTTAATATCAGCTTTACTGAAATCAGACCATCACAGTTCAACAGGAGCATTTTCTTGCTAATGAAAAGAACAAAACAAGACTGATCCACTTACTCATCGAGAAAATGACAGCTGCACTGTTGCCACAGGGGACGCTGATGGCACTATCGTGAAGTGCGGGTTGGATAAAGCTGCTGTGCATCCAACTGCAGCAATAGTTGGGAAGGATGTGGACTTGATAGTTATCCTCATTGGATTTGCACCACCATCTATCAACATGTACTTCATGAAGCCAGACCGTGGGAAGGTGGAGACCAAATTGTTTTCGGTGCGAAAACTTCCATTCGCCAAGGCGATACGATCCTCCTTCTCCATAGTTTCTCCGGATGCGACACTACCTCGGCTATACATGGAAAGAGCAAAATGAGAAAAGCTCTTCACAGCAAATCCTGGCCTCATCCATGACATCTCAGCAATATTCACAGATCCCTCAACATCACCTGAGGATATTGAACAGGCTGACGAGAAGCTTTTTCTGGCTGTATACCAAGTGTCTGCACATCAAGACAACCTGAACAAACATCGGTACAAGGCATTTATGAAAGCGTCAACGAAGCCCAAATTAGACATGGCCACTAATCCTCCCACCAGAGGAACTTCAAAACAACACTCACTCAGACTATATCTACAGGTCAATCTATTTACATAGTTGTTAAATACTGATTTCTTTAAATTACAAATATCAATTTGTGCTAAATACTTACGTTGGTCTGATTACTTTCTTACAGATATAATAGTGGGTTGGCAACCCTTTACCGCCCACCCAATGGGGTTGGGCCAGGCGAGAAGATGGAATCCTGAACCCAGTTACCACGAACGACCCTGTGGCGCCCGACACCGTTTTGAACATGATCTTTTGCCGATGCAACACTGGGTGTGGAGTGCGCTGCGGTTGTCGCAAAGCAGGGATTGCCTGCTCCGGTGCCTGCGGCGTGTGCCTCGGCTCATGTACGAACGATGCCCCCATCGAAGACAGTATCGATGATGAAGAAATTTTAGATTTTGACGAAATTTAATGTTCAAGATACATCCTTGCACGCTAATTATTTTATTTTTAACAATGGCCATTTCATTTTTAACAATAAATCAGTTTTTTTTTAATTTTCTATTTCCCCCCTCCACATCTCCTTAAGTATTGACCCTAACGCAAAAGTGTATAAGACCCGTTTAAGAGTGTAGAGAATTTTATGCAGATTAATCCAGTACCTTATATGAAAATTTTTTCGCTAGAGGCAGTAGTTTTAGAGTTATTAACGAAAATCTGCGACAAGGGACCTTTAGAGACCCCCTCCCCTAAGCTTCACTCCCAACCATCAGTACTTTTAGTATGTTGTTAAGGACACCTTCTCCTACAACTGTGCCAATGGCTTTTACATGAATTTTTTCCGCTATTTTTCCTTGGTTGCTTGGACTATTAATTAATGAATGTCGCCAATACTACTACCTTATAACCCTTTGCGATAAATATAGCGCGAGATATAGCCAACGTTTCAATTATGGTAAAATACTTCAAAATACAGTTGAAACTATTTCCTAATTTTCACCGAGTATGTGCATATGAAGATAAAAATGCACATAAATTAATTTCATGAACACCACATAACGAAATTTATCTGCACATAATTCACGTATAATATTGTTATCAATCGTATTGGATTTTCTATTCTGGTTGTGGCTGTATTTGCAAATAGAACTTCATCGTGCCAAATCCTGTCATAGACAAACCGACCAATAGCAAATTTCAAAGATCATCCATGATTAAATAATAATCTGTTCATGTGTGACAGGGAACTTAATTTTGATACGAACATAGTCCAGCTTAATTAGGGCATTCGGAATATATTCCCAAACGGCTGGAAGTTAATCAAAGTTTAAATCCTCGCGGGCTCAAATGTTCTGTTGCTGTGTGTGCCATGTGGAGGCTGGCGCAGCGAGCCGGCAACAGGAATTGTTATCGGATCCATATAGCTGAAATGGCTTTAACTGTGTATACTGAATGCTCCAGCGTATAATTTGTGTTAGTCCGTTAGATTTCAAACGATTTGTATCTGTTTTTTATACGGAAAATCTGATTGGAAACATATTTTGCGGTTTAGATGACTGGGTGTGCATAAGGGAGGCGTAATTGCTATGATTGTTGGAAATTGTAGAAAAAATGTTTTTACGATTTACTGCGAATGATGATTGTAAATTGTTTTACAATAAATAAAAATTTTAAGTACATTCTAGATATCGGTTAGGACATTCTCTTATTTTTGTTTTTTTTTCTCTTTTAGCGAGCTTTTTTACTTTTGTACCTATTATCTTCTAAAAATGATATCTAAGAAATCTACAAAACGGAAGAATTACCCGATATTTTACTGAGGAACCTAACTTCTGTAACTTTGTCAAAATTTAAATTCAGATTCTCGTTGTGAGGTATACGCCACATTTGAATAAACCTGCGTTTTCAATTATGATGATGATTTTCTACAATTTTTAAATACAGTTTTAATATGCTGCACAACTATATGCTCACTATCATTTGAGATAAATTGTTCTTGTAATGCATTCCCGATTCAATTCAATATAATTTATTAGCTTAGCTAAAACAAATACATCAGTTGCTGATTTAAGACTATATAGAAAAAATTATAAATAATAATTTAAATTATTAGATATTAAATGTATACACGAGGTACATATACAATGACATATATAAGTAAAAACATAGACTATTAAATTATCACAGAGACCATTTTTCTTTAACGTACACTATACTTTTATATTTAAAAATATTAACATTCACACTATTTTTTATATCGTTGGGTATTTCATCACATCACATCTTTAGCCCCTTTATGAATAACTGATTTTCTTCATAGAGAGTGTTTGTTCTTTGGATATAGAAGTTGCCCTGAGACCTAGTGTTGTAGTCATGAATATCTGACACAAATGAACAGAATTCCAACATATGTTTGGGAAGCATATTATTCAAAAGTTTGTAAATAAAAATAAAAACATTTAACATTACAGTTTGTTGCACAGATAAGACTTTTAAATTATCCAACATATAACTAACACGAGTGTACCTATTACAATTTAATATACATCTTAAAGCTCGATTTTGAATCACTTGAAGGCTGTAATACTCCTTCTTACTGAACATAAACATAATTGTCGGACAATAAACAAAATATGGAGCAATTATAGTTTTATAGATCAATAATTTTGTCCATGTACTTAAAAATTTTCCAATTCTAGAAAGGAACGAAACTTTTTTTGATACCTTTTTACATATATATTCACAATGATTAGAAAAACTTAGATTATTGTCGATGATAATACCCAGATATTTAAATTGTGTAAAATTTTTAATTTTATGACCATCAATTGTAATATTTAGTGTTTGATTATCACGATATTTGGACTTTGACAACATACATTTGGTTTTCTCTAAATTCAAACTTAAACTATTTTCACCTAACCAGTTATAAATACCTACTAATTCCTTATTTAAGGTATGTTCTATAATATTAATATCATCGCCTACACAATAAAGGAGCGTATCATCAGCAAATACTTGAATTTGGCATTTTTGTACTATGCTAACTATATCGTTAATATATAAAATAAACAATATGGGCCCCAGTGCAGAGCCTTGAGGTACACCATCTTGAATTTCTCTTAAGCTTGATGTACTACCAAATTTAACTGATTGCCTCCTATTGGACAAATAGGATTGAAACCACCGTAACACTGTTCCTTTTAAACCTAGCTTTTCTATCTTCTTTAGCAACACTTCTCTGTCTATTGTCTCGAATGCACGTCTGAAATCCAGAAATACCACCCCAATATATTTCTTCTCGCTAATTGCACTTTTCCAGTTCACAAGTACCGACTGTAATGCCGTTTCACAAGAGTTACTCTTCCTAAATCCGGCTTGATGTTTCGTCAAAATATTGTTGTTCTCTATGAAATTGATTAATTGATCTTTTACAATAATTTCCAAAAGTTTTTCTTATGGAGGCAGCATATTTATTGGGCGGAATTCGTTGCACAAGATAGTGTTTTCCCTTTTTTCGATAGGAACCACAGTAGAATTTTTCCATTTTTCTGGTACTATACCTTTTTGAAGTGACATATTTATTACATCAAGGAATCTGTTTCCTATTATTTCAAACGCTAGCCTTAATATTTTTACAGTAATACCATCAGTGCTACTTTTTTATTGGGCATGTTATTTATCGCATCTCTAAGTTTGGGCAGGTTACACAATTCAAATGATTCCCAAGTACTATCTACCATTTATACGCTACCTAACTGACTGTTATTTGTGCCATTTCTAGGTACATTTCCTCTAATATCTTCTATTGATTTAATGAAAATTTTATTAAACTCGTCGCATATTTCATCTGTTTCTGTAATTATCTTATTGTTAAACTTTATTTCTTCTTTCAATGTTTCTGGCTTTCCTCTTACTAATTCTTTTAGTGTTTTCCACATTTCGCAGGAATCTCCTTTGCAGTCATCTATTTTACTCTTCTAATATTCCATTTTACATTTTCTTAATAAACTTACTCTTTCATTTCTTTTTATTTTAAAAATTTCCCAATCTTCCCTCTCTTTTGTAATAGTTGCTCTTCTGTACAATCTATCTCTTTCCAATAATGTGCTTTTTAATGCCTCACACCACCAACCTTTTGGCTCGACATTTGGTTTCATCCATATATTAACTACAGGGGCATGTTGATCTAGAGTTTTCAGTATGCTTTCAATTAAATTGTTTGCCATTACATTAACATCTGTTATATTTGAATCCCATTCCACACTCATTAAATCCAGCTGAAAGTCTAAGTCTATAAATTTTTTTAAATTGTCTAACCGATTTAAAATAACCTTTCTTCTCCTGTGAATCTTGAAGATATATAGCTATTATAGAATGATCGGTAATTTTAGGTGTAAGGAAAACTCCATATTGCATATTTTTTTTATTATTTTTTACTTTCTCATATACGTATAGTCCGGGGTCCGACGGCCCTTTTTAAAGTGATTAATAACAGACTAAATTTTCGTGAGTGCCTTCGTTTTGACGAGTCTTCCAACTTTTCTCTCTGCGAAAATTCTCTCTAGAGGTTGTTGTAGGGTATCTCACCTACAAGTAAAAA
The DNA here is from genome assembly GCA_963675555.1 of Leptura quadrifasciata. NCBI lineage: Eukaryota > Metazoa > Arthropoda > Insecta > Coleoptera > Cerambycidae > Leptura > Leptura quadrifasciata. The sequence goes on along the minus strand of OY776677.1, from coordinate 95,627,716 downwards.
AACAAAAACAATAAATTTCAAAATTCACACAAAAAATCACATTGATCGCCCCTTATCATATCTTATTTCCATTCACCTCATACCTATCGGGAACATTCTCATATCTTTTCAACCGTGAAACGTCGGAGCTTTGTTTCGACTTTACGGGGTCATTCCAAAACTATTCAATTTCCAGACAATAAACTTCAATAACTCCGAAACCCCAATCGATTCAAACTTCGTTTTTATACTGAAAATTTCTCCTTTTCATTTCCGATTTTTATATGTAACTTTCATTTTCGAAATCCAACTTTCTGCAAAACTTGCGCAATATTGTATAATATTTCGCAATCATGCCGGTCCAGACTTGACGATAACCTTTCCAGATCTAAATAAGGGGTAAAAACGTTCGTGCCTGACTCGCGGTGCACGAAGAATGCAACAGACAGTTAGTATCAATACCGGGACACCGCGAGCATAAACCAAGTTCAGAATTTGACAGTGATTCCTTTGTCAAATATTAGCGAGTGGTTATCAAAATAGTTATTTTAAAAGTGATTTTAAGTGTAATAAGTTGATTTACTAGTGCATCCGGTCCAGTTTCTATTTAACTAAAGTTGTAGTTTTCCACCGTCCAGTTGGGCTTTCTATTTCGGTATTTGTGCATACTTTCCGTGACAATCTGTTGGAATCTAGCTTCCCAGGCCGAGACCTGGTTAAAAAGAGTTAGTTTTAAGTATTCGCCCTCGTGGCTCAATTAATTTTAAGTAAATCAAATCGCCGTCGAGGCCCAACAAAAGAAAATGAATTTTTCCAGAATATTTTAAGATAAACATTTAAATATATTTTTCGTAAAAAATTAATAAGACTGAATTTCTGTTGTCGAATAATTAATTATTCTAAAGGAAACTTGTTAAATAAAATACGATCCGTTCTAAACTCTGTTAAGTTAAAATTTTAAATAAATAATTTTGTTCGTTCGTTTAAATGTTTTTTACTTCAAATTTGTCATATACAGGGTGTAGCCTTAGACCCCGACAGAAACATTAAAAACTAAACAGTGCTAAATAAAACAAACTTTAAATACAAGCGCAAAAACAGTTCAAAAAACCATATATTGGATGTAGCAATTGACCTATACGAAAAAAATCGAACTCCAAGGCTTCTCTCAACGAAACGCCCTCTAAGGTCTCAACTGCAACTCTCCACTGAAACATTTTTTTTATTTTCCCAAACTCGAGGGCTAGTTCGTGTTGAAGGTATGCAAAGTTCTACGCAGCCGCTAAACATGTTAATTATGGAACTGACACTTTCATGGCGTAGGACTGGAAAATGTGCCAGAAAATTTGTAGGACAATTTGACCATTAGATTAGAAAAATATTTATTAACCAATAGTGTGAAAATCAGCCCGTTAATAATAAAATTTCACACCTCATTGTTTTTACATATTAGGGGCAGAGAACTCGCCGGTCCAACCCATCGCTTTTGTAGAACAAGCGCAGCTCCCTGTTTTTTTACACTCTTGTGTGAAAATGTATATTGGATATATATTTGAATTTGTGTCCCTGCTGCTGATTTAGTTAATATTACATTTTCTAACTCCCACATATTCAATTAAAAGTATAATTACATTTCCTCTCGTGTAAGGGAAACAGATTTAGTTTCATAACTTCTGCTGCGAATAGTTTGTAGTTTCAAATTATTTGTTGAAAATTTTAGTACCTACGAATAATGTTTTCAACATTTACAATATTAATGGTATTGCAAAGTGACGTGAATATTATCTCAGTGTGGGTCAATGGGAGCATTTAAGAGGATTTTTATACTACAAAGATCTGTGCGCAGGAATAATTTTATTAATAAAATTCTAATGAATTATCTTTCTGATTATTTAAAAAAGAAAAATAATAAATGTGTAGTGAAGTAAAAATACCTACTACTAAAATCCAGTATTCCACTGTTTCTTATGAAAAGAAATCGATTCATTGCCACCAATCAAGGTGTACAATGTGCGCTTCCAAATAATTGAAAATAATGTCCTATAACTTGCGACTACGTCTTCAATCGGAGAACGCAAAATAAAATCTGATTGCAATAAGCCCCCAGCGGGTAGATTAATCCTAAAGAAAGGACTGTTGTGCATCGCCAGCCGTAGGCTAGTTTCGAGCTTGTTAGCTCTCATCAGTACAACATAGGCGAATGTACAATACTTCACTGTTCCTCTAGTCATCAAATTACAAACAGAGGTGTCCGCAACTTGTCGATGGCTCCATCTGGTGGCGACTTATTGCAATCAAAGTTGTTTTTTACAAAAAATTCACAGTCCTTTGCAAGATGCAACCGGAGGAGACATTGGAAATGATTGATCAGAATTTACATTTAGTTCAAATGTGCTTTTAGAGGGCGGAATATTAAACATAATATTTTTAGTCGCAAACTCCTCTATAAAATCCTTATTTTACTATAAGGAGTAACCAGACTGCAACCAACAGCTATTCTCCGGGCTATGTGCCCCACCGAGCGCTGAATTACAAGTTACAAGTCTGGCGCGTTAAGTGTAATAATTGCATATTACCATCAAAACGCTAATGCTTCGATTGCAACAAACACCAGCCGAAAGACTGATCCTACTTAAAGGAGCTCTCTTGCCAGCCGTCACACACCACTTGCAGACTGCAGTTTCGAGCTGTTGGCTCTCGTCAGTGCAAGGTAGGCAAACCCATTTTTCGAGCTTAAAACAACATTCCGACACTTGCAGAAGATTATATTCTAGGAATATCTTATTTTTAAGACAACTAACAACTACCCAAAGTTTGGAATTTCTACTTCGATTACCGTACTCCACTATATGACAAATGTGCCAGGACGATATGATGACTGAAAAAATTGATCAAATATCTTGCTTTTTTGACAATTTTGCCCACACATATATTTTTTTATTTAAATTTGTCAAGCTGTTCAAAAGAAATAGGTTATTTTTGATTTCTTTATGTCTTTTATTACATCTGAATGGTTCAATGTTAAAGACTAGTATTTGGTAAAATTTTAAGCGCCCCTAATAGCAATTAGATTAGAAAAAGAACATCATCCACGCTGGGCAGTTTGCGCATGCTTATCCTGTACATTATTTTCATCATTGGTATTATGTATATAACTTAATTTATTATGTGTTTTTGCGTTATAATATATTATTTAATATGGAACATACAAATTTAAATGTCCTAAGAAAGTGGAAGCAAAAATTAATATTCGCCCTTCACCTCCACCTCCACTTTAGCTTTAAAAGAAATTCCTGAACTGTAAAAAACATATTTTGTCCAAACTCGATAAGAAACTTTTATCAGATTTCACGTAACATGCACAATGGGAGCTGCGTCGGGCTCAATAATAAGATCACAAAGTCGACCTGATCGCTCTTTCATCGCTTAACAATACGTCATCGTAAATATCTAACAATTTATCACTTCGTGGGAAATATCTTCCAGAATATTATTGACAAGTATTTGTGGATTTTTTTGGTAGAAATGTATGTAAAAATATGCGGGTTTTTTCTGTTAGCTATCGAGTATGAAATAGGGGGTAGAGGTTCATAAATAATAATACTCCCTTTGCTTCTATAAACAGATTTTTATAACCGTCTCGTTTAACTTTACTGCTTGAAAAGCTAAGTTCAAGGTTGTCTGTTCATCTCTCGGATTTTTCTATAAATCGTCCTGCTTAAGAAATAAAACATCGTGAAATATGACTTGTCTGATAATGTATTGGATAGCTGTCTTATGACTAAAATTGTTAATGTTGGAACATGTAGGGACTTTGGCGAAAGATAATAATAATATATTTACTTAAGATCAAAGGTTTCAAAATAGCATCAGTTTCGTCCAAGCGACAAAGTTGAAACAGTGCCATATTGACGATTAACAAATAAAATGTATACTTAATATAAAATACTTGACGTTAAGACAAAATAACAAAATGAAAGTAAATATTATAACAATAAAAGCCATAATATGAATCTAATGTTCTAAATATTCATTAAACTGTGGATATTTCCGTATAATAGTGGTTTTAAATCCTATTTTTGATCATTATTTTGCTGTTTATTTCTTTTAGGGAATCAAAAAGGTTAATATACAGTTGGATACCAATATGAATGAAACTTTCCACATGAGTATGTGGTTAATAGGAATAGAAATAATGAATAAACAAAAATATTTAATTTTTTACTCCTATCATTCCCTAAGTTCTAGTGATTCTGATATTTCAAATAAATTAGAAGAATTAATATCGGAGTGGTATATTAATGAAGATTGAATCCCATTCTACAGCAATAAATAAATAAAAATTCTTATACAAAATAATGGTTTATATAAAAAAAAATAAAAGATAGCTATCTATACGCGAGTAACAAAAGATAGTAAAACAATTATTGATTAACTTATTACAAATAAAAAAGAGATAGAATTTGAGGTCCATGCAATGCCAAAGGTAACAGACCATTGAATAATCACAATTGAGTTACACAGTAAATTAGAAATTTTTGATAAAAAATAATTAAGCGAGAGTATGATAATTTTAATGAAATTCAGTTCCAGATAGATTTAATGGATATAGAATGGCCATCAGGTTGCGCCAATATTAGCAAACAATGTTGTTTGTGGAATAACAGAAATTCTAAATAAACACCTACTAGAAAAACAAATTATGGGGCAAAAAAATGGTGGACAAATGATATTAAACAAGAAATGGAAAAAAGATATCGATTTTATAAAATAGCAGTATTAACGGATGAAAATTAAGATTGGTCATTATTTAAACAACAAAGGAATCATGTGATATCCCTAATTAGAATACGAAAACAAGAATATTACACAAATAAAATTGATGAAGAATGAACCAGTGGAAATGTGGAAAACATTAAAGTACTTACTAAAGGGAGATGAAAATAAAAATAAGAAATATGGTATAATAGATTAGTTATGGGTGATACACAAATTGCAGAGAAATTTAACTCATTTTTCATTAATAGTATTGAAGAAGTTACTAAAGATCTAAATATAAATAAAAATTATGAGAATATTTTAAACAAAATGGAGAAACAAGATTGTACCTTCTCAAAATTTAAATTATTAGAATGAAGTGGGCAAAGGAAGATTATTAATAAAATGAAGAATAAAAAAAAAGCATAGATGAAATAAATACGAAAATAATAAAATTTTCGTTTGAAGCGATTGGTAATAAATTTCTTCAAGTTATAAATAATTCTTCGGAATTAGAAACTTTTCCCAATCAATGGAAAACATCAACTATTCTACCAATTGAAAAAAGTCAATACTGATAATTGTGAAGAATTTCGGTCTGTTAATATGGTTCCAACTTATGAGAAAGTATTAGAACTCGCAGCTAATGAACAAATTGTCGAATATGTAGAATCTAATAATATATTAAGGAAGAATCAAGCTGGTTTTCTTAAAAATAATTCTTGTGAGAGTGCACTGCAAACAATTCTAGCTCAGTGGAAAAGTGCCATAAACGACAAATTTGTGATGTGTTGTATTCTTTGACCTACGTAGGGCTTTTGAAACTATAAGTAGAGAACTGCTGCTGTTAAAATAAAAAAATAACTGATTTACAAATATAGTATTAAAATGGAAGAGAAGAGAAGATATAAAAAAATCAAATACGGAGATACCACTTCTTCAAAAAAATTTATATACCCCAGGGAACAGTTAAGTAGTTAAATATAGGCAAAGCGAAGTGTATGTTAATAAAAAACAAATACAACATATTAAATACAGATGATAATAGAGGAGTGATAATTGGTGGTGAAAATATTGAACAGGTCAAAGAATTTAAATACAAGTCAAAATAATGTTTATATTTCAACTGTGGTACATCATATATGGTCAAAATAACTTGTTTCATAATGGTCTAAAAGCATATAATATATTGCCTGACGAAATATAGTTTAGTCCAAATTTGTGGACGTTTAAAAAGGAATGTGAATCAGTGAGAACCTGAAGATGGCAGATGAGATTTTGCCGAAACGTCGAAAGGAGATGACCATTACGTTAGTTACGGTATGAGCAGTATGGACAGAACAATTGTCTTGTTGAAACTTGAACTCATTATTAGAAAATAATTGTGACACAGAAGGGAGCATAATATTGTCTAAAATCCTAATATGCGTTTCACTATTAAATCGTTCCTGAATATGCCACAAGACGCCTGGACCACATGCCGATATCCAGACGGAAAATCTACCACTTTTATCGTTGTTAGATATATATTTCTCATCGAATCGAATATTCGGAGGGCGGTAAACACAAATACGACCGCTGTGTGTTGACTGGAAAGTTTTTCGTCTGTAAAGATTACGTCGTTCCAAAAATTTTCATCATGCGCTAAAAATTCAAGCGCAAATCCTACTCGATCTTCTTTATGTTCAGCTTTAAGTAAGTATTTCTGTGCTGCTGCATGAGAGCGTAGCTCCGATCCTCTTACTCGCCGGCGACCAGTACTACTCGATCCAGGGAAATTCGTTTCTTCAGCAGCCTGAATAACTGATAAAATAGATCTTCTCTTCTACTAAAGCATTTACCAATTGCAAATCTTGTTGAGTTGATATCCTTCGTCGCCCTGATCCAAGATTTCTACTAGTCGTACCGTTTATTCTCCACTTTCTTAAAATGTTACACACCGAATTTTTGTCAATATTAAACGCAGTGCAATTTGTCTCATTGACCGTCCATCTTCTGCTTTAGCAATAATTCTAGATTTAACTAAATCGCTTATATGAGGCATATTAGTTTTTTGCACACTTGCAATAAATTATGACAACTAACTGACAAGTCCCAAAATTAAAGTTAGATGTACACTAGAACTAGATTTTAGCAAAATACTGTTATAAGACTTGTGTTATTTTGTTATGCTCACGACCGACCGTACATACGTATAGCAACAGTTAATGGGATCATGAGTAGTCGAGGAACGACTAGCACATTAGGAAAAATGACATGAAAAAATAAAGGAATGTCATAATGATTATATGCGTGGTCGGATTCAGAAATAGTGGAAATAAGACTGAAAAGATCAACTCTGGAAGCAAAAATACAAAAAGAGGAGCGTAAACTACCATCTCACGACACAATGCAGGAAAGCATTTCACAAACACTTATATCTTCTTATCCCTCACTCCTCTACCATACATTCTGTGGCTCTCAACAAACATGACCTCAGTCCAACCCAGCGTAAAGATAGCCGGCCCGACGGTGTGTTTTCCGAAAGTGGCAGCAATGCTACCTTACGTTGTTGTTAATACTTTATAAATTATAACTGATGCAGGGCATATGTGGTCGCGCAACCCACGGTCAGTACCATATATCTATTTTCAATGGTCAGTGATAGATATAGATGTTCCCAAGTGGCGGCGGAACTAAGTTATCTATCCGAGAAGCATTGTAAGTTCATACTTGCTAAATTATGGTAAATAAATAGGAATAACACTGCATGCTTACATGTTGGTTGATATATTTTAATAGGAAGGAGACAAAAAAAATCACGTTCCATTTTAATGTACATAATGAATGTCTCAAATAACTCTCAGAAAGGGAAATTTGAAATATTTTTGCTTACAATGAATGCTGTATAGGGTATAAAAATATTCCGCCTTATATTTAGCTAATGGATCATATCTGAAATATTACAGAATTAAGTTCAACGTATTTGGATGATTTATTAACGACTTTACCCTTATATACATAAACGGCCCATTAAAGTCTTATATAAGCTTTTATAAAATATATAGAGAGTGAAGTGAAGGTCTCGAGATCCCCAAAACTTTTCTTTTAAAATAATTATATATTAATATGAACATCTTTTATAATAAAACTTCTGCACGCCTTACATTTTTTAGTTTATTTTTCATTATTTCCATGAATATTTACGAAAGACCCAACGACAGTATTGAATATTATTAGAAATTGATTTTCCAGAAATGTAGGAGTAGGTTGTCCTATTTAAATATTTTAAATTAATTTCATTTAATCACAAATCAGGCACTGACAGAGCGTTCCTTTATGATATATGGGGCTTCACTATTTCCTGTCATATCCTTTTTTGTTCACAAGATCCTGTTATGGCCCATGGATTATCCTAGTTGGTGTCCTTGCGGCTTATCGTACGTCGGATAGCAACGTGCCGTCTGTCGCGGTTGCCTATTGGCGTACGGTTTCACTAAAATGGTTTCCCATGCCCATGCTCTTCACTGCTTACCATCTGATTCTGTCTGAACCATTAATCCTCATTCTTGCTGATAAGACCAAAAATTATGAGATTGAGCAGAGTTGCTGCGTTGGAAAGTTGTTATGTAAGGCATATTTCTTGGAGAAATCGCAGAGACTGTCTCCAGATACACATCTGGAAAGCATTTACGCCGTCATCCAGTTCTCTAATTGTCCATATTTAAGAAAAATTAAAAAAACTATCTGTATTCTCGGTTGATCTCATATTCGTAGTTGCCGGCATTGTCAACGAAGATTCGATATATAGTTATAATTTTTATTTGTTGTAATTTATACTGAAAATCTAATTTTAACTGAGTAAAAAAGAAAAAGGTCTTATCTCACTAAATTATTTAATTTTATAAAGGCGACCGGTTTCGTGAATTGCAATTTCCTTCACATTATCAGACCACAAGAATTTTTATAAAAATTTAAACAAAGCACATTCAAATAAAATAATGCCAATTGTAATTCTTATTTTTTCTTCCTTATGGGTTATTAAAAAACAAATAATCACTAAAATATTTGAAAACCAGAGTATAGCAAGCAAGGCATCATCAAATTAGAAATCTTAGTTCCACCTACATCTTCTAATCTGTCATTCTGTCAGTTTGTGTGCTCGTGTCGCATCACATGTTAGCTATAGATGCCAAAGATGATTGATCACCAACCACTGAAAAATTATTGACGACAAAGTGTAAACAATAGAGGCTAAAGGTTGGAACCTTACGGAACTCCTGTAAGCCGATTTTCACCTAAAGTGATTTGGAATAGGTGAATAGGAAAACTAGATATGTGGATATTCCATCTATAATACGGTCCATTTTTGTCCCATTCCACATTGTCAAGTTTTATGGTAGTTATGGAAATAAAGACACATAGGCACATAATATTTTCTTGTCTTTTCGATTAGCTATCAAAACTTTAGTATTTTTCTAATACCACAATAGAAATTCTGATTACTTTTTGTTTTTTTATTTGATTTTTAGTGTCTGGTCCTTTAACAAAGCTTGCTTCCTCAGTATTTGTACGTTCTTCAAGTATTTGCCCAGATCGATGATGGTGGAGTCTGTATTGAAGAAAGTGCTTCTAACATGAATACTGAAAAATTTGTAGTTATCACAGACGTGCATCATTTTGTTTTTCAATAATGACACGAAGATAGACGTCCAGTCATCGGGTCAGACTTTTGGTTTGAGAAATAGGAATATTCAGTTAAAAAAAAAGTTTTTGATGATCTGAAGAATTTGCACTCCCAAGTTGATAGCGGTGCAATTGTCTAAGCAGTTGATTCTTTACAATTTTCAATTTTTGTACGGTTGTTCCCATTTTTCATTTCAATATGACAAGTTTGCATATGAAATCTTGTCAGTATCTGACTCGGAGTGGTGATTTTGGAAAAAAACTTATCACAGTATTGGTGCTAATCCCATCGCTTCAACAGATTCTCTAAATATGCCCACTTCCATTTTTTTATTACCTGTATGAAACGTTGCTGATGCCCTAATTAGTACTCTAACGCGTCTAAAACATGAACTGTTAGGAAGGCAGGCAGACAGCCCATCATGTCAACAACTCGATTCTACACGCAACACTTCCTCAAAACGAACCTCAAATCTAACTTTTTTTGTCATCAACCAAAAAGAGGATAACATAGAACGGTTATCCAACTTGCAAAAAAGTAATCTGCTTTCTCCTGCTCAACATGGTGAAGAGGTCTTCCCCCCAGTGTATTAATTTATAATACATCCTGATCACGGCCCAAATGAAGAGATTTAAGCCCACCCCAATTAATTACAAATGAAATCCTGGTCACTTTTGTTTTCTAGCTAATTAATTACTATTTATTTATCTGAAGAAACAAATAAGATTGGCCATTTGCGTGATCGTCTAGTTTTGTTAGTGTAGGATCCAAATTTCGTTGTGTGTGTATTAACCGTTTTAATTACCCCAGGTTCTTTTATATAGTTTAATATTACTTGTTTCTGTCTGATACTATATACCTTAGAAAATTAATCACTCTGTTAAATTAAATACCTGGTAAACTTGAACATACTGTCTATTAATTGAGAGACTTAGTTAATTATAGATGTTATTTATGTAGTATTTTATTAGTCAAGGTTGCACTGTACATTTATAGTTGAAGTTTGTTTTCTATTTTGAAACAAAACCATTTATTTAGTTTATTAGTATTACTTATATGACGAAAAAGGTAAAGGTGAAAGAATAAGACAATAATTGATAGGATAAAATAGTAAAAAAACCCATTTTATTTTATATAAATTGATGCAACAATAGTCGAACATGAAATCAAAAATAATCCTAAAATTTGAGACAATTGTCTAAATATTATAATAGGAAAATTTGCGCTGCTACAGTAATGACCATACTATAGATGTGCTGAGTATTTTGATGCAATAACAAGAACTGAGATACAAAAGTATGCTGTGTTATTTTAATAGTAATTAGAGCTGTGGCAATGGCCTGATAATAATAATCTATAATTAGAGCCGTTAGCAATTGCTGGGTAATAATGGTTTATAATTAAATAAAGTTGTTAGCAATCGCTAGATAATAATGATTTATAATTAAAGTTGTTAGCAATAGCCAAATAATGAATCGAATGCAAAACAAAGGACAAGAATCATGTCATGTTTATATATTATCAAAATTAAGTTGAGAAATGTGCATTAACTACTCATGTAAAAGATCATAGAATGTTGAGGACAAATCCTTTGATTATAATTAAAACAAGCAGTCTACCAAATTTTGTATGACTGTCCAACAACGTAAAACAAGGTGGGTAGATGTAAATCAAACAGACGAGCCGTCCCGGTTCAGAACTCGACGAAAAGTAAACCCTTCTTAATACGAACAAGTTTACGGGCTAATTAACCCAGCACTGACCGATGGCCTGTACAGTTTGTGAGCGCAAGGTAATTATGTGAATGGATCGTTATTAAACAATCATAGAAAACCAAATAGATCGCTGGTGAGAAATCTCAGATAATCATTTGAAAGATAAACATTACTATGACATTTGACATGTCCAAAATTAGGCACTCAGTAGCCTTAATAAGTACATCAAATGAAAAATAATGGAAGTGAAAGTTTCTTGTCATTGCATAAACGCAGAAAATATATAGTTCTTGAATATAAACTTGTTATTTTGCAAACGCAAATTTCCCTAATAAAATATTCAGAAAGTGGAATTTTATGAATTAAATTTGTGAATGAAATCATAACTGAATAACTGGTAATATAAGATTCTTTATAGCTAAAAATCAAAGCTAGTATTTCATAAAAACTAATATTCTTTTAGTACCACAAATGCGTCATTTAAACCTTTTTTAAACACCCCGTAACCAGAATATGAATTCAATTGCAAATAATAAAGTAGAGTCTCGAAATAAGAAAGTAATCACCTTTAGAAATTTATGCCAGCTGAATTTCTGTGCGCTCTGTATAGCGTTATATCGCCCGTGAATGCTCTCCTCCAGGTTCTACATGTTTAACGTCCTCGTCGGGCATCGTAGAGACGTTGAAACGGCACTTCATAAAAAGTACGTTAAACAGTGATTGTCTTCGATGAAAGTACATCGAACACGAAGTACTGGGATGCAATGGTGTATTAGAACTTTATTTCCTAACTACAGCGGACTGAAGTCTGTAAAGTACCTTGAGCGTGGTTTAATTTTATTTCCTAAGTACAGCTGACCGAAGTCTGCAAAGTACCTCAGGTGGGATTCCAAATGCATCTCCTCTTCTGAACAGTCTGATCTTCTTTTATATGGTTCCTGATGTCACCCTTCTACCCGGATTATGCATCTCCGCTTGTTTCTTGTGAGAATATGTTTATTTTAACGCTATTATAATATTCGACATAACGTAGCCTTGTGCAGCACTTTAGAGTGACGCTCAACTTTCTATCTTTTTCTATGGTTAAGCTAGAAACGTGTAAGCGATGCCATACTATGGGAATATACGAAGTACTTGACGTTTATCTGAATATACGATAAACAAACCCTGCGACTCGACTAGATTTTATGTAAATTCTGTCTCAATATTGTAGCGTTTAACTTTGCTTTAAAAATATAATTTTAAATACGCATTCTGGTAACTTTATAGTGTTCAATATTATATGAGTAAACAAATGTAAAAATGAAATGAATTAACTGCAATAATTACTTGAATTTGGAAATAAATAAGGAAAAACTACATTTATATATGGGGTATATACAGGGTTCTTCAATGGTATTACTACTAATAAAAACCTCGAGTCGGCCTTATGTGATTTCCATCACCAAATTTTTAAGGCGCTGGACAATAAAAAATCTGCTCTAAGCCTTTTTATAGATTTCTCACTAGATTTTGATGTGGTTGATCACCAGTTGCTCAAAGCTAAACTCGTACGATATGGTGTTCGAGGAAAAGCTTTGCAAATATTTTCATCCTATGTTGACAACAGAGCTCAAACTGTGAAATTGGCCTGCGGAGCTGAAAGTGAGACTTTCTACATCAATCAAGGAGTTCCACAGGGTTCAATTTTGGGACCACTATTGTATATTTTGTTTACTTACAAAGAACATCAAATGTTCATGTCATTTGCTACGTAGATGATACACATGTCCTTATTACAGGAAATAACTCAACGGAAGAAAACGGCCACTGAAATAATTTATCAGGAAATTATATACTGGTGTCATAAGAATAATTTAAATTTAAATAAAACTAAAACTAACACTTTTTAATGGTACTGACCTTTAGTTGAATACCTGTGATGCTAATAATTTGTTAGGTGTCACTTTTGACAAACACTTGCAGTGGACTCATCACATTGAAAATGTGTGTATAAAGCTACGGTATTATGCTGTAAGATTTATGTCAAAACATTGTAGCCAGGATATCCTTAAAACCCTTTATTTTGCCAATTTTCGTTCTCATCTGAGGTATGGAATTGTAAACTGGGGTAATAGTACTAACGTAGCTAAGGTATTTTTACGGCAAAATATGCAATCCGTACATTGTTAAATTTGTGTTACAGAGAAACTTCAAGAGATGCTTTCAAAGTTTTAAAAATTTTGACTGTTGCTGACCTATACATTCTGGAAGTATGTTCATATGCCGACAAACAGAAATTCACCTTTTTAAATAATCCAGTTGGACATTAACATGATACTCGATCTAAACATCTTCTACTGCCTGACTGTCATAGAACTACTATGTAATGGAGAAGTTTTCTTTATCGAGAGTGTAAATTCTATAATTCGTTACACGAAGATATTAAATCTTCTGATAGTATACATGCTTTTAAAGGGAAAAAATTATTGCTAAACAAAAACTTTTACACAATCAGTGAATTTTTTAATTAATTGTATTTTAATAATTTATTTTCCATATTATTGTTTTTTTTTTCTCTTTTTAAATTCATATGACATAAATCTAATTTGGTTATATAATTATTTTAGGATATGACTAAGTCCAAAAATGTCTTGTGTATTTTAGCCACATTATATTCCATTGTATTCTTTTCTATTTTTGGTACTGTTTTTTTAAATATTTTTGTGACGTTTTCTTCATCGACTTTATTTATACTTTTTTGTGTACATACGTTTTTTTCAATGGAGGAATAAAGAGTATTATTTTTATTGTTAATGATCCAGGGAAACAGTAAACTTTTTACATACATATACTGTTGATGTAATTGTGATCACGCTAATATATTAATAAAGCAAATGTATCTCTCTTATCTAATTTGTTTTCTTTTAATCGCATTAATATTAATTTACTATTCTCATCATTAAATACCATTAACCATTCATAAATCCTAGTAAATATATTCAGCAATATGTAGTACTTTTCAAAATATTTGTTTTTACTCGAATTCATGAGTATAATTCAAAATTATATTTGCACCTTTGTTATAACTCTGTTTTATTGGAATAATATTTGTAATAGCTACACAACTTTCGAGATTCGATCACTCGGCAAAGAGCTGATAAGTATTGTGTACCTTCATGTCGCATGCACAATGTTTGACAAGAACAGAACCGGTGTTGGATTAGTTGGTAACTTTAAGCAAATGCCCGCTTTTTTGTCCAACATTTCTCATTGTTTTTATACTATTACTAGTGTTTACTGTGGGACAAAAAAATTGGGAATAACATAAAATTTTATTCTAAAATGGTACATACTTCCAAGTTTTGAGACACGAAATTAGAATGGATATATTTGAATAAATCTAGGAATAAGTCTAATGCATTTTATTTTGAAAATTTCTCATAATAGATCTCTTAAGTAGCCAATGATGTATCTAAAAAAATTCTTTTCATTAAAAATAGTACTCCCTTAAAAAAGTCACTAGTAATTAATAATTACGTTTGCATCTTAAAACCTGGTGTCAGTTAAAAGGTATCAAGCCTAGCTGGAAAATGGGTAATGCGGAAAACGATATTATAAAAAAAACTCGAGATTAACTAATGATGCCATTGTTCTGGATTCCACTAAAGATCCAGGCTATGAAAGTACAAAGTTGCTGAGTGATCTACAAAATTATGTCTATTTATATTCCAGTACACGTTAAGAAGTCTATAGTGTAACTTCCTTAAAAAATACCACTTCATTTGATTTTGTGAAAATTATAGGAATTATATTAAAAGCGCCGCCATTTTTATGTTTATGCGCGCAGCTTGGCGCCGTCGCCGATGTTTTCAACGCTATGGTCTTTGTCAACCTGACGAAGATGCAAAACAAGGAGTGCAACATTGAAATCTATATTTACTATATAGAATTCAATGGATTGTCAGTCATCTCAGTCCATCATCACAGGAATGGATATTGACGGCGTCAACTATTCTAAAGAACTGTCACCCCACCACTATTTAAATGTCATTGATACATCAAAAGGACAGCACGCTCTATCTCCGTTTATTGCGGTATATTCCTTTAAGTATGTTACACTGTTCAGTGTTCGAAAGTCATAGCTGACTTTTGGAAAATGGTGCGGTAACGAGCCAGCACAGCCAGAGATATCGTCTGGTACATGGGCGTGCTTGGTCGGTGCAGCTTGCTGGTAGAGGATAACAGAACCGACAGCAACAAATTGCACAAGTAGTCGAACTGCCAACTTCCGCTTTTTTAAAGTTTTATGTAGAGTCTATTAAAAATCCAGAACAAATTCAGCAGCATTTAATTTTTGAAATAATATATATTGTGCACACATATTCTTTTTCTTCCTTGGCATTAAAACCCTTGGTGGGTTTTAGCCTGCTTTACCAGCTGTCACTATTCGCCTCAGTCCCACGTCTTCTTCAATCCCTCACGCTCATAACTCCGAGGTCCTCTCTAACGTCATATAACCACTTTTTTCTTGGCCTTCTTCTTGCTCTCTTTCCTGGGGTTTCCATTCTATATCTTTTCGTGGCTACCTTCCTTCTCACGTCCTGTCCACAACAGAGAGTGCTTCCCTCTATCTGACTCCCATGCCAATTGTCAAAGTCTTCTGTCAGTGTCCTTGCACACGAACAGTTATTCTAGATCCTGCTAAAGTAGCTTTAACCATCCCTTTGCTGGGATTCCTAATAAAGTTAAATCTCTCAACATCACGTTCCGGTTTATTCCATCAAAAGCTTGTTTAAAGTCTATATAAAGATTATATAAACCTATATACTACTCCTTTGTTCCAATATTATCTCCATATCTGCATTATCTCATTTTTATCTGTTAGCATCTCCCATGTTTCTACTTTGCATAAGTATATTGACTGATCTGTGGACTAATTTTTTTGCATATTGCAGAGAGATAACGAGACATAGCTACTCAGTTAAGAATATCTGTAAATATTTGTAAAGTTACAAACTTTTCTAAGTTCCTCTCATTTGTTTGTCTATTTACATTATTATAACAAATACAGATTTAAGAAAATATCTCAAAATTCAATTGAATCAAACTTTAATACAAGAGAATCGACCTCAGCAATCTTGGTTGATGTGTGTGCCTTTAACTTGTTTCTCGCCTGCACCGGTTCTGTACATGAATTACATGTGTATGAGGGATGATTCCGTGGGTGTAGTAAAACATTTTATAAGAGTTGTTTGCAATAAACACGACCTATTCATATCCAGTTAAATTGCGTAGGTATAGGTTTGTTTATCCGCTGAAGCGAGTAATTAGGATATCATATTTAATTTAGATAATTATGAAATTCCTGGGAAATTTATTCCCTTTTCTACGTGGGCACACGAATATTATAAGTAAAATTTAAATGCCTTTTTGTGAGAGAAAATTACAGAGATGAATTTTTTTACGCGATGACGTAAACGTTTGCTGACAGTATTTAAAAAAATTAACAGGAGCGTACAGTATATTCGTTTCACGTTCTTTTGAATATTTATTTGTTTTATTTATTTATTCTTTCAACCATTATTTTCCTGAACGGCAATAAGTCACATGACCAATATACTAACACGCCACTGTCATAGTCTTCATCTTCTCTAATTACACATTCTAATGCAGTTTTATCCTCTTGAAATAGTTATCATTTTACTTGAATATTGACGAGTATTATTCAAAAAATAAGCAACACTGAATAACACTTATGACCTTTATTGTAACATTATATTTGTTTAGATATACCGAGTGTAAGCCGAGAGAAAAATATCTGTGAATAGCTTATTTTTAAATCCAATTTCACAACAGGAGATAAATAAGCTAAATAATACTGCAGCGTCTGAATATGACAAAATTTCCTCTAAAATTCTTATACTTATAAAAGAGGATATAGCATCACCTTTAATTAACATTTTTAATTTATGTCTAGAAAACGGTATATTTCCTGTTGCATTAAAATTATTTGCTGTGACACCAATCTTTAAAAAAGGCAGACAATTTTTGATTTGCAATTACAGGCCAATATCTGTGCTAAACAACATTTGCAAATTATTAGAAATGTGTTTAAAATAATGATTAATGGATTATTTAAATCTTAATGAAATATTATCTAATTATTAGTTCGGATTTAGGGAAAATATGAGTACTGAGCGATGTATTTGGTTACAAATACATTATATAACAACATTGACAACAACAAAAAACAAATCGAAGTATTTCTTGATTTAGTCAAGGCATTTGATATAGTGTCACACAATATACTTATTGACAAATTATATGATAATGTTGTACCAGGAGTAGCTAATAACTTATTTCATAGTTACTTACAGATCAGAAAAAGTGTGTTAGAATCGGCGATCAAATCGGTACGTACGTTTAAACAACAATATATGACATACCTCAAGGAACCACTCTGAGGCCAACACTATTTTTAATTTACATTAACGAGCTATTGCTTCTAAATACGAAATGTAAAATTAACAAAAACGTGAATTCGTAATAACTTTTGGAAAAGTTTATGCAAACATCTTAATAATTATTAGACATCTTCTATTAAGTTTGCACCCTGCTACGATGACCGGAGCATTGCAGAAATAGTTGTTATTTACCACGGCTACGGCCGTGTGCCAGATAAAAATATTGTGAAAAAAATTTTCCGGGATAAAAAAAAGTTATGCATAACTAGAAGCGGGTATATTCTGCCGTATAAACAATCATTTGCATAACTTTCGCCTAAACCTCTTTTATACCCAATCGTATGAAGTGGTTCCTTTTGCGTACGGCAGCTTTTTTTTTTAGTGAAAGCAGAGGGCATGAATACGGAGTGTGGATAAGAGAGGGCGCCACTTGGTTATTGAAAAGTTACTTACAGTCTTGCCCAGCCAAGAAGGCAAAATTGTTTAACCACATTTACGTAAGTCTTGAAAGATATAAAAATTAATGATTACTTATTAAAAAGACACGATAGATTTACTATTATTAAGATTACTTATTATATACAATATGTATAAAGTCGAGGCAAGAATTTAAGCGATGCACGTCACGAGTGATCTCATTAAAGAAATTTTAATATCAACATAATTTTTAATCATTAGTTACGTCAAAAAGAGTAATTCTGGACACCCAATTATTAAGCTTACGGAAATAGGTACAGTTTAATGGGGCTTCATGATTCTTAGCAGTATTGTATTATTTATAGAATTGATCTGTGACGTGCATCGCTTGAATTCTTGCCTTGACTATACATAGACTAGAGAGGTTATGAAGTCAAATGCTAATAACAAAAAGTGAACAATACGTAAAATAGCGTGGAAATAGTGTTTATCCAAGAGTATCGTCTATGTGCGATATTACACTACTAGTAGCTTTGCATGGCCATGGTCTGCCTTACAAGGCTTATATTTTCAAAAAATGTACAAAAATTTACTCATGCTGAGTCCCATAGCTCAGATTAAAATTAAATTCAAAAATATATTGTGGTAAAGTTGACGTTGAAAATTTTTAAGTGATTGACAAAGTTAAGTAATCAAATGAAATTGAGATTCATGACAAAGAAAAACAAGATTAAACCTGTTCCAAAATAATCCTGCTTCAGCGAAACCTACTCCAGCACTGATCGAGCTCATCTGCGGCATGGTTAGAATGTCCCTGCAGTATGGCATGGCCTGGTCATCTTCATGACGCTAAGTAAGGAGGCTACTACGATGTCCCTGACTGTTATAGTTGATGCTCCATTGGCATACATCTAGTTGCTGGTCGGTACATCGACAGATCACAAACATTGATTTGAACGTAGGTAGTGTAGATTAATCCACGAAATCGCCTGTCCCAAACACTCTGGAAGTTCTGCAAGTATAAGAACAACGAAATAAAACACAAAAGTAAAACTCACCCCTATAAGTAGAGAGTAGCACATGAATTTCGCAAAAAATACCAATAAAATCAGGAGGCCTCTCGAACATAAAATGTTCCTGCGACAGATGACCAAGCTTCCACACAAAAGAAACAGTGAATTTTGGTTCTCAAAATGCTCAAAAGTAAACTGGGAAACTTCCTTCGCACATGAGGTCCCGGCAAAGACAAGAAATTTTACCATATAATTCATAATTTGTTGAGTCCTTATTTATATAAGGCACTTGCAGATAGGTTGGAATATTATAATTCCTATATTTTATATTTTTATATTTCTTTTCTCTTTTCTATCTTGATTGTGATGGATATTGCCAGGAATCATGTTTTGCCTAATTATTATATTAAATGAATATTTGCAAAAACTATAATTATTGTATATACACACACAGGTATATTTCATATCTAGGTGTATTGTAATAAATATGTATGAACTATGTATGAATGTAAATGTGGTCAAAAATTTTGATTTGATTTGTAACAGGAGCATGGTACACTCCTTTTTTTTCTTTGGTTTTAAAGGTATTTAATAAACGTCACGTTTTGCCATATAAATGATTTTCTCTCACTTCTGGATTAACCGAAAGTGACAATTACTTTTGATTTTCACCATTTTATTGGAGCGAGCCATGGTGCGTACGGTTTTATAACTATGTAAGTTATGTAAATTAAGTAAGATACTCGATGTATTATTGGTTCTTCCTTATCATTTGCATTATTATCAAAAATGTTGTTCCAAGAAATTTTTGAAATTATTTCGTAATTTTTATGTTGTGTGAGCTCCCACTTCAAATATTTATCAGTGTTGTTTAACGATCCAACTTCTTATTTCTGACGCCACCGACGCTACGTGTCGCCTGAGGTCAACTACTAACCATTAATAAATAATATCGTATTCCTGAGAACATCTCGTTGAGAAAAATGTCTGATAACCTCTCCTGGTTTCCTGAAATTTATATTATTAGGTCTGGTACAGTAATGTGGCTTACATAAAAGCAGATTAATACAATACAACTCATAATCTTGCTAGTAATAATTTGTGGTACTATTCTCACGGATAAGCAAAGAGAATGGCACAATATAGTTTAATTTTCATATCTGGAATCATATATTTTCATTTATTTTAATTTATCTAGAGAATATTTCAACCCTCGCTGTTTCTATGCCTCTATGCTGGTAACTAGGTCAAATTCCCTTAACAAAACTCATATAATAAAACTTAACGGAGCCACCGAAACTTATAAAAGATAATGCTAAGTTAACGGCCGTCTGAAGGAGAACATCCTTGTGTTATTGCTTTAATAACGCGTACTCACTACGTCTAGAATTATATTCCTTATATATTGGATTTTTTATATAAGAAAATGTATGTTTAAGTAATTACGTAGATAGATTATTAAAATGTGCTTGAATTTCTTATTTCGTCGAATGTCTTAATCTCTTCTTTTGGATCAAAGTAAAGCATTTGATCCTGTTCATTTTGATCTATTGCTTGCAAAGTTGTCCTTCATAGGTCTTGATGCTACAATCTTAACCTGGTTTTCTGAATATTTGTATGGTCGTTCGCAAATAGTGAAAATCAATAAAACAGTTCACTCTGACTTTGGTCAGACTAATTCCGGCGTGCCCCAGTGTAGCATCCTTGGCCCATTGTTTTTCTAGATATTTACATATGATTTGCCTAATGCTAAAATAGTATCAACTTCATTTGTATGCTGATGATACACAGTTGTATAACTCTTGTAATGGAGCTAATGCTAATGAGGTTATAAATTTAGTAAATCTTGATCTGAAAAGTATCTTTGACTGGTGTGGTGAAAATGGTCTTAAAGTAAATCCAACTAAAACAGTGACTCTCTGTATAGGTCCTGACTGCCAACGAGATGAAATGTATAATAATTGATTTGAAATTTATAACTCAATAGAGTGGATATCATTAGCAAAGAATCTCGGCCGCATTAATAACAAATTATGTTTTAATGATCACGTTAACCACATTGTCAAAGTTTCATTTCTTAAATTGATGTCAATATACCACTTAAAATATCAGACAAATGAAAATATAAAACTTCGATTAATAAAATCTTATCCACATATGGATTACTGCCGTATGATGTACTACATTTTAACCTCTCCACAATAAAATTGTGAGAGGTTACTAAAATTGGTTCAAAAACGAAAATTGAGATAACATCAAATCTTTACGTTTTGAGGTCCTAGGAACCCAAAAAAGTGGTTTTTGAAAAATATCTGTGTGTGTGTGTGTGTGTTAGCGCCGAAACTACTGAACGGATTTGAATGAAACTTTGCGTGTGCGTTTCTTTAGTGCCCCAGAAGATCTGAAAAGGTTTTGGTTGAGATCGGATTACGTTTAGTGCCATTTTGACGCAACAAGTTGTTTTTTTATAATTACTTTCAATTTGCAATGGAACCATTGAAAAGCAGTTAAAATTCTGATTGAACGATATATCACACTTCCCCGCTTTCGATTTGGTTTCCGTGAAAAAAATTAAAAACAAGGCAAATATGGTACAGATCGCATTTCGCATGACATGATCGATGCGCGTAGCCGTTACGTCGTGAAACTCATCACATCACGTGTCAATTCACGTGTGAAGGTTTCTTCACTGCTCTAGAAGTAGAGCGGATTACGTTTGGTGCCGTTTTTAAATATATATACAGACCAATCGAAGAATTAAACTACAAATATTCCTCTAAAATCTAGTAAAATTACTAAAATACTAATGTTTCGTTTAACAAAGACAGCCGCAAGCGATCGGATTGCAATGAGCAAATTTTGACGATTGTCATTGTCATCGTTTGTCATCCGATAACGTTGGTGTCATGTCATGTTAATAAGATTTCGGCATATTTGTAACTTCTAGTGGATTATCACAAACTATAAAGGTAGATGTAACAATATCAATATCATATGCTTTCTGTACCTTCGTTGGTGAATTTATTAGATCTAATCTTTACCAATTTTCAGTTTGTTGCTTTACAAATCTGTAGTATTTAGGATAACTAGACTTTCTTAGTCGTTCAAGTGATGTTAGAGTTGTTAATATCCTAATAGTATACTATTCAATGAGTGATAATGTAGGTAATAACTCGCATAGATGATTGTAAATTCATTAAGTTGAGGGTTTTTTTAGTGCCCTAGAAGATCTGAAAAAGTTTTGGATGAGATCGGATTACGTTTAGTGCCGTTTTGTCACACAATTTTATGCTCTTTTCGGTTTCAAAGATCTACCGAGTGGGGAGGTTCCAGCCGCTTCCAGTAGCTGCCGATTTATTTTTTTACCAAATTACAATCAACAAAATCTACAGAAAATACAGAGTGCTTGCATTCGGTTTGTTTTTAACGTCCTTATGGAAACCATATAACCCACAGTATTCACAGATTATCAAAAATTAAAATGAATAATAGAGTAAAATATCTGTACTTATTGTTTTTATATAAGCTCCTATCTTTTAAGAGCCCTACATATTTACTTAATTTGCTGATTAGATCTGGCATTCATAATATTAATGTTAGAATAAATTATTTTACAATCCCTCTGCATAACTCCACTAAATTCTAAGGTTGTTTTTCGTATAATGCTTCATCTTTATTATACAGTATTTTAAATGAGATAAATTTATCACAGGGAGCTTTTATTAAATATAAAGCAGAATTTATTATCTACTAATATGTAATAGTTTTTCTTCTTAATAACATTGTACTTCTTGCATATGATATTTATATTGAGTTTGTTTATTTATTGTGTATTATTTAAACTTTTGGAAACTTTGCCTTTTCATTATATGGGTGGAGTGCTAGAATGGCTTAGCCAAATGTCTACCCCTTGTGCTGTACATTTATTTTTTTTTGTTAGCGCAATAAAGATTTATTTATTTATTATCCATTAGCAAATTGTCAAGTAAACGGCTATGATCATTTGGAATTGATAGGCTCTTAAAAATTATAACATTTTTCCGATTAGTGCTTGTATTCAACAAAAATCCGGGGTTTCCTTTTTCTCGTTAGTTTCTCATGTTATCGTTTATGATTTATTATTTAACCCTTTATGATTGTTTCAAACCATTTGAAGATGAATGGAACGAGAGGTTAAATTAATGGCAATCTAGGAGAGAAGAATTTCAAGATCGGATGTAGTGATTTGTTCTGTGAAATTTGGTCATATGGTATATAAAAAAAATGAGCCTCTGGCAAGAGCACCCGATAGGACTTGCTTGCGAAAATGGGGTTCTTCAAAATTAAATCTTTTCAATTCTTTTGTATTGAAAAATAATGAGCATTATATTAAAATAATAAAAAAATACTTTGCCTAATAGACAGATTTTGTAAAAAACAAACTCGATAAAAGTCTATCTAGGTCAGCTTGTTTGCCTTCATTGTAATCAATCTTTCCATTGTTGAAATATAGTATAAGGACTATAAGAATTACAAGGACCTATTCAGATTGAAACTTATTTAAATTAATATCTGGTTTTTATACGTTTTTCGATTTATATCTCTCGGCAACAGGCATTTTGAACGGATTTATCATTAAATAATGTTTTTTTTGTTACAGAAATGAAACAAGAACTGGAAGACCTCATGGCTGACGTTAAGAAAACTGCCAACAAAGTCCGTGGCAAGCTAAAGGGTAAGATTAATTAATATATTTTGATGCGAAGATCACATTTATTGGACATATATTTATAAAAAAGCTGTTAAACGTATGTATATAGTTAAGTAAACACTATTCCTAGAAATATTACTTTTATAGACTCATATTTGTAGTCTTAATAATATATGCTTATATTTGATTAAGTTAGTAAGAACAAAACATTTGAAGAAGTTATTAATTTCATAATTCACGCCTCAATCAACGATTTATTATCATTTGGAAGCAATTCGTAAAAAAATGTTGTTAAAGTAATATAAAAAAGTAACTTTTTTTTACAAACATAGATGAATATCCACATTTTTCGAATCTTGTCCAACGGCTTGAATATAAAATAATAAGCAAAAATAATTGTTATCACATATGTTCTCTCTGACATTTTAGAAGTATTTTAATAATTGTTTTTGCAATTTCGGCATATAACTTGCCGATCTCGCTTAGTTACGAGGGTTAAGTACTAAAATTGGTTGGGAGCTGGTCACCAGCCGGGACCCACTATCGGCTCGGCTTATTAGATGTAGGAAGAAGGGACACGCAAACCGTCTTATATTCAATGCGGTAGCCTTTTGTTTAATCTAAAAGCTGTAATACACGAAAAGGGAAAATAGATTTTTAAAATAACCGAATGTGTATATAAAATATTGTTGGATAAGCCAGCTCTATACTTCGGTAATGGCATTCAAAGTTGCTTTCTGTTGAAAGTACGCCCTATGATTTTTTATTTTGCAAAGAAAAATATGATAGTATCAAACTTTCATGAACTGACTTTTGTAGAAAATATCTTACACGACCTGTGATACAGGATGTCCCAATTTACCCGTATTCCCCTTCAAGTACTGATTCTACGTTCAAAAATAGTACGAAATTTATCTCTAAACTTTTTCCGAAAGTGCTTCCCAAGAGAGCTACGGCCCTCTAAAGATAGCGCTGGCTGGACATCAGCGCGGGCGTTCCCCATGGGTTGTTGTATGTAAAACTTGGGGGATAGGTTGTACCCGCTTCAAATCAGGAGCAGCAGACTCAATATATTTACACTGTTGTTATCAGACTGGCCATCACACGTGGCACCGGCGTGAAACAGCACGGCATGGACGGCAATAAAAAAAAAGTTAAAAGTATTGACACACAAGCTTATGCGACTCCTATGAATTTCTGACAGATACACCTCTCTCAGAGACGCTGTTACAACATTCTACCAAAAGCGGACACATCCAGGAAATTTCAGAAAAGTCTTATACTTCCAAACTGGACGATAGCCCGCTAACCCCCAGCATTTCTCAAATTAGACAGCATAGTGCCCCATTTAGAATAAAGCACACCCTACCATACCAGGCGTTGCCCATTTTCCGACAACCATAATAGCCAACCTTTCACTTACTATAACTCTCTTTTGGTCTACACGCTGCCTCTAAAAACCTCACATTTTTAAAGTCTTTCCTGCCCCCCACTTCGTTTATTTCTATTTTTTCTAAATCGTTCTTCCTAACCAATCATATTCGCCTAAATCATAACTTCTTTGGACCTTGACATCAGAAATCAAATATCGACGGCGGGATGCCTCGCCACGGTTGTTGTCTCGAACGGGTTATTTGGTTTAATTTTTCCCTTGTTAGCTAAAAAATTTAGAGTAGTATCCTCTTACTTTTAAAATATTAAGTTTTAATTGTTTCAAACCTCTATTGAGTACTTTAAATTAGACTGTTTTTAATCTGCAGCTCTGACAGCAGTTACAGTTTTTATTCTTGCTAAATCGCACCTGCTCCTTCTCTGGCCTTTCAATTCCTACGACGCTTCGCGGCCAGGTATCGGAGCAGTATTGTTGAATAAAGTTGTTTTGATTTTGGTTAATTTGATTATTTGACCTAAATATATGATTTTTAATGGCTATCGAGTCTTATAAACTTGTCTCAAAATATTTTTGAGATAATCGCTAAAAGCCTGCATTTGGGCGCCATTTTCAGAAAACCTGTGCTCCCTTAGGCAATATTTTCGGTAAAAAAAATATAGGAAGTTTTCCTACTATTTTTGCACCTAGAATCGATAATTAAAGAGAAATGCTGTTATTTCATGTAAAAAGTATGTGTTTTTATGACGTACATCGTAAAACTTAAATTTATCCTCTTGTTCTTGTTCTTACTACAAAGAAAAATTTTCTTATCATCAGTTTTAAAAAGTAATATTCCATTTTCGCATACATTGATCTTTATTCTCTTTTTAAAGCTTTTTTATTATTTGTATTTTCAGAATACAGAAATGATAAATTGAGATATTTATATGGCCATTGAAAGAGATTCTTTACGCTTTTATGTGCACTTTACTTTTATACAAAAAATTAATGTCTCAATTTCCTTATTTCAGCTATAGAACAAAGTATAGAAACAGAGGAACAAAATAATAAATCATCGGCCGATCTGAGGATACGAAAAACACAGCATTCAGCGTTATCCCGAAAATTTGTAGAAGTAATGACTGAATATAATCGGACGCAGACGGACTACAGAGAGCGGTGTTTAGCAAGGATAAAGCGGCAGTTAGAAATTAGTAAGTTCATTTTCGGTCAGCATTAGAAATCGACACTGAAAATAATGAAAAGGATTATTCCATTCCAAATTAGTAAAGATAATACGGTTTTATCCAGGCCATTCCGTTCTGGCTCTGTTTAGTTTTTGGGCCATTAATTTAATTAAATAGCAGTTAGTAATTGGAGTGTATGAGGAAATCTAATTTATTTATTTACAGTCGAATACGAATCCATAATCTATTACAAGGGAAGCAGGTCTGGGTTAAGTCCCTAAGGTGGAATTTCAATATACACTTAACATATACATCAGCCATGTATACGTTTAAGTGAAAGTGATATCAACAGATAAAACTTTAGACAGTTTAATTTCTGTCTATATCGGTTTTCGTGAAAGGGACGGTGGCTCAATGGTTAATGCGTCTAGCTTGAAATATGTACAATTTAAGATGGAAATGGTTTTATGCATCGGTCTTAAGTTTGAATTAACATTTTTAATTGATTTCAAAAATTATTTATACTCCTTGTAAATAAGAAATATTTTCAAAAATCTAATTGTTCTGATTCACACGTACATTGTTTTTTGTAATCAGAATATATTTAGGATGCGATCAGGTTCCTGAATATGCCTATTAATTATATCAACAAAGGCTCGATTTTGGCAGAAAACACAATAAATATAAAAGTTTTGAAATTTGATACAGTTGTCACTTGTATAAAAGTGGATCAACTAATGATCAGTTGAACTTGGTTCAGAAAAACCATATATATCATTATTGTAGCAATTGGAAGGCTTCTAGCAAGTCATTAAAAACACTAGAAGTCACTTCTAAAAATCAGATCTTGAAAAATCACTATTTCATTGAATTTATCACTTTTAGTCACTTTTTTCTGCATTATAATAAATCTCAAAATCTCCAATCGATTGAAAGAAAATAAGACACAAAATATTTGGCAGAGAGGGTGATCTTAATAAGTTATTAAAAACAGAGTAGTGCATCAAATATTAAAAAGGGATCAAAATGATAATTATACTGATAACATGGAGCATGAAGATGTACCATAATTTTCGGATACCACTTTTAATATGATATACGCTATTTCATCAGAATTAAAATATCCGCAAGTTGCAAAACTAGTTAAAACCTGTCTGTCATTATCACATGGCAATGCAGTATTAAATTGTATGAATGTTTTCCAGAAGTATAAAAATAAGCCATATAATTACATAAATAACACTTGAAATGACCAACTACGCATTCAAGGGTTATGTGGCATTTAAAAACACAGCGGCTTAAGGAAAAAATAAGCTACGGGAGAATGAATAACAAGTTAAAAAAGCAGAAAAACAAAAACAGAAATATTGAGTGCAAAATATTTAATTGGAAAACTCTGAGACATATCTCCTAAATAGCTGATTTTGATTAAAAAAAACTTAATTTCTAACTAAGATATGGGTGTTTTTCTGTATTATCATTTATGTTCAACATTTTGAATTTTTACAAAAAAATGTCCTGAGAAAAAAATAGAAGTCCCAAGCATGAATATAGAGAAAACTAGTAACCAACGAAAATTGCATTGCAGAATTACAATTAACTAATTCCAATGTCCTTCTGTAGCACATTAAGTAGGTACGTATGATCGAAACCTGTCACGGATGTAGTTTTAATTTTTTTTCCTATGCGCATTGAGGTGCTAATAATTAATCCGTCTTCACCGACCAAAATATTTTCTTTCTTTCTCTTTTTCTTCTTTCCCCTTTTCGGGGGGAGAAAAGGGGGAAAAAGTGTATTTTCATGCTTAGCTCGATAGGGGTGCATTTTAACTCAAAATTTTTAAAGGACCAATGTACAAAAGTAAGTGCTCATCCAAAAAGGTGTCTTGCGTTTTTTTTCTATTAACAACCCTAACGAAGTTATTGACCGGTGAAGTGGAAGTTTTAACAAAAAAAAAGAGGTTTTCTGTTTTGCTTATATTAGCGAAAGTGCATGAATAATTGAATACCGTATTACATGCCTCCCATGTAGAATTGAATACTTGATTTTTTGAGGCATACGCCGTTTTACAAATCTTAGGCGTTTCCAAAATACAAGGCTGTCCACCCTGAAAATCATCTACCTGTAATATCCGGTATGAATTTTTTACGGCAATAAAAAAATTAGCACTAATATAGCTTGATGTGCTTATTGCAAATCTGTAAAGACCTATCAAAAATTCGCCCTAGAACCACCCCAAAAAAAATAAAAGCTGTTTTTCCAAGTGGTTTTTTGGGAATTTATAATAACCACAATCAACGATTAAATCGAGGTATATGTCCTGTTGTAGGCCCTTTTCCTACGTTTGTATAGGCATAAAACAAAATTTTCCAAAACTACCCCATCATCCCTCAAATATTTTTTAAAGGAGGAATTGAAAAAAAAATTGTTTCTTCCTTAGATGTATCTAGGTGGTGGTATTCCCTTTCTATATGTGTACCTCAACATTCCATTATGATACGAGAACTATCTTTAAACAAGGAAAAACGGGTTTTTCCAAAATATTTCCTTACCTGTTCACATTACGACCAAAATACTTATATGCAATATGGACGTACACATCATTCCCGAGACATTTGGTCTCTATCATTTTTTCCGTAACACTAACCCTTAGCGAGTTAAGAGGTATCGTAGCTGTATAAACGGGGTCCCATTTGTGGTCAAATAAAGAATAAAAGATAAATCCCTCAATCTAAAAGTTGATTACTGCACCCCAATTGCAGAGTTGTATTAATAATTTCTTTCGTGGAATTTGGTGTATATGATTAGTCAACAAACAAACATCGAAAATGGAGTAAAATAGTACATGATAAATAATTAAATAACAAATGAAGTGAATAAATACCGCCGTTTATAAACGTACGGCGAGTCATATATCGGGAAGGCTTGATGTTATGAAGAAAATGAAAGAGAGGAAATTTGTAGGGAATAAGGTCCTCTTTAATTTACTTTATATGCATTATTGTCGTAGAATGCACCGTAAGTGAAATATCGGGAAAAAACACTTTTCCCACCCCATTTGAAGGGTTGAAATGATTAATATTTTCTTAATGTTTATTCTTTGTTGAGGGACGCCTCATAGGAATCCAGAAAATAATAAAATATTTTATATTCAGCAATTTAATAAGGTGTTAAATAAATAAGAAAAGGGCGGAACCCCGTTTATACAGCTACGATGCCTCTTTACTCGCTAATAGTTAGTGTTACGAAAAAAATGCTAGAGACCAAATGTCTCGGGATAGATGTGTACGTCCATATTGCATGTAAGTATTTTGGTCGTAATATGCACAGGTAAGGAAATATTTTGGAAAAACCCGTTTTTCCTTGTTTAAGGGTAGTTCTCGTATCATAATGGAATGTTGAGGTACAATTGTAGAAAGGGAATACCACCACCTACAGATACATCTAAGGCAGAACGCGTTAAATTTTTTTTTCAATTCCACCTTTAAAAAATATTTGAGGGATGGGATAGTTTTTTATAATTTTGTTTTATGCCTATACAAAGATAGAATAAGGGCCTACAGAAAGATATGTACGTACCTCGATGTAATCGTCGGTTACTATAATTTCCCAAAAAACCAGTTGGAAAAACAGCTTTTATTTTTGGGGGGGGGGGGTGATTTTGGGGAGAATTTTTGATAGGTCATTACATATTTGCAATAAGCACATCAAGCTATAGTAATGCTAATTTTTTATTGCCGTAAGAAATGCATACCGGAGATTACAGATAGGTGATTTTCAGGGCGGACACCCTTGTATTTTGGAAACGCGTAAGATTTGTAAAACGGCGTACGCCTCAAAAAATCAAGTATTAAATTCTACTTGGAAGCATGTATACGGTATTCAATTATTCACGCATTTTCGCTAATATATGCAAAACAGAAAACCTCTTTTTTGTTAAAACTTCCACTTCACCGGTCAATAACTTCATAAGGGTTGTTAATAGAAGAAAAACGCAAGATACCTTTTTGGACGAGCACTTACATTTGTACATTAGGTCTTTAAAAATTTTGCGATAAAATGCACCCCTACCGAGATAAACATGAAAATACACTTTTCCACCCCTTGTCTCCCCCGAAAAGGGGCGACTCCAGAAAATATTTAGGTCGGTGAAGACAGATTAATTATTAGCACCTCAATGCGCATAGGAAAAAAAATTAAAACTACATCCGTGACAGTTTTCGATCACGTACCTCCTTACTGTGCTACTGAAATAAACATCTTTTAAATAAATTAGAGTGATTTAATCCTTTTCTCAATTGCATCTTTCG
Organism: Leptura quadrifasciata; assembly: GCA_963675555.1. NCBI lineage: Eukaryota > Metazoa > Arthropoda > Insecta > Coleoptera > Cerambycidae > Leptura > Leptura quadrifasciata. The sequence goes on along the minus strand of OY776677.1, from coordinate 95,597,163 downwards.
TAACTTAAAATTTATTATTTTAATATTATAGCCGGTAGAACAACCACCAATGAAGAATTAGAAGAGATGTTAGAACAAGGAAATCCAGCAGTGTTCACACAAGGTGTAAGTCGTCGTTTTGCTCATCTCCTGACAAGCTTATTCATATATAATATTTTTCTTGTAGATAATAATGGAAACGCAACAAGCTAGGCAAACTTTAGCGGATATTGAAGCTCGGCATGCTGATATCATTAAGTTAGAAAATTCAATAAGAGAATTACATGACATGTTTATGGACATGGCGATGTTGGTAGAGAATCAGGTAATTTATTGCCTATATCTAGGTCGCAGCCTAGCGAATGCAGACTGGAATTTATGCGACTGAAATTGATATTGTCTGCTGGTTGTGATGTTGAACATACATAAACTGCTTGCATTTGATATCGTACGACCTAATAAAAATTGGAATATATTTTTATTGTTATCGACGTTATATTTATATTTTGGTTCAATGTATACGTAAAACGTTCAAAAGTTTGACATATTTTTATCGTTATTGGCATAAATGTTGATTTACGTAATGACTACCGCTAATCAAAACAAACTTTTGTACTACTCGGGCTCACTGTGACAGGCTCAAAAAAACTTCTGTGGGCAGGTTGCGGTACGCCAAATTTGATCAAATATGGCTGCATTTGAAATTTCACACAATGTCTTCTGCAGTTTGATTTTTTTGTTTTTCGATCTGCTCTTAAGGGTCTTTATTTTCACTTATCCCATGCGACTTTGAAAGGATTTGCTTTTTCTCGGAACATTTTTTAAACATCGTAAACCCTTAGCTAATTACGGTGATAGGCACTAACATGAACCATCTACAAAGTAAAGGCGATTTAAAAAAAATGCGGGGCCTTCGAAGAAGTTTTTGACTACCTTTTGTTTCATACACAAAACATTTTTGAAAATTCTAAATGCTCTAGCAACGCAGATAACTTTATAACTTATAATAGTTAGCAGAAAAAGATTGATATATTTTTTTCGCTACTAAAAAATGCCATAATTCGATGTTTTCAAATGATGCGCCCTATTTTAAGTTATCATTTGATGAAGTATTAAATTACCTTTCCACTGTTGTTTCATCTCCCCATATAACCGCCTACTACGGTATAAAAGAGACTTTAATAGATCTTCACATTTTGATACCCAAGGATCCTTTTTCCCTCAGTTATTTGTTGATGGTTACGTACATGTGTGGTAATTGTCTCTTTCAGTATCGTAAAGAGAAAACTGCTTACCAGTATTCAGATTTCTTGGTCTCATAATTTAAGGTCAATTCGAAACTGTTACATAATTCCTTTAAAATTTCTGAGCAGTTTTCATTCATTACATTAAATTAAATTGAAAGAAGTACAATTACTTATCAATTTGGAATTCTTAATGGGAAAAAATATGTGATATTTCTTCAATTTCCAGCTTCTAGACCGGCATTGTATGAAAGAACATTACGTACTGCACTGTAGCGTGCTTTTCTATTCTCCAGATATGTTTCTACATTTAGTGCTGCGCTCAGATTATGTGCTTTGATTACGCGAAGCAATTTAAGGACGGTGCAGATAAAGCGTTTTTTGCCAAGCAGCCGCAGCAGCTTTACGACCACGTTCCTTTGTAAAATAAACAAGTACAACCACAGTAATGAGCCAGCTACACAGGCAGAGTTTAAGCTCTAAAATAAATACAGAAATAATCCACATACCCGAAAGCTATCACCATCAGGCGAGTGTTATTACGTCCATACGTTTTTATTGCTCTGTAGGTTAATGGATAAAGTGCATTATATAACGATCTTCCCGTGAATGTACAGTGTGATTTTGTGAACGAAGAGTCTGAAGAACGTTCCCCTGTAGGTAAACCAAAGTGGAGGTACTCTCTATTTTAAATGAAATCATGTTCACTGCAGATGAATCATCCGCGATGCACATCGAAACTGTAAAGTCTATATTCGCCTTAAAGTAGAGAGTATAGTTCAAGTAGGAAGAAACTGAGACATAAAAAACGTAACAAAACTTTACAACCTCATTAAATACCGGTACTCTGTTTTGTGCTGTTCGCAAATTGACTCGCTTACCTTTATAGGTGCGTCGGGAATGTTTCATGTCAATCTTGGTGCTATTTGGATCTATTTATTTCAACTAGCGCCATGACCTGCGGCGATAATAATTATGTGGTAAAGTTTTTGTTAAGTTTTTTCTGTCTCGGGAATTTATTACTTGAACTTTACCTCTGCTTTGTTTACTGATCAATTTGGATAATCACTTTAGATGAAATGCAGATGAAAAGTCTATATTCGCCTTAATGGGCCGACTTAACTCAGACAGATGTAAAATACAAAATTCGTACTTAGATTTTGCCCCCCCCCCTCCCTTGGGGCCGTAGTACGAAACAGCTAGTTCGTTCAATATTTTTAAAAAACAATAATGGGTGAGGGGTTTTTGGGGTTCCCTATTACGAATTTGATGGTGAAAAAAATTAAAATAAAAAATGCCCTGGATAACTAGCTTTTCTGTTAAAAAAGGCATTTCCTCTTAGTGCAGTCAAAATAGTATTTGAAGTGGAACTTTTTCCATAGATAATTTTATGGTTGGATCCTGTTGGGGAGGTGCTAGGGAATACCCAAAAAAATTTTGTACTTCAAAGACAGACAATAATCGTTACTAACAATTTAATTTTTTTAACTGCGTTTTTCAACTAAGAATTTAAATAACTCGAAATATATAGGTCCGATCGTAACAAAATCTTAATTATATTTTCCACAAATCTATGTTTAGTGTAGGTCTTAGGAGTGCAACCATAACCTACAAAAGTGAAAAACTAGCCAAAAATAGTTGTTTTTTTTTTTCATTTTGCTTAAGTTATGTCTCGACACCAACTTTTTGATGCCTTAACAAATTTTTAAACCTATTTTGGTCATTTTTGGATTTGTTTAAAACCAAATTAACAAAAATGAAATTTTTCGGCCATTTAAAAAAAATTCTAAATAATTTTTTATCAGACCAGAAAGAAAATTTTTATACCTTTATTTTAATTAAAGATAAAGTTTATTTTGGTCAAACAAGCCAGCTGTAAAATATTAAAGCAGGTACGAATAAAATTACTGTAGAGATTAAGTTTACCGACATTCAGAGCGGTAAATTTAATTTAAAAAAAAAAAATTAAGTATTTAGTTTATTAAAGCTTTGTAGTTAAAATATAAATTTTTATTCGTTACTTAAAATATTTGAAAAAATTGGTCTTGAAAAGGTTTTAAAAATAAGGGAATTATTGCTTTTAAGAAGTAAGCTCGATAAAAAAATAAATTCATAAATAATATAATTTATTTAAATATTAAATGATGGGTCATAACAAAAAAATAAGTGCCTATTACATTGCTTGAGAAAAAATAACATACTTCGCCTTTTCATCACTGGAAGTAAATGCACTCTATTTGTAAATTATAAGTTTAATGTGATGAATAAAGACATTATTATTATTATTTAAAAAAAGAAAGTCCTAAAAAAGTTCAAAAACAAGGAAGTTATTGTATTTTACAACAAAGATCGATAAATAAATGAAAAAAAGTTCTTTTCATGTAAATTAACAACTGTTTTTAAAAGTATGCAAATTTGTTTTTGTGAAAAGAAAAATTTCTTTGAATATGTTGTATGAACTGAATATCTTTCAAAATGGTACATTTCAAATGCCAAAAATATGCATTTGTTAATTAAGAATTGGCTAAAATGCAAAAAGTTGAATATCTTGAGTCTAGTTTGACCAAAATAAACTTTTTTCAAATTAAAATAAAGGTATTAAAATTTTCTTTTTCATCTGATAAAAAAATTTCTAAATTTTTTTCAAAATGGCCGAAAAATTCATTTTTTGTTTGGGTTTGGGTATTATACATGCAAAAAAATGGCCAAAATAAGTTTAAAAACTTTTATAACGGCATCAAAAAGCTGGCGTCGAGACCTAACCTTTGAAAAACAAAATTTTGAGGGTGTTTTTGTTAGAGAAAAAGACAGATTTTCTGAAAATTTGAAGATGATCGGTTCACCCAGCAGCTCTAGGTAGCAAAATGAAAAAAAACAACTATTTTTGGCCAGTTTTTTCACTTTTGTAGGCTATGGTTGCGCTCCTAAGACCTACACTAAACGTAGATTTGTGGAAAGTTTAATCACAAAGATTTTGGGTTTTCTTGTCGCCATCGGACTTTTATATTTCGAGTTCACATTGACGCCGCTTGATGAAAAAAGGTATTTTTCCTATAATTTTGCAAAAACTTGATCCGAACGATTATTGGTGTACGTTTATTAATTTTTTGTTTACACAAATTAATTACGGAACATTTGAAAAGGGTTTACCAAATCCGTCATCATCCTCACCATCAGATTCGTAATAAGAGACTTCGAATGCCCTTTCCCCAGTATTATTCTAAAAATATATTGAACGGGCTAGCCGTTTCATTCTATAGTCCCCAAGGGCGGTTAACTGGGATAGGAGAGTTTCGACAAGTCTTTTCAATTTTTTAGCTTTTAACTTTAAGGTAAAATAAACAGAATGCTAAAAGTTTCATCAAAACCCATCTTAGCTCAAAGGATTTAGTAATGAATCGTGAGAAGGTGAAAGTTCTTTACTTGCTTGCACACCTTAATAACTATCAATGAATTTATATTTTCTTTTTATGTTTTATTTCCATATTTTTATCTTCAATCAAGAGTTTACTGATATTGTCAGGTCTTTTTATCCCACCAGAAGCTACTCATCATCCATAATGTTACCATGATTTTACTAAATGGTAATCGTTTGCTTTCTCCATGATGTTTACTGTTAGAAAAATAGATTGATATTTCAAAAGGGTCATTTCTTCAAATTCGGTGTTCATGTGTGCGATTTCAATTCTTGCGATCAATCATTTCAGCAATTCAACTTAGTTGTTAAGAAGTGGTAGTAGTTTTGCTCATATAATCGTCAGCCATGCATGAAAAGTTCCTGTTTTGTTTTACAAATTTTCCCTTTCTAAATTCTTTATGCACCTTATGGTGAGCAGCGGTGGCTTCTAGAGGTTGTGTACACAAGTTGAAAGCCACCTTGCATAGTTTACATGATGTATGCAATGAAAACATCTAAGGACACATATTTTTAAGTGCTGAAGGAAAACGCTGAAAGTTGCCTTGGCGAATGCTCTTTAAGGACAAGAAGAAAAGCTTGTAGTTGCAAACTGTGTTCCAGTACTTGAAATTACCATCTGTCTGTCGTATTATCTTCAGTGTTATCATATGCTAGCTGCTAAAGGATCCTAAGCGCCACAAGACTCATTTCGTGTACATAGTACATATCGATTGCTTTTAACATGCGATGCTTTCACGATACTCTTAGTCACTTCAGGGGGTGTTTCCTAGCGAATTTACAAAGTAACATATGTCCTCAATTCGCTCCTAAATATTGGCGCTGGTATCTGGGAGTTTTTGCTGCTTGTTCCTCACAGTACAAGCAATATTGAGAATCGTGAATAGGGGCTCATCTTACTTCAAATACATCTGTCGCCGCATTATTTCGTAGTGATAAAAACATGTTTTTTTGCGTTTGCATTTTTTCCATCGATATTTTCTTCTAGAATCGATTTTCTGGTAAATTTAAAGATTTTCCTTGATGCAATCTTACGGATGTCAAGCCCTCAAATATACGTTCCATCCATTATGAAAAATATTCCTCAATTTTCTAAATAGAATATCTAGTGTTCTTAAATAATTGATTGATTCGACATTCACTTGAAAATCCAATGTAAACAGCTAATATTTCAATAAAGCTTGATGTCATTGTATGTTCTACATTTTACTTTTTTTTATATAGTTAAAGTTAAATATTATCGCCTGATCACAGCGGGCCACAGTAACAATCTGTTCGAGAAGTTATACAACAAAGAAAGTTAAATTTATTCTGGGGAAAATAGCAAACAATTCCATTTTATTTGTACACGATAAAAGTTGTGAATAAAGCATGAAGTCAAGTGATAATGCTTGTCATTTAAAGTACAGGACGCTGCATTTATACAACCTTTTGAATTAAAATCGATGCACTCAGTATTTAAATTGTTATAAAAGCATAAAAGGTCCTAAGTATTTTCCAGGAAATTGAATGTAAATGTCACAGAATAAATACCATCTACAATACAGCGATGTCAACGGCAAGCAGTTTTTTTATTAATCGATTTGCCATAAATTAGTCTATTTTTACATCGAGACTGGAATGAATGTATTTCAGACACTGTATATACAGCATATTCTAGAAATAATTTGTGAACCTCTCTTCATTAATCCATTCACAAATATATAGAACACTTTTTTTACGAAAAATAATATTTGTACAGTAAGCCCTCATAAATAAAGCAATTCATTTGCACGGGCCATCAAACGTTCCGAAAATGTTTGATGTTAATCGAAATCAATTTCGATGCCTTTAATGGATTTACCTAAACAAACGCCTGAATATGTGGTGGCTATTGATTAAAATTGTCGTATTATATTACTTACTCGTAATAATTAAAACATTTTTAGATACCAAAAATTAGAGATGTAAGGCTGCCTAGTACTCCAGTCTAATTAGTATGAAAATGAGGTGATTTTGACAAAAAATATTTCTGTGGCAAAAATTTTAAATAATTTATTTTCAAGCTCATCCCTAAAAATATTAATTATTAAAAATATTAATATATAAAATTAATTTAATATTAAATAATAAACTAATTATTTTTTTTTCTTTTATAACTCAATTAAAGTGTGAAAAAATTAGGGATGTGACGGATGTGCTTTTGACCGGATACAGTATTGTCCTGTCCTGCCAATCTTGCACATTGCTGAAAGTAATTGCAATTACATGAAATGCGCATGGTACACCAGCACAGAACTAATAATAATTAATAATAAATATTTATATATACCTCCTAGTCTATTACGACCAAAGAATTTGATTCTAAATTTTAATATTATTTATTATAAGTACTTATATTTGGGGGCGAGCGTAGGTGCGTCTTTACTATATACCTGCATACTTTGATATGCGATGTAAAGCAACGTCAGGCGCAGTTAGTAGTTGGATGGGTGACCGTTTCAACGAAAACCGCGTCCTCGCCTCGCACATTTTCCAGCGGCTTGTATATCAGTGTATGCGCGGAAGCTATACAACCTTAGGCGAGGGTTGTATAGGGGATATACCATCCTCAGAGGGGATGTAAAGCCGTCGGTCCCTTGTCTATTAAATGTTAGGCAAAATTCCTGGTTGGGGGTAGCTCGTCTACAGGCGTCGGTGATAGGCCTCAGTAGCGGAAATAGACCGACGTTAAATAAATGTATTAAAAAAAAAAGTACTTATATTAAGAATTTATGTTGTGTTTTGATTTTTTGATCTTTTGTTATCAACGTTATTTATTATATTATTATACATATTATCGATATGTAGAATTTAAGACTTATTTTTATTTCCACGTCCAGTGGGAAGTACAGTAACGCCAAAAAAATATATATATATTTTTTGTTGAAATAGACTTAAAATGTCATGAAACGTCGAGATTTTATATTTGAGCGAAAAAAATGTCTTGTCTCTCAGTAACTTTTTTTTGTGCGCACGGTTACTCTGGAATGGTTTACGAAATTGACTTTAAATTTGGTACACTTATGTATAACGAGATCTGGAATTAAATTATATTTTGATCCAATTCCGTTGAAGGGTTCGGGGGTAAATGGGATAAAAACGTAAAATTTTTTTTTTTCGAAATAGACTTACAATATCATGAAATATCGAGCTTTTAAATTTGAACGAAAAAAAGGTATGTCTGTCGGTCTGTCTGTCGGCAAAACAAGCAAGAGTCTAAAAGTCTTATACACACTAAATCCCAATGTAATATTTTACTCCCTTAATAATAAGGTGGGCGGTGGTAGAGGGGGTGGCTAATGTCAAAAAAATTTTAGAGTCTTATTTGTTCGCGTATAGACACTAAATCCCGATTTAATTTTTACTCCCTTTAATAATAAGGTGGAGGTGGGAAAGGGTGCAGCTAACGTCAAAAAATTTTTTGAGACGTTTCTTTTTTACACACTAAATCACATTTTAATTTTCTTTATTCCCTTCCATAATAGTGTGGGGGTGATAGTGGGGGTGGCTGATGCCAAAAACAGTTTTAAGACCTTGACTTTTCGTACATTCCCTAAATTGAAACTTTATCGACTTTTCCTTGCTTGCTTTGCCTATTTACCCTATTTACCTCCGAATTCTTCAAAGAAATTAGATCAAAATTTAATCTAGTTCCAGATCTCGTTATAGTACATAAGTGTACCAAATTACAAGTCAATATCATAAACGATTCCAGAGTAAACGTGCGCACAAAAAAAAAAATGACGGACCGACATACAGACAGAAATTTTTTTCGCTCAAATTTAAAATCTCGACGTTTCATGACATTTTAAACCTATTTCAACAATAAGTAAAAAAAAATTGCGTTACTATACTTCCACTGGACGTGGAAGTAAAAATCTGGACGTGGAAGTGGTGATTTCTTGGGCAGAGGTTTTCTATATTTGTTATTTTTGTTTGTAGTTTCTAGTTTATTGTTAATTTTATAAATATTTTGATATATAACTAACAATTAATAAATAACATTTAAGTTTCACGCATTTTGGACAGTTTTTATTTGGCCGGATATTGACCGGATATTTTTTCATATCCGGCCGGAGCCGAATATCCGGTTTGGAAGCCGGATAGGCCGGATGCAGTAGCCGGACCGGATATCCATCCCATCCCTAGAAAAAATATTTTTTCGACTTTATAAAAAACTATTGATTTAAAAAAAGTGTTTATTAAAACCTACAAAATGAGACCTATTGCAAAAAAACATGCTATGGCTGTTTTTCAATTGTTATTTCTCAGCGATATGGCAATTCTACAGCTATCTGCGTTTGTGCAAATTAAAGTTCATGATTTATACTATCAATATAAAAAAAAACAAATGAAGTATTGGTTTTAAATTGTTGAAAACAATTATCACAGTTAGCATTAATTTTTTCGTTATAAACAAATAGAGTATCTCTTTGGCGATGCATGGTATCGAAATGCTGATAAAAGCATCTTATACTGACATTTTTTCACGGATTTAAAAAAAGTTTTTACGACCAATAAAAGCTGAGATAGATTTTTTTTAAACGCTGTGGCGTTGTACATTAATATTAAGGAATGATTTTAACTAGAATCTCTCGACTCGATTATTTAAAAATTGTTGATGTGGCAATTGTTCAAAATTGCCGTTGCTCCGATAGTCACTGTGGGAGCGACGGTGGGGGAAGTCAGGCATGCGTGGCTGAAAAGGAGTCTCGGGCTCTTCAAATTCGTTTCGCCGGAAAAATTTGCATTTTCTCGGCAAATTTGAACCTAGAGCCACCATTTCTTTTATTTTGGTATCTCAAAAAAATTGAGTAATGGATTTTCTTTAAAAATATCGTTACACTTAGATTTTATCGAAAATTCGCATGTTATATTTCATAAATAATAAATAATTAAGCAATGGAACGATATTTTCCATATACTTGCTCAGTGAATTTTAAACAGCAAAACTACATTGAGATTAGTCATCATAGATTGCATTAATATTTTTCGATACCATACATCGCCGCAGAGATATTCTATTTGTTTATAACGAAAAAATTAATACTAATTTTGATAATTGTTTTCAACAATATAAAAGCAATAGTTCATTTGGTTCTTTTTTGATATTGATAGTATAAATCATGAGCTTTAATTTGCCCATCCGCAGATTACTGAAGAACCCCCAAATCACTGAACTGAAACATAAGCGTTAAAAAAAAGTCAAAAAGTTATTAACAAATTGATTGTGCAAAAGCTATTCGACTATATGGCTCCCGATTTCGCGTGCCTTTTCTATGCTACAATAGCCTTCCTTTCTTATAGTAAGAAGTATATGAAACATGTTTTTCTATTATTTAGCAATTGAAAAGAACAGCCATTTTAGCATGTTCTTTTGCAATGACTCATAAACAAATTAACCGATTTTGATGAAATAGGTCTCCCTTTGTAGGTTTTTTCAAGGCGCACTACTTATAAGAAACACTTTTTTCTAAAACTTGAAAAAAACATTTTCTCGCACTTTAAGTGTTCAATAAAAAATTTTGCCGCGCAAAAAAATTTAAGACTAAGAAACTCTACATCCTGGATTCGGCTTATACCTAGAAATATATTTTTTTGTCAAAATGCTAATTCAACTGGAGTATAGTCCATATACAAGCGTTCTTGGGTATTAGTGTGGTGGCTTAAAGCAAATATTAGCCAGAATCGTGACCATCTGGATTAAAGCGAGATATTTTGCACAGTTCATATGTATCCTCAGTACAAACAATTTTTGTGGTGGTACTCGATTTGCAGGCCCGCTATCTTGAAATACGACGCTATCTTTGTTTTCGTTGGAAGGTTTTTGACTTGTCTAAGAAATTGCTGAATATCACCCAAACGATTGGATTCCGGTACAACATATCATTACGTGTTTTATTAACAATTAAATTTGCGACATATGAGCCCAATACTGCCTTAGTAGGTTGATTATTTTGTGAGATACAAACTTTCTATTGAAAAATCACCAACTACACCAACGGCAGGGTTAACACCAAAAAGTACCAACATGTGTACATTTCAAATTAAATTTGCTACAATTTAGGTGAAAAACATCCAATGCAGTTAGTGTTTAAAGAAAAAATAGCAAATTTAATTGAATCTGCAGTAGGTTCTTGATGAAACATATTCAATAGAATAATTATAAATATTCAAAAGAATAGTTACAATACGCACTTGGTTTATTGTTTCATGAGTTTTGTTCAGTTTTGTCTGACATATGTTTCGGCCTTGCGACCATTATCAAACTTTTTAAAAACCTTTGATAATGATTAGGTTAGGTGTTGTTTGTTGATAATCAGGATCAACTGCGGCTGTGTTTTTTGCTCCATCGTCCAATTCAGATTATTCTGTGTCATATCTAACTTCACTTTCGTCCTCAATCTGATTATTTTCTTGTGAGTTTTCTTTTGCGCCTCAATAATATTTTCGTTTTCGATTGTTTCTTCTTCATTTTCTTCGTCCATTTTATTTTGTACTTCTATGAGCTCATTTTCATTTGGATTATATTTTATTTCAATGTATGTATAGTTTTCATTTTTATTTTTTAATATTTCATTTTCCTTTGTTTTTATTTCTGGTGAGTTGCAAATGGTTCTTTAACTGCTTTACCGATTATACAGTTTTAGCACTTTGACACATTTTTGGTTGTAAATTGAAGCCTTCTTACAAGTTTTTTGTTTTGCATTTAATTTAATGTTGAGTACTAAATTTTGATGTCCAACCTCTTCTGTTCTGTCAGTAGGTTTCTCAACTTATGACTCATACAAATTATTAATTCTTTTTCCTGTCATCATTAAAACTCCATCATTTCTTTTTATTTTACAAATTCCATCTTTAAATCCTTTTTTCTCAAACGCACTTATTGAAAATAAGTTCTCTGTGATTTCTGGCACAAACAAGACATTTGATACACTTATATTGATATAAACAGTTTTTATTTATTATTTTTACTCATATAGTTCCAATTTCTTTTATTTTAATAAAATTGCCGTCTGCCATCTTCACTTCAGTGTTTTCAGTGTCGTTTATTTGTATCAATATAGATTTATACGTCATGTGGCTTATTGCCCCCGAGTCTAAATACCATTTCAGAGAATGCAGTTTGCCCACATTCATTGCAATTTCATAATTCGTCGCATTTTCACTGGCATTATTTACTTTCTCATTATCCTTTTCTTGGATCTTTTCTTGCTTTCTGTCTGTTCTGTAGTAACAGTCTCTTACATTCTGTAAGAGACTGCCCCTTTTTGTTGCATACCCAACAAGGAACATTAGATGTTAGTTTTTGTTTTTTGCGAAACTTTCCACTCTCTTTTGACACACATGCAGCTTCTAGTTTTGTCTCTACCTCTGCGAGTTTTAATTCACCTTGAGCTTTTAAACCACAAAGTTATTTTTTCTAAACCATTTGCTTTCATTTGTACTCCTACTACTTTGTACGTATTTGGAAATCCGTTTAACAACAATCCTATATATTCCTCATTTTCTATTGCTGAATTACACTATTCTAACTGTTCTCTTAGATACTGTGCCCTTTCTAAGTATTTTTCTATATTTTCGGTGTCCTTCATCTTTATGGCACTTAGTTTCAGTCTCAAATCTACTCTTCTCGATGCTACTTTTCCTTCATGTATTTGTTGTAGTTTATACCACATTCCTTTTTCTTCATCCAAGTTTAACACTTGTTGTGCTTAGCTTGGTTCTAATGATGCTAGTATTATGAAAGCAGCCAAAGCACTCTTATCTTCAAAAACCTCTATTTCATTGGCATTCGTACCGGTAGGAGTTGGTTTCTCCTTCTTCACCGTGCACTACACCTTTTTCACTTTTAATAACAATTTTATTTGGTGTTTCCATAGTTGGTAGTTATCATTATTTAATTCAAGACATCGAATTGTTCTGTAGATATTTGTACAACCTGGCTACCAATGTTAAAAGAAGAACTTAACAAACTCAACATTATCTAAAAGAAAATATCATCAGTTCTATGTTCTGTGTAAGTAGTAAGTATGTATTGAAATAGCATAAACAGAATCTTAAAGGTGTGTATTTGACATACACAGCAAAATAAGAGTTCTTCCAAAAAAAGCTTTGAAAACGGAAAGAGACTACTTTCCGAGACTTCAGCAAAATACATTATTTCTGTGTTTATTCTGATTTATATTATTTGCAAAACATAACCTTTGACTGTTCCTTTGACGTAAACGTCACGGGCGCAGAGGCTTTTTTCCAATAATTCTATTATTTTGTAGATTCGGTGATTTATTTTTGAAGACGATAATAATACATGTGGTAGAAAACCCAAATAATAGGAAAGAAAATAAGCTCATATCAACATTTTTCCATCCGAATTTGGCTGGAGTAGGTGCATCTTTGAACGATATCAAACTATTTAGCCAGATGTTAGATTGATAGATGCATCGATTCGTGTGTTGGATAAGAGAATCCTATGTGGGCGGTAGACAGTGCATCATCTTCACTTGTGTTCCTTGCGCAAAGAAATTCTCTCTGAGCTTGTTAATGCTATCAAATTCTGTGATGCCATCGTACAGGATGCATGTGAATCGTTCTGCTATTTTGAATTCTTTTATCATCGGCTGGTTTATAAGGATGTTTTTTAGGAACGAGAAATTCTTCAGTAGCTGAAGGTATGCTTTCCATATTTTCCATACTATTTTTTTCCTTTACCAGAAAATTGTGATGTGATGTGAAAAAGGATAATGCTTGCGATATACTTTCTCCAAGTTCTTGGCAAATGTCAATGATAAGATAATCAAATGCAACCCAGAGTTGAATATTAAGTTTGTAAGTTAGCAGTGTGAAAAATATGCTTACCAGTATCACAACCACATCCATCAACAGTGATTATGAGGATATAAGTTGTACCCTTTCGTAATACATCCAATATATGAATGCACATTCTTGTATCAGCTTCTTCGTGATCAGTTTCCGGCATGAGTGTACTGCTGTTTTTAGAAATGACAGTTACCATACGCGATGTATAATTCTTTACCTTCTTGTACTCATGGGCTGCGACCGCGTCACTCACTAAGTTAAAAAGTTCAGTTTTATTTTCTCTTCTGAATATCTTTTAGATATATTTTAGACTTTTATGCATCGAAATGTATACTGAGTAGTTGGTGATTTTTCAATAGAAGTCAAAAATTTATGAAGAATTCAAAATTTGAAAAGTGTATCTCACAAAATTTTCAACTTACTAAGGCGCTATTGTACTGAAAAAATAAGAAAATTGTTTGTACTGAGGATACATAAGAAGTATGCAAAATCTGCCGCTTTAATCCAGCAAGTCACAAAATTTTCGCTAAGCCACCTCACTACATCAGAATGTCATATTTAACTGTCTCAAAAACATGTTTCATAAGTTGTTGTCACTATTTAAAATTTTGGAATGCTTTCATTAAATTTAATTTTTTTTATCTCTGTAGAGAATCAAAGAACAACTTTTGGTCATCTGGATATGGATATTAAAATCTCTTCAAAGTGGTAACATAAGTTTTTATGAAATTCATAAATAACGATAGCCATACGCCACAATTTTGGTTCCATTTTCTTAAAATATCAATAAGTGTTAATATGCAAATCGATTAATAAACATTTTAAATATGTTAGAATAATTTTTCTACTAATTTAAGACTATTGTTCAGCTTTCTTAAATACTAAAATTCGTACCAATTGAATGTGTCTGCTGCACCCTCGACTTTTATCAGCATAATTTGCATATCTAAATTTAAAGCACGCCTGTAAATCATTATATCATGTTGAATAGTAATTTTTGTGCAACTATCAGACACCTGAAATGTAATAATTTAAAGAAAATTGCCCTCTAATTTTGAAATTTGCAATAATACCGTGTAGAATTTAAACTACACAGGCTAAATAAATCCCAGCGGGGCTAACATTGCATGATGGTTGTTTTAATCTCATAAATTTGTAGTTCCTATTAAACTAAATATTAATAACTAACGAATTAATTATTAACAATAAGTGCACTGAACTGCAAAAAGTGACGCATCAATTAATATTATCACTTGGAAGTTTTTTGTTGTGAACTTTTTTGCGATTCAGTGTATATGTAATATGAAAATTATTTGTAGCTCCCTATTATCTACTTTATTAAAGAAAATAACGAGTATTAGTATCTTCCCGCGGAATTTGCGTAGTATAACTATTGTTGTAGCGTGCGTATGTCATAATTTATAGGATAAAACATGATGTTAATTCTGAGTAACTTTTCGACCCGGGCCCAGCGTATAATCCAGTCATTAGATACTTTTTTAGTGCAATAGATTGAGAAACTTTGAAACTTGGCAGGATTGTAGATTTGGTGGCCCTAAGTATGACGGTAAGTTTGCGACCTGGAGCGACCACCGCCATCTTGAAAAAATGACGCCCAAAATTAGTTTTTTTAACTCCGTTCTTGTAGGTTTTAGAGAAAAGGTTTCGAATTGGAAGTTGGAAAGGATAGAATTTTCGACAAAATTGTTCCTATATGTTTTTTCCCTCAGACTAACACTTTCCGAGTTACGGAGGCTTAGGGCGACTTTTTAAAATCGCAAAAAAACGGCATTAGCACGCTACCCTCTCCAAATTTCAATTAGACACTTTCTCACTAAAACCTACAAGAACGGAGTTGTAAGACCCTATTTTGGGTTCAATTTTTTCAAGAATCCGGCGCGAGCGGCGATCGCTCGAGGTGGCAAACTTCCTCACCCTTTTGCACTAAGACACATTTTTATGTTTCTAATGACTGAATTAGTAGGACTGTCTCCTTAAACTTTATTGCGCACCATAAAATAAAAGTTAAAGGAGGTTCCCCGAAAAATTCAATAGCTTTTGGTATATACATTATCGTAGCTATAATATCATATGTGTATGTGAAAAGATGATTTAGTCCTTTTTTTTCAATTGTAGCGATGGGAGAACACAATACAAAACTCTAATAATTCATCAGGGTTTTATATACAAGGTATAGTAATAGTGCGTTATCGGCCAATATCGGCCTCATTATAAGACTTTGGAAAATTGTTTTTTATGGAAGTGATATAGCGTCAAGAGGTGGACATTTCAAAAATATTCTGTAATATACAGGGTCATTTTTTTATGTCACACCCTATATATTTTTACGTTTATGAATTCAGCGTAAAATTACCTTTCCAATCGCCTCGGGATCATTGGTTTTTGATGTGGCGTTGCCGAGTTATTCGAAAAAATATGAAAATTTTGATCGGAAAAGGGTTCGACAAATTAATTCGCTGTGTGTGTATTAATTAAGAAGATTTATTTAGCAATTATGTAGACAAGGGATGTACTACAACGACACAACCACCAAATATTGATTATAATTATACAGGGTGCATTTTATACTAGCGCTAATTCAGGACATTTCAAAGTGAATTTTCTTATTATTGTATTTTTGAATTGTCACGTTAATTCTCTACGATTTTTGTGAATAATATACGTAATATCCAATAATATTTTTTCGAATAAATCGGCAAGGCCACGTTAAAAACCAAAAAATCTGGAGATCGTTGGAAAGGTAATTTTACGCTGAATCCATAAATGTAAAAATATATAGGGTGTTCCGTTTAAAAAAAATGACCTCGAAGATGCTCCGCTGTAGCGAGTCACCCTGTATATTTAAAAATATTTTTAAAATGTGCGCCTTTTGTCACCTTACCACTTCCATAAAAAATAGTTTTTCAAAGTCTTCTAAAAAGGCCGATATTTGACCTTGACGTACTGTTGGGACACCCTGTATGTGTCTGTATTAACCATTTTACCGACTAATTTTATTAATGGTGAACATAGCTGGAAATAAATCGATATTTTGCGCGTCAAGACTAACAGATGGAGCTACAAATACATTTTCAACTAACATTCTATTATCGTTCTGGCATGCAATGCTTAATTCTGTCTTTATGGTATCTAACATCTCCCTCCCGCTGGGTATTTTAGGGTGAAATGATAGACCGTATCGAGTACCACGTAGAACATGCCGTGGATTACGTCCAAACGGCAACCCAAGATACCAAGAAAGCTTTACGATACCAAAGCCGTGCCCGACGGGTGAGTCTATTCCTAGTTTTTAAGTCATCAGGTGTAAAATTCGCTTTTAATTTTGTGTTTTTTTTTTTGTTCTTTCAACCACTACCTTCCTCCTGATCTTACCGTTACACATATATGTGGTATTTATGTTTTGGATCTGCTTTTGCACCCATCTAAACGTAACTTATAACTAAACTAACTACTATATGTGTGCCTTTGTCACTATGTGTTTTATTTTTAAATTGGTATTTAATGTTTGTACATATAATCGTTGGTTGCTCTGTTTCTCTTGGTGTATTTCTTCTGGTGTCCCCCTACTTTTTCCCTGTCCTTCTCCCATCCACCTAAACCAACCATAGGGAGAGCTCGTTGACCGAGTGGAGTTTCACGTAACGACTGCTCAAAATCACGTACAAGAAGGAAAGACTGAGCTTAAGTTTGCAAGGGAGTATCAATCAAAGGCTAGAAAGGTAGGTGGTGTTCCCGCTAGATGTCTCCCGTCTCATGAATCTTGCATAGATCTTCCATAGTACGCTTAGATGCTATCATTTCACATATGTTGGTTTCAAAGTGGCAAATGCTATGATATTTTTGTATATAGCTTCACGTTGCGTTGTGTTTAATTGTACAATTATTTTTCTATAGGTAACATAAAGGTTGCTCAATAATGAATCGTATATGCTGTTGGTTATAAGTAATAGATTCTGTTTTTATTTGATTTAAGATAGGCTGCGGTAAACTTGAATTATGTTAGTGTGAATGACACTGAACGACGACTTTTACTTATCGAGATTATATTGTGAAAACAAAACATAACCGGTAAAGTTTCTAACAAAGAATTTAGGCGCCGAATAAAACTTAATCCTCAATCTCAATTTCGCGTATACTTACACATCGGAGGAATCAGAACTTGTGTTAATATCTAGTTTTAACCCACATCAGATTTCTCTAGTGAAATAATGAACGCTGGAATATTTTCAACCAAAAATGGCTCATGTTTTTGGAATGCTTATATTGCTTTCTTACAAGTCCGCTTTACATTTAGTAACAACTTGTCGCTATAAATTCGCATTTTTGCTTTAAACTGTGAATGTATGTGTTTATTATGGTATGACTTACGGAATCCCCACGCACTTTCAATTAGGTCATACTGACAATGGGGATAATCTGAACATTATGTTTTTTCAAAGTTTCGTCGACAATGTAATAATTTTAGTCTCGTCTATATAGTTTGATTACTTCCCTCAATTGCTTTTAACAACTTTTCCGGCGATATTGTGGTTAGTTAATTATCCGTGCATTGCATAATTTATGCAAGGAAAATAGAAGGGCCCAGCCATTTGCATCTAAGGTACATTTTCCATAACCACCACATATTTATCTTGAAAATTGTTCACCCACATAGTCCATTTAAAGAGTCGGGATTTATGACAATTACCGAATGTTTGCGCCTGGGACTAGAGAATGTCCCCCCCCCTCGCTGTTTTCGAATGTGCTGAATCGATTCCCGGGGTCAAACCATTTTTCCTACCTCGGCAACCCCCTCAAATTGGCCAAACACTACCCCAAGTCCCCTTTTCCGTGAACCCTTTTATTTTCCTCAATTTTTCGACTAATTGTTGTTCCCTCGAGTAGATCGGAAGGTCCCTCGAGGGATTTGATCTCAGCCACCCCTACTCCTAGTTTCCAACCCTGTAGGGGGTTGGAAAATTTATATTTTTTGTGAGAAAAAAAATTATATTTACAGGTGTTTCTTTGTATAATATGGTAGGTGACCAGGGTTGTTCTCACCCTTCATGGGGGTGGAAATTTTTTTCCATCTCTAATTGAAAAATAGTATATATGTGTATTAAAGTGTTAATTTTGTACATACAGGCATGGGTGTATGAATACATGTGTAAATACATGTGTTTATAGATACTTATATTAATGTGCTTATTATATTAATAATGCTCGGGATTGATTCAATTATAGATTTAAGAAAATTTCCACCCCCTTGATGACTGAAAACAACTCCCGGGGGTGATTACACAATCCTGATCACCTACCGCCTACCTCAAAGTGACGTCTCCTACAAAATATTAATTTTTTCCCAAAATTAATTTTTTCTCACAAAAAAATATCAATTTTCCAACCCCCTACAAGGGTGGAAGCCTGGGGTAGGGGTTCTACTCGAGGGAACAACAATTAGTCGAAAAACTGGGGAAAATAAACAGGTTCGCGGAAAAGGGGATTTTGGGGGCGGTTTTTGGCCAATTTGAGAGGGTTCCCGAAGTGGAAAAATTGGTTTAACCAAGGGAGTCGATACAGCACCCTCGAAAACGAAGGGGTGACTTTGTTTAGTCCCAATCGCAAACATTCAGAAGTTTTTTAAAATTTTATCTGTCATCGCTAATTGAATCAATACCCAAAACTTAAATACGAGCACGCATGTAGAATTGGAGTAGACTTTCTCCTCATGGATTACTACTTTTTCTGTCAATAAAAGCTGCCATATTATTTTGGGTTGAAAAAACGGGGGTATACCAATTTCTGTTCGATTCGAAGCTTTTTGAAAGTATTTCGGTTTTTGGGGGTTGAAATCTTGGGTTCGGGCGGAGTGGCTTGTGGTTGATAGTTGCTCAATTTACTAAAATTGTGCAAAAAATACCGATCCGACAAGCTCTCGCATGTCCAGACCAGAAAAGGCGATAGTTTCTTGCATAAAGAGGTGGTTTGCGCTAAATTAGGGTGTAAGCCATTGTCACAATCGTATTTCTCACTCTCGAAAATGAGGTAGGGGAGATATCTTTTGCTGCGTTACCAATACTTTTAACGTTTTTAGCCTTTTTCAGCAGTTCCACATGGGACTATTTGTATCTAAAGAAAAACAGTCTAGGAAGAAATATCATAGCCTATCCTAATTCAAATAAAAACAGAATGGATTATACCTACAGTCGTTGAAAATGTTTTGTTTTAATTTACTTTTAATTCCACCGTTTTCGTAAATATAAAATTACTAACTTTAAAATATGACTGATGGTCGAGAGGTAAACGCACTTGCCCTCACTCAAAATTCCCGGGTTCGATTCCCGGTCGTGGCAGTGCAAATACTGTGAGAGGGGTTTTTCCACTATACACGGATATTGGGTGTGTGTCCCTTGTCTCTAAATGTGTAGCCCCCTCCCACACAAGACTCTTCTAGAGCCTTCCGGGATAAAGGGGGTCGTAATTACCTGTATTGTTATAAAAAAAAATGTGAATTATCAGGTGGTATTAAAACATAATATTTTTAGTCGCAAACTCCTCTATAAAATCCTTATTTTACTATACGAAACGTAACCAGACTGCAACAAACAACTACTCTCCGGGCTATGTGCTCCGCCGTGCGCTGAATTACAAGTTATAAGCCTGGCGTGTTAAGTATAGTAATTGCATATTACCAACAGAACGCTAATGGTAATATGCAATTATTACACTTAACGCGCCAGGCTTGTAACTTGTAATTCAGCGCTCGGCGGGGCACATAGTCCGAAGAGTAGCTGTTGGTTGCACTCTGGTTACGTTCCTTATAGTAAAATAAGGATTTTGCGACTAAAAATATTATGTTTTAATAGCCTGCCCTCTAAAAGCAAATTTGAACTATCAAATAGTATATTGTTTTATTGGGAGTAAAAGTGATACTTTTGTGACGGGTGAACGAAATGAGTCTGGCAATTTCAGGCGAGTCACAACAAGTGGCTTTTACCCCAAATAAGCCATGCTATTTTCTCTTCAAACGTCGATTAGCTAATTAAAATAAAGATAAAACATCTCGAATTTCACCACCAAATACACATTGTGTTCGCATGGCCGGCGTATTAATCAAAATACACGTTGCTATGGATATATTGCAGAAGCGGAGGTAAAAGTACTTTTTCTTCCGTTCGCAGCGTCAGAAAAAATACTTTTACCTCCGTTACTAATGACAACGCACAGCCGTCTAAAATGTCAAACTTTGATGTCATGATATGTGTTAAGAAATGTCATGTTTTTCTGACGTTTGAAGAAAAAAAAATTATGCAACGATATGCATGAAAGTAATTTTTCAGACATGATTTCTGAGATAAATTTCTTATTTAATTTTAGAATACGTAATTTTTTATTACAATAGTATTTGCCGCTTTTAAACAATTTGTTTGTTTTTGATGTTTGAATTTGTGTTTGTTCGATTTTCATTTTTAATATTATTAGTAATCACATATGCTAACGGCATATTTCATAACTAAATATATATTGGTGGTTATTAGTAGATTGTACATGAACACATTGATACAATTAATATTTTACCTCGATAGGCAGATTCAAGGTAAGTAGGCTTTTAAGATACGTCATATTTGCTGCATTGTTTACGATTAAGGTTGTATTTTAGAAACTCTGATTATTCTCTCAATTACTGAAGAACGTTCATAAAGAAAACTTAAGTAGGCTACAGCTGACGGTCTTTCTCTCAACGACACAATGTGACTGCGCAATAGTCATATGTAACGTTACGAGTGTGTCTTTGTTCCAGCCAAATTCATTTTTAAATGAAAATTAAGGCTGCAAAAAATAAGAAAAGAAACGTTTGGTACGAAAATAAGCAAAACAATAATCTGTGTATCTGTGGTTTTACTTTTCTTTTTATTTTACTACTTGCTTTTCTTTAACTTACAATGTTCTTCCAGTTTTCACGTTTGTTCTCAAATCTTGCATCCTTTAATTAACACACTTCCTGACGTAATCAATTGATGAAATTTTGCACAGTTACTAAGGCCGGATGACAATACAGTATTCCACCGTTACTCTTGCAAATATTCAAGCGGCACCTCCTGCAAAACATAGAATGTAAAAGGTTTTTCTCCTGATCAGAGATTTCTACGTCCATTTTTTCTCATACAAATGGTACGATATTAGTTCCGGCAACATAATGGAACACCGTTTGGTTTGCACCTCAGAACCCAGTTCCAATCAAAGAATTTATGTAAATTGGTTCTATTCATTATAACTAATTAAAGTATGACTGGAAAGTCGAAAATAAAAAAATATTTTTTTTAAACTTGCTTTTCTGAGAGTCGTAAAAAGTAAAAAATAGTTGCAAGAAGAGCAAGGCGTGAGCATCGTGCATACAATCATACAAAGTGCACAAGCCTTGCTTTTCTAGCAATTATTTTTTACTTTACATTAAGAAGTAAGTTTTAAAAAAATATATTTTCTATTTTTTTTTATGTAATTCACATACATTGGAATTCAAAAGGTATAACAAAATTGAGGTGTATTAATGAATTAACAAATATTTCAGCAAAAAATTAGTTTCCGTCAAAATAGAGTTTTCATAGTGTATGTCCTTAACTGCGACAGGTTCGAAAAATCTGAGAAATCTTGAAAATTCTATGTCCGCTCTCATTGGACTGTTCATGAAAATTATGAAAAGTTCTTTGGCACCAAGATAACTCAAGACAGTAATCTAAATTTCTATGAAATTACTTTTTTGAAATAGAAAAATTTTAAAAAGAAGAAACAAAAATAATTCCATAGAAACCTAGATTATCATTTTGTTTATCTTGGTACAAAATAACTTTTCCTAGTTTTCATAATCAGCAGATTTTCAGATTTCTCAGTTTCGGATTTTCCGAACTTGTAGCGATTCAGGATATCTGCTGTGAAAATTCCTTGTTTCGAGGGATTAATTTTTTGCAGAAATATTTGGTAAGAAAACTTATTAATATAAATTTGTTTTATCTTTAGATTTTCAGTGTTTGTAAATTACATAAACAAAAAATTAAAAAGAAGTAAATAAATACATAGATTATTGTTTTCTAATCTTCGTGCCAAATAACTAAGACTACGGCGACGTCTGGTCTCTTAACCCAATCATGATTTGCCACATATCTATTCATTTAGTTATAGTATAGCGTCATAATACCCCGATTCCATCATTAGTTGTAATATCTTTTTTACGGATTCATGTGATAATATTGCTGGTCACAATATTATCTTTATGGTCTGCATAAAAAAGTTATTGATCACTACACAAGGAGATACTATCACCCATCCACTTGGTGAAACTATAACAGCGTGCATAAGCTCGCTCCATTTTAAGGAATGTTCAAATATTTTGTGCTAATTGTAATAAAAAACTATATTAAACTAATCGTGAAGGGAATAACCGTTTTATGAAGCAAACTACTTCAAGTAAGCATGGCACAACTTCCAACATATGACATATACACTATACAGATTCCTGAAGTAAACGAGTGCGAGAAAGAAAACAAAAACCACTTACGTGAAAGCGAGACAGCTGATTGTTATATTAGTGGGTCACCAATGAAAGTTTCTCGACCTCCTGTTTCATCGTTGCCGCGACAATACCGATGCCCTCTACGTAGATACACGACAAGGGGATAAAAATAATATTTCATGAATTGTGCAGTTTGCGGGGATACCTAGTATATCCGACTTTCTGTTCCCGTTTTTTGTTGTTTCCTCTCGTACTCGTTTACTTCACTACTACTCTTACCGAATCTGTATATAACGACGTCGACATCGACAATGAATTAAACAAAAAATATTATTATCAGGAGTGAATTATAATTTTCTAAATTATCGCAATGATATTGTCCGCTCGAGAATGTATGTGACCTCTATAAAAATAAATCGGTAGAAGTCAGGTCAAGCGATCTGGCAGGCTATTGAAGCGAAACCGGGCTAAATTGTTGATTATTTTCATTAAAAAAATTAAGCAGTTCTTATGTATCTTATTGTGCATTCTGAGAGAACAATACATTTCTGAATTTGAAAATCTGTTGTATCATTTCATTAATTTTTTTATGTTGCAGATATGCGTGAATACCCATTGTAGTTTACTTTATTCTTGGGTATTATTAGCGTGTTGCAGATCAATGATGAGGTACGCACTTGATTCTTTTCTATTTTTGAATATAATTGGTATGTTTCCGTTTAGCGAAAATACGCCAGCTTCAGAGGGGTATATTCTTATAGAATTTCAAATATTTGGGAAGATATGAAAATAGCACGCAAATTGAAATTAATATATGGTGATAGTTTGCATACTATTTTTATCATTGTCTTTGCATATTGGCAGTGATTTGTGTACGATTGATCTACACACTTTGCTTTGGTGGCTTTTTTCTTTTCTCCATTATTATTGTTAACTTCAGATGTCGCTTATATTGGTGCTAGTTTTGAAGGACATTTGACTTCTCTCTCTCTCTCTCTCTCTCCAGGCTGCAAATTTCATACTCTAGGAGATCATTTGGGCGTCCATTTCACCAAGGTAATTAATATTCTATCTGTGACGATTTGACAAAATATTTATAATTTTTAGCTACTTTAGTTATTTCTTATTCTATAAAATATTTTTATATAGCAATAATTGTTCTTAAATATTGTAACTTCCCTATATAGTGTGACCTATTTAAAATAAGGACACCTCTCTAAAATTTTTATTTGTTGCCCGATCTAAACGATTTTTTTTAAATGATAGAGCTTCGATAACTCTATCGTGGTGCAAAATTTCAGTTTTGAATTCAAAATTTCAACGCCTATTTCGATTTTTTTTTAAACCAAAAATCCAAAAAAGTTTTAGCAATTTTTTGTCTCAAATTTGACTACACCACTGGGATTAGGATACCTTACAAAATTTTACAAAAAATGTTGGTTTTTAACAGAAATATACCATAATTAAAATTTATATAAAATAATTCGAATATTCATCATGAAATTCACAATTGTTTAAATAATATTGTTTACAATGCTCATTTAGATCGTTATCAGTTGAATTTTAAAAATTATAAGCATCAGTTATTCAATATTGGCAATATTTGTTTTTTTTTAAACATGCTCCATATCAAGGATAATTATTTTTTCTACTCCCTTATGTAAATTTGCTGTTTTCCGTACAATCTGTAGAATGGATAAGTGGGCCATTCCAGTTAACTGAACGGATATATTTCATATACGTTCTAGGATGGATATGAAATCGACCAATCACAGTCGTGTATTAAGTACATAGGCAACTATTCGTTTTAAAAAATTCAAGTTAGTGCGTAAGCTGTCAAAGTAATTGTCAGTGTGTATTCGCGCAGTTTGAGCTAGAAAATAATTTAAAATGAGTGATTCCAGTGAAGAATCGATAAACGGTATACCACCTAAAATTTTATTGAAATTATTATATACAGACAAAATTTTAGAGATATATTATGACAAAAAAAAGTAGCTATATGTGGGGATTGAATAAAAAAATTCAAAAAGACTTTATTCAAGGTAAATATAGTATAAACGCCGATTCACACGACTACAGGAATTTCTTTCAAAGAGTAAAAGCAGTGTACGGCCCCAGTCGGAAAAATATGTGCCCTATTAAAGATTTAAATGGAAATCTCCTCAAAGAAGACCAGGAAATAAGAGCCCGATGGAAAGAACACTACTCTAACATTCTTAACCAGCAAAGTCAAGCGGATCACGATATTATAAATCTTATCCCTCAATATGACACCTTCGAAGACTTAGATAAGCCACTAACAACGGAAGAGATCTTAACCGCCATTGGGCAGCTAAAAAATAACAAATCTCCCGGCGCCGACTCACTCCCAGCTGAGATCTTTAAAGCTGTGTCGTCAGAGCTCATACCCTACCTCAAAAAACTGTTTGATGTCGTGTGGGAAAGTGGTCAAGCTCCGCAGGAGTTTCGTGATACACTTTTAATCAACCTCTTTAAAAACAAAGGGAGCGCTGCGGACTGTGGAAATTACAGGGGTATAGCTCTCCTGGCTGTTGGAGGGAAGATACTCACTAAAGCGATGGCAAATAGGCTAACACCTGTTATGAAAAAGTTACTTCCTGAAACACAGAGTGGCTTTAGACCAAACCGAGGCACATCGGATTTAATCTTCACACTTAAACAGCTTCAAGAAAAAGCACTCGAACATCAAGGAGAAATTCACATGGCCTTCATTGATTTAACCAAGGCGTTTGACTTGGTGGACAGGGAAGTGCTCTGGAAAATTATGTTCCGCTTAGGTATCCCTAGAAAATTTGTGGAAGTATGTCGCAGTCTACATACAAACAACAACGCCTAGGTTATGTATAATAATGAGGCAACCGAACCTTTCCAAACCCTCACTGGAGTTAGGCAGGGATGTGTCCTGGCACCCCTACTCTTTAATTTGTTTACCACTGCTCTAACAATTATTGTTGACAACAAACTGACAGTCAGAGGAATAGGTCTCAGATACCGTTTTGATGGCGGTCTCTTTAACATAGGGCGCTTTAGAGCTTTCACGAAGACACGCACACGATTCATTTGTGATCTCCAGTATGCGGATGACTGTGCACTTTTAGCCTCTACGCCGGAAGAGCTTCAAGAACTTTTAGATGTGTATGCCCAGAGCTATGATTCCTTGGGACTTAAAATCAACATTGGAAAGACTAAGATTATGTCAACTCCTCATCAAGTGAACCAAATAGACATTACACTTAACGGAAATTCTCTTGAAGTGGTGGATCAGTTCAATTACTTAGGCAACGTTGTTAATGACAAAGCAAACATGGACAGTGAGATTCGCAATAGAATTAACGCTGCATCTAGAGCACTCTGGGGACTTAGAGAGAGAGTATTTGATAACCACGACCTTGCTTTGTCAACGAAAATGGCTGTCTACAGAGCAGTTGTCATTCCAACACTGCTATATGGATGTGAAAGCTGGGTCACTTACCGTCGTCATGTGAAAGAATTAGAACGTTTTCAGCAAAGACACCTCAGAAGTATGATGAAAATCCGTTGGTTCCATCACATATCAAACGTGGAAGTACTCAGAAGAGCAAACAGCCTTCCAATTGAGGTGCTTATTTCAAGAGCACGCCTAAGATGGGTAGGTCACGTTCATCGTATGCATGATAACCGCCTTCCTAAATGTGCACTTTATGGTGAATTGCTAAGCGGTAGAAGAAGGCGTGGCGGTCAACGAAAGCGGTTCAAAGACGCTCTCCATGAAAATCTAAAATCCTGCGGTATTGCAGACGAGCAATGGGATCAACTTGCAGCGGACAGAACCGAATGGCGAGGGGTTGTGGCCAGCTATCAAGGAAATGTTGCTGCAAGAAGGCCGAATCCAAGACCTAACCAGGTCTATGTTTGTCCTGACTGCGGTCGACATGTGCTCTCCCGAATTGGCCTCTATAGCCATAGTCGTGTGCACTCACCCATAAGCTCATACATGAAAATCTTCCGATTTATTCGGAGAGATAATAAACTGTTAAAACTTATAATTTCTTACAGAGTCTAGTGGAACTGTGATGACTTGATGTGGCCCTGGAGCATGAAACATACACTTTAAATAAAAATATTGATAAATTCTTGATGAATACTTGTTTTATTTTTCTTATTAGGTTTCACACTCCCGATATAATCGGTGTATTTTTAATTGTATATTTGATTTTTTTAAACAGGTTTTTTCTCGGAGTGAGTTTCCTGTAAATTTATTTTATAACTTCAGTCTTCAGACAAAATGCTATTAATTTTTAATTTTAAAACTTCTGTATATATAAAGAATAATAAGTTCAATCAGGTTGGAGAATTTTTTTTTTTTTAATGATTAATTTTAAATTTGTTTGCTGATTTATTTGGCCTAAGATCGGCCGCCTGCCTCGTTTCTGAGTCTATTAGACTCATTGTAACGCGTCGGGTTAACATATATGTAAACTGTTTAATATGAATGAAATAAATGCGATATACAAACAAATGAATTGTAAATACTATAAATAAAGATTTTTAAATTGTAAATTGTAATTGTAATTAGTCGTGTGCACCGTAGATGAATGGGAATTACAATAGACTACACCTTTTACTTGTTTTTTATTGTACACAATTTATCGACTGTAACATTTTTATACTCGGACTCGAGTAACGGCTAATAATAATAATAAGTATAAACACTGCCTTCCCAGTACCCATCCCGAAACCGACCCTGCGACCACCGCGTTAACGCGGTGGTGCATCGCAAAGCCGGGCCGAGACGGGAATGGTTTGGCGAAAGTAAAAATTGAACAATACAAAAAATAAAACAACCTGAACTCCTTTTGCAAAAGGGCAAATTAAAACAAGTAATATGATAAAAGGTGCTTAAAAAAGAAAGCTTAACATAAAAACTGGACATTTAAACATGGTATTACCGCTGGAGCACTGAACTTTTTAAATTTTTGCACTGACGCCGACACCATAACTCGTGCGAGTTGCTTCAACTACGGGTTGCGCAAGGCAGGCCTAAACTGTGATTCTAAATTTTGATTGCTCTGGTATAAAAAAAATTGATACTGTTACAATATTAGTGAAGGAAGAAAGAATTTACAGACAAAAATGTACAAACAGAAACTAAGGAACAACAAACGCGACACAAAAATACACAAAAACAAAAGAACCTATAATCTCTTGCATTTCGAAGCGTGCATATAACCGCTAGGCTACTGAAGCTTTTATAAAATGTTTGCACCTAGAGCATAAGATTTAGCAGAAGCTAAGTTTGTATATTAAAATTTGATTAAAACTATTATTTGTAATTTTTTCTTAATCCGGTCGTAGAAAAAGTATACTGGACAACTCGAGTGGATTATCCATATCCACTCTTGTTGCACAAACTACTATTTTTTTAGGAAGTCCTGCAATTATTTTTATTATCAAAGCTGGCGTTTGGAAGATTATGTAAATAATAATAATAAAGGCCAGATCTTAGAAAGAGACGATATTGAGAGGACAATAATAAATAAACTGCACATCTTCTATTAAGATCAGTTAACATGTACATTACAATTAAAAATGTACCAATCGCTAGATTATCTGGCGCTTTCCAAATCCGAAATTTTTTACTGTTACTAATACGTTTTCTGATATTTTACTGCCGAGGGCATCTTGTAAATGATGACAAGAGTAAATAAACACAAGCATATATGATGGAAATGAAATGATGTACATCCAGTTATATGATAAGGGAAAAAATGTGGTTGCTTTTGGGACATTTCTGAAACCATTCCAGTTAGAGAAGTTTTTTCAACCTGCTTATTCTATTATTCACTTCAGCTGTTGGCTTTTCTATGGGGTATTTTAAATTACCTTATAGTTTTATTTATATGTTTATTTGTTTAAATAGGAGGCCAATATAAACAATTTGATATACATTAGATGGGTATGCATATATCTTGGTTGGATTTAGCAAAACATAGTCGTTTTCAAAATGAAATTCATCGTCATCACTAGTATTTTTTTCATATATCGTTGAGCATATCTTAATATACTGGATTTAATTGCATATTCTTTGAAAAATGGCTGCAGCAGATGGAGATTGTGAAAATGCAGAACTTTCAAGGGAACTCTACAAAAAGTAGGTATATTTTTACTGTGTTGTAAAATAGGTATATACTTATCGTATTGAAAGTTTTGTATTCATTGTTTGAAAGATATATCAACATTTCCTACCCTTGAGTTGGTAATAGTGTTGTGTGTGGGTTAGTATAGTAGGGAAGATATGAACAGTTTTGTCAAAATTACGGAATTACCAACACATGTTTTTGAGGTCAAAATAAGTCGATTTAATAAAAAGTTTGGCCGTAGAAAAAGTATTATTTTTTTTGTTTTTTAAACAACTTGAAAATCATTTAAGGCTAAAAAACCTTAATGCTGCAACATATGTTTTGACCTAGTATTCGTGAATATTATCCAGAATATTAACAGTCAAAGAATCCTCTGGATCTTGGCTTTGTGAGGAAGGGCGATCGATCCACATCGGAATTTCACCTAGTGCTTCCAAGATAGGAAGCCCTGACTGTAAATTAGTATTTGCTAGAATGGGGTCATTCACTGAAATGTATTTAACCCATTTTTTTAATTTTTTGCAGCATTAAGTGTACATTGTTCATTATATTTAGGCGACCCTTTATTATCGTTATTATTGAAGATAGAGAAAAAAGCTTCGAATAACAAGTTTTAGGGCTGTAACTGAACTCCGTCAATAAGTTAATGGAAGTACAGTGGCGTGCAGAAATTGAGGGGTACAAGAAG
This sequence comes from Leptura quadrifasciata, assembly GCA_963675555.1. Taxonomy (NCBI): domain Eukaryota; kingdom Metazoa; phylum Arthropoda; class Insecta; order Coleoptera; family Cerambycidae; genus Leptura; species Leptura quadrifasciata. Next base: position 95,567,345 of record OY776677.1, on the reverse strand, counting down.
CAATAATGTATGTTTTAAAACGGTTAAAAATAGGACTGCCATCTGTCATATTTTGGAAATCAGAAAAAAGATTAATTCAAAAATTCAACAATACACAGGGCATTAAAAAATATATTATTTCTTCTTCTACCCCTCATGATTTGGTTAAATAAAAACCACCGTGGCTTTTAAAACTATTTCAGAGAATTATACCCCAATTGCGCTTTGCTCGCAACATGACCGCGGCCAGCTGTACGATTACTAATAATGGCATTTAAAATTACCGATGCACTGATTTTACAATAGTACAATAGTATATGACCTTTTTGGCAACTAACTGGTTGTTTTCTCGCATTCGACTCGTTGTTTTCTTTATGAACGCCATTCCCACGTAACGACCGAGCACTTCCTCCCCTCGAACATTTTCTCTATCATATAAAAATTAATTTCATTTTTCGTTTTCTGTACATAAAGAATCAGTAGAAGGAAAGTAGCATTTTTTTAAATAAATAGTCACCTAGTACCTTGTTGAATAAATCGCAAATTTTATTGTTATGATTGTTATGAAATATGCCGTTGTTGCATGCGTAAACCCTGTTGTTTTAATTTCTTTTATTTACTATTATTTTTTATTTATTTCTTTTTCCAGAAAAAGATCCTGATCATAATCTGCCTCGTAGTAGCTCTCATCATATTAATTATAATATTAGCAGTTACGTTGTAAGTTTTTTGGGCACGTTGTGGCCGTCGCCATCTTGTCCGCATGCTAAAACGGGTGTATTTGGAGTTTAAAGCAGATATATTTACGAAAAGAACATTCTTCAAATGTTGCAATATATTATCTGAGTGTATATTAGTGTTGGCCCCTTTCCCTTTCTATGGACTTATGTTTTATATCCTTGCGCAGAAATGTGTGTATGGTATTTTGTTATATTTTTGCCCAGTTATTGCGCAGTTATCTTTAAACTCGTAAAAATGACTTTTCATCATTTAATACTACTAGAGATTTATCCTTTGTTGATCTTGCTCTGTGTAACTTAAAATAGCATTTAATGTTGGTAAAATGTAAAAAAAAGTTGTGCCAGATTTAACTAGAACTTTTAAAATATCTACAAACTAAGCTTAGGTATAGGTAATTGCGGTGTACTAATGTGAATCTAAGCAATAAATAAAAATTGAAATATCTGTTATTCTGCTTCTACTAAATTGGACAAGATACGTTTTTGTTTTGTTTTTGTTGTAAATTAAAAAAAAATTCATAACATTATAGGTTTATGTATATAATTAATCAGAGTTACATTTCATTTAGTGTAAATATAAGTAAATTATAAACACAAACTTTTTAAATTTAAGAGAGAACGTATAAAAAAAGTGTATACGAGCATAATTGAAATCGTATAAAAACTAAAAGCCGGCAAAAACAGTCGCTATCTCTTTATTGTACATAGGCACAGGTAAATAGGAAGTGCTTGTAATAAGAAAAACAATAAAGAGATGCCAACTGTTTTTGCCGGCTTCTAGTTTTTATACGGCTTCAATTGTGCTCGTATACACTATAGCTGTAGTCAAGTTATTATCTTATGCTGTGATTTTATATGCGGAGCCAAATATGAATAACAAATATTGAATGATTTTTATTGCTGTTTAGACATAGTTATTACACGGAACTGTTAAAAGTTTCCTCTTAAAAGAAAATATAAACGCTATTGCTCTGAAATATTTAAATAAAAAATTAAAACGATAACGTTGAAGATGAAAAGTAAATTTACTTTATAGAGTTTTGAATTGTATACCATATGTATAGGTATGTATAAAATGTGTCTATTACAGAATGCGAAGCAGTGCAGTTTTCAAGTTTAGAGATATTAGTTGAAAAATATGGTTTTCATATTTTCTATATTTAGAGTAGTTTAGAGTGGTTCGGAGTCCACATTAAACTGTAGGGCCTCGTCTCTCTTTACTTAACACAAGATCCTTGAGATCATCCAGGGGGATACTTCGGTAACTTGAGAGACGATTATGGAAACATTTTTTAAGAAGTTATTTTCTTCCTTAGTAAGCCGAGACAAACTAACTTTGGATGATGGTACAATTGTGCGAGTAGTAATTTATATTAATTAGCAGCAACTTGATTTTCTCGGTTGCTTTTAGCAATAATATTTTGAAATTTCGGCATTCCATTTGCGACACAAAAAGCTACGTTCTGCACTTATTAAGTGAAAAATGCAACATTTAGATTCAATATAAAATTCTCGTTGCAATGATCTATCACAAATAGGTAATTGTTTTCAAAATGGCGTCATACATTCGAAAACGTGAAAAAGCAAATTTGGCAACTGCAAGACTTAGATTTTTCACCTTTTCGAATGTATGACGCCATTTTGAAAAAAAATTATCTAGTAGTTCTAATCCAGTCCGTGGACCCACTGACTTGTTGAGGGATATAATCTCGGAAGATAATCTACCAAAATTGTTGTATAATGCTGCAGCTCAATTGACAGCGAAGATACTCCCAAGGAAAAGTGGTCAAAACCAGCGTGTGCACACATAAATCCCGCACTGATGCGGATTAAACTCCCTTTGTAGCAACGAAATATTCTTATGGAACAGCAGCAACTTAAAACGAGGGAAATTTTATCGTTGCCGATAATCCAAAATCCATTAAGATGGCTCAAATAAACAAGCTTTTAGGATTTATGAGCAGCGTACACCAAGCTAAGCACATCTCACCTTCTCCCTTTTACACCAGTCGGAAGTCACGTCACCGTTCTTCCAAGCTGGGAGGCACACGACTGCTCCTAGCAGACGGTAGTCGAATCTCTGCCACCCACCTTTCGCGGCTTGGCGATAACGGTGGCTAGTGGCTTGGCGATATGCGGCCAGCGAAATACAAACGTGCGCTGCGGACCGCATATGCACAAGCCCGCAACAACATCGTTGTAACGAGAATTTCATGTGGAATCTAAATATGCAAAAATATATACATATATAGGTTGCTGTTTAAAAATAAAAAGTTGTTGCTACTTCCGATTGGACCAGAAGTGATATTTTTCACTTAATAAATGCAAAATGTGGCTTTTTGTGTTACAAATGATATGCAAAATTTCAAAATTGTATTCTTAAAATCAACCTAGGAATTGGAACGAGACTAATCTCGTTGTCACTCGGTATAGCGTCACCAATATAGAGCTAAATCAATTTGAAAATGTCCCGCTGAAATGTTTTTGTATAATATTACTGTTTCTTTTATAACTTTATAGCTATTTTCCCACCGTCTCTCAAGAAAGCGTTAATATTAACATAGTATATGAGAAAATAAACAATATCATATGTTTGCGTCATTTTACAAACACACACTAAGTTAAAATACCAACAGTATAGATGCTATTAAACTGTGAACCGCGGAGTACTATAGAGGCATCCGGCAAATAAAGCGTAAATTGGCGTTGCTCTACAGACGTCTGTCATAATAAATTTAAGGGGCATCCATAAATGACGCCACATTCAAAGGGGTGGGAAGGGATCTGTCATAATGTGACGAAATGTGACAAGGAGGGAGTGAGGTTCCTGTTCTAGATTAGATGTCTTTTCCAAAAAAGTATTAGACCAAAATTTCAAAACGATATTTCAATTCAGTGCGAAGTCTCTGTGTAACAATGATAATATACTGTAGATTCTTTAATTCAACACCACGTTAAACTCAAAAGTAGACTTCACGCTAGGTTAGTCGGTTATTGTAGAATTGTATTCTTGGCATTTGCTGCAGGCAATACTTTTCTTCTGCATGATTTTGCTTGACCAGTTGAGAGCGGAATATAGTATTGTAATACACGCATTTTATTTTCTTTAATTTTCTGAAGAACATTATGCGATGGCGGTGATCAGCTAGGATTAATCAATAAGTTTTAGATTTTTCGCTTGAATTCATTAGAATTATATAACCCATTTTAGTCGATGCTGCTAAACAGTTAAAAGGGTTGCTGTTTTCTTAAACTTGTCAAGTGTTTTTAATATTATTTTTATCTAGTACGATGACAAATAATCCGTTTGTTTTTTCTTGCTTTGTTATTAAACTTGTAGGTACGTATGAATAAAATTAACTGGATTTGACATTTCGTAATAGTACTAACCAAAATGATTGTTGTTTTATCAGAAAACAGTCTTAAATAAAAAGAAAAAGAGCGTTTATATTTTGGGGAAATTTTAAACAAAACCAACTAAAATATCAATATAAATTTTTAGCAATAAACATTGTAATTTGTTATTCAATTTTGCTTTAGTGGTGGTCTTTAAAGCTTGTAAATTTTTCATAATTTGCAATACGTAGGCTTCTTGAAAATGTAGTGTAGTTTATTATATTTGTTGAGTTCACTAATTTTTAAAGATGTATATCACCAATATAAGGCTCAAATCAATTGTACTAATTTATTTCATAGGAATAAAAAGCACGAATAAACCTTAGATCCGAATATTTTAACTTAAGTTGATCAGTAATAAGACAAGATTATATTCATCCTTCTGTCTTCTAAAATAAGGTTACTATTTCTACGGTGTCAAAATGTAGCTCGTTTGCTGAAGAAATATCCATAAATCGCCGACCAGATTTAGCTAAAAGTTGCAGAATCGCTGGTCAAAAGAGATATCAACTTGCGGACTATTTTTAGGAAGGCATAAGAACACTTTTTAAACGTGGGGAGATGCATTTTTAAGCACTTTTCGAAAATTTAACGACTTGAAAAATATATATCGAGGGGTTTTTTGAACCGCTGATTACGAATTTGATGTTAAAAAGTGAATATTAAAAATGGCTGATCCAATATGGTCAAAAATTTTGTAAGAAAAATGGACAAAATGCAAAAAGTGGAAACTAAACAGCTTTAATATTAATTTTTCAGAAAAATGTTGTAGAGTAAAAAGTGGTTAGATATTTTTCTGCATAAGAAAAGATAACTTATACCCCTATTTTTTTATGATTTGAACTCCTAAACATTTGATAAGCCTTTACTATCTACTAATACAAGCGTTTTAAATATCCATTTCTTTTAATTGTTTATGGTACATTTCGCAAAACAAAAATAAAATAAGCCTGAATACTAAGACAACTCTTTAAATTTAATGCCTTACCAGGGGACTAGGGGACTGGGAATTTCTAATTTTAAGTAAGTGTTATGTAAAAATGTATCTAAATTGACTTTTAAAAACATTTTATATAGGTAATTTATTTTTCAATTGAAATGAAAATTTAGATAATTGAAACGATAAAAAAAGTTATATTTGATATACAGTGTGTCTCACTACACCCCAATATCTCGGCCATTTGTTAATCGATTTAGATCAAATTTGGTATACTTCTTCAGATTGTCACTAAAAAGTTATTTAAAGTTTTTTTTTTTAGAAATTAAATACGCCTACTATGATAACAAGAAAAATGTCAAAAATTAGGCATTTATATTAGCCATTGAGATAGGGTTTTTGTTTTTACAGAATCTTGTTTGGCATGTCTTAAACCCCTGTATATCGAATTTCGTTACAAAATATTCATTCCTTTACAGAAAAAAATCATATTTAATGGTTCAATAATAATCACCCTACTATTCGAATTATTTATTGTCGGATATTTACATAACTTGGTAGTCGTGCAATAATGACGCTTATTTTTTCTTTAAACAAAGTATCAAATAACTAAACATTTATTTTTGTAAAGTCATTGTAACTTAAACAACACTTAAACAAAAATATAATTTTAAAAAGTAGATGTTAAATATAATCTTTCTCCACTAGTCCTCCATAAATTCTGATACATTTTTAAATTCGGTTATTATTTTTAACAACTTTTCCTAATTCTTCACTGTTATTTCATTACATGCTTCTCTAATTCTGTCACATAGCTCCACGTTATTTCGTGGTCTATTTTTATAGACTTTTATTTTTTATGTCACCCCAAAAATAAAAAGCCATAGGGGTGACGTCTGGTGATCTAGGTGGCCACCCAATTAAAGGATTATTTCTTCCACTCCAACGCATAAGGAAGTTGTTATTCAGGTAATTTTGAACTATTACTGCATTATGAATGGAAGCCCCATCTAGTTCGAAATAAAGATTTTGTTGTACGGCTAAAGGTAAATTTTGAACATCGTCATAAATTCGTGTCATCGAAGAAAAATGGTCCAATCAAGGTCTCATTTAAAATTCCACACCAGAGATTTACCGTTTACAATTTATAACCCAGCGTGGGTTTACCGTTGACCAATACCTTGAGTTTTGCGATGAGGCCACGCCATTTGTTGTAAAAGTAGCCTTATGACTGAAAATAATTTAAAAAAAATGTGTCATTTAAAACAAACCCTGTGCCCAGAAACAATATTTCAATCTCCTCTCTGCGTCTCCTTCTTCCATAGTGTGTAAAAACTTGAGCTTATATGGTTTTAAATTATGACGTTTAAAGCACCTCCAAATTTTATTCCTGTCTACATTCAAGTTTAGAGACAAATCTCTGACACTAACAACAATTTTTTTTGGCTTTAAGTTTGTATACACCTCCAGTTATATTAAATATTCTACTAATTTAACAAAACCGTGGTGTAGTGAATCTGTGGGAGTTCTGGATGTCTCAAATTGAAGATACTGGCTGCATCTCGATAAGGACATTTTGTTAAATCCTATTAGCACGTACTAACAAACTACAAAGGTGAATAATATTGCTGATAAATGATTATTGTAGTAACTACATTATTTTTATATTCAATAAAATAATTTAATGGAAACTCTACCTACACCATTCCATTCCGCGTTGGATTTGTCGAACGGTGAGGTATTTTTTATTTGTTTATCTTATAGAAAATATTTTATTGGCCAAGTAGAGGTCCTTCCGATTTTCTGATAAGTAATCTAATTTGTTATTCCTATATATTAGGTATAAAAAATTGTCACGAGCCGGCATTATGTTTCAATATTATTAGCTTCCAATATAATTGAACAGAGCTGAATCAAATTTTTCGGAGAAATTACTACCCATTGGTGTTACAACAAACTAAAATGCAGATGTATAATAGCTTAATATACTTACCAGGTTCATTTAAATTTTCGTTATTAGCCAAAAACTCGTACACCATTTGCACATCCACATGGGGTAAATTTCGCGAATCGGCTTTCTGATAACCTTGCAGCATTGTGCTAGCTAGTGTTATGATGATGAACGGAAATAAGATCACGAATAAATAAAATACACAAACGTAGGTCACAGTTTACGTGAATTCGTATACTCTCCCTGCGACGGCGGAGCTTGTATGTGGCTACTGGCGTCACGCGGCCTAGTCTCGCGTACAGGTCATTGGTTTGAAAATACTTACAGCGAATGTGAATCTTAAAATTTTGCGCTCAAATTTTTTTCTACCATTTTTTAATCATAAAATTTCTCGATTTCAGTTAAAATAAAAAAATTAAGAAAAATGTCGAACCGGCCTATTGTCAAATCCATTCGAAAGCATTCCATTTCCATGTTAACAAAGATATTGGTATGCCGAGTTCTAAGTATTTTAAAGAATAGCTACCAATTTTCAAATATTCATTTCATAATAAAGTTTTGGATAAAAAGTGTGTCCTCATGGTTAATTAGGGTCATTATTACACGACTACCAAGTTATGTAAATATCCGATAATAAATAACTCGAATAGTGATTTTTATTAAAATCTTAAATATGATTTTTTTTGTAAATGAATATTTTTAACCAAATTTGGTATAGTAGGGAAAAGTGAGACACACTGTACTGTATATTATAAAATAAATAATAATGAATCTTTTAATATATGTCTGAGAAAGCACGTAAGTTTTATTATTTTAAATAAGCTATAAAAAGAATTATTAAAATATACATTTAAATATTTTACCATATAGGAAACAAATGAATAAAAATGTAAAGTATTTTTATTTTAATTAAATCAATTTACAATATATAAAATTTATTGTATATATATAATACCATAAAAAAATTCTTTTCCCTAAAATAACAATTTTTAACTCGGAATCAATTTCTTGAATTACTTAAAATTCGGGCTCAATATTATCAATTCAATCAATCAGTTTCAATTATCAAGCTATGGTGCTTGTAAATCCAGTTTTCCTATAACCACATTGACATAATTTACCGCAATCGGTGGTACAACGACAGGAGCTGGTGGATTATTCATGGCAACAGGAACGAGATATTCCTTGGCGATTTTCCAACCCCATTTACAATACGTATAGTAAGAATCTTAAGATTTAAAAAGCATATTCATAAATTTAATAAACGTTTTCAATTTATTTATTTTAATTTAACTGTTATAATGAAATATAATTAATGAATATTAATTAAAAAATTAAATTTTATATTTTCAACGCCCCACCCCCTGGCAAGGATGAAATTTGAAGGGTTACCTTATTTTTATTTTACGAAAAGTAACATACATAATTAAAAGTAATCGGCATACCCTTGTACTAATAGACAGCAAAGAGGCTTATCAAATGTTTAGGGGTTCAAATTATGAAAAAGTAGGGGTAGAAGTTTTTCTCTCTTATTACTCTTTGTTCTATAACATTTCTCTGAAAAATTAATGTAAAAGCTGTAAATTACATTTCCTTGCATTTATGTTCGTTTTTCTTACAAAAGTCGGTCATATTATATCCATCATTTTGCGTCTTCAGTTTTTAACATTGGACTCGTAATCAACGATCCCAAAAACCCCCAGATATATATTTTTCAAGTCATTTTGTTGAGTTTTCGGAAATTACATAAAGGTGCGTTAAAAACGCACTTACTTTCCTAAAAGTCGTGCAAAAAACAGCATCTCTGCGAACATAGCGTTTCGGCAAATGAGTCATCGATCACATGCATTTTGGCTGTAAATCTCTTTTCACTAGACTCCACTTGGAAATTATTTTTGTCTATTTTTTTAGAAAACCATTTTACTGCCTTATGCTAGTACCTAATACTAAATATAGCAAAGATTATTTAAAAATGTCTGATTTAAGCCTTATATTGTATCCTGTTACACACAGTTGTACTATTTGGAACTGTGATTTTCCTCAAGTAAGTATAGTGTGATAATTCATATTTGCATCCCTACATCTGTTGCGTTTTATTTTTCGTAATTTTGCAATACTCATATTATTATCATACATAAGAAAGTCTATTCATAGTTATAGTTATTTATGGTGACTTTCATATTTTTAATAAAAATTTTAAACTATTTTTTCGGAATTTTGGTGCATATGTCTGCATTGGGTGCTTTATTTTAATGATATAAAATCAATTTTTTAAAACTGGTTTTTAATTTATTAATTTGTTATTATGTTAGTCACTGGATCACTGTTTTATAATTTTTAATCGATAATGAATGATTTTCTTCTCATTTTCTTTTGACTATTAAAGCAACTCATGTTTTCAATCATTCATAATCATTTATATTTCAAAAGTTTCACATTTTCAGCTTATTTCATAAGTATTCAACTATTTATTACTAGGTCACTGTATTTGAACATCTTACCTTTATTTTTATAGGGTCAGTCATATTGGAAATGAGTTTTCAAAAATTATTTGAATACATTCCTTGAGTATTATAATTTATTATTTTATACGTGACTCTTATAAACATCGTTTCCTTACAAATTTTCCTAAAATCGATTTGATATATGTTTTTGATAATTTAAAGAATTATAAAATGGTTTTCTGTATTTTAATCACATTTATGTGTAAATTTTTGGCATTTTAGTATTTTATTTTTACTAAAGGAAAGCATTTATAATGTGTATATATAATTAATTTATGAAAAACTACTAATAATGCCAAAGACAGTTGTTTTTAAATTATTATGTAAAATTATGTTATGTGTATATATTTGCATATTATTTATACATATGTATTTTATTTATATTATATATTATTTTATTAATTACTAATTATTATTTGCACATATTGTTTATGTAAGTGTATTTTTAAATTATTAAAATTTTCATTTATATTTTTTTGTTTTTCTTTTTTTTTCATTCTTAATTTTACACAATTTCTACACACACATACACATTCTAACACTTACTCTTTTCCCTGATTTAGAAGAAAATTATGATACTAATCTGCGTCTCAGTTCTAATTGTGTTGGTAGGAGGAGGAACTGTTATGCAATTTACGTAAAATGGACGTAAGTATGTTTTATTATATAAAGAATTGTCTAGCAGTATAATATTCCACAGGATCATTTAGGCTAATATAATATGATACCATTTTATGTTCCTTAATAAGTTATCGATGAGAGTGTTAATAAATTATAAGAATTTATATCAACTAGCCATAAAAAAACTAATCAGCGAGATGTCGGACCATAATTTGGAGCTAACTAGTTGATGTTCTAAATAACTGGTCATAGGATACAGGTTGTTAAAAATATTTTACGACTAAAGATGAAGATATAATCTCATATAGACATATGTTTTATTCCGAATGGAAAATTTTTGTGCCATCTTGATCAAAACGTGCTTCTTTATAAGAAAGTGCAGTTTGCCAGATGGAAATGTGGTCAGAAATTGTTTAAACAAAGTTTTTTGATACAAAATAGAAACATAGACTTTATCGTTTCGGAAAAAATATTTTCGTATTTTTCACACCAAAACAAACAAAAAATGTTCTTAGACGTTTTTCTCTAAAGTTGATAGATTTAGAGAATAAATTCTTGAAATCTCAAAAAACGCGAAATTTGTGATTTTCAGGGCTCAAAAACTATATGAAAATTAATGTATTTTATTGTAAGAAGAATTTGTATTTATTTTTTGAAGCTTTGACCACAATATGCCGTTGATATATTTTGTTATCCTTAGCTTAAGTGCTTGGTTTTTAATTGTGAATATGTGCGCGCGCGCGCGAGTCTGTCAGCTTGGTTATGATATTATACAGGGTGTTGCATCATGAGAGGGACATAGCTTAATAGGAGGTAGAGAACATCAGTGGTAACCGGAACCTCCCATAGAAATGTCTCATTGGGCCTTCATTACGAAGTTACAGGGTGTTAAATAATTTTTGGCCAAACCTGTTTTTTGTCATAACTTTGACAGGGAATGAAATAACGGATTCATATTTGGTACGGCTAATGTACTAACGAGCCCCAAGAGGTACATGTATAAAAAAATATATATCCAGGTCCGAACTCACTATAATTTATGTTTCTTCTTTGCATCAATAAAACATCACCCTGTATATATTTTTTTGAAATTTCGATACGATATTCGAAAAGAGCAAGAAAAAACAAACAAAATGGCCTATTTCATTTTTTTGTTACACCTTCGTGGTTATTTAAATACGTTGTTAAATGTGCAAGAAAATGGATTACAGAACCCTATTAAATGAGACTCACGTGAAATAAATAGTTTTATAACTAAAATTTGCAAAAATTCTATTGAGCCTAGGTGGTCTGGGTGAATCCTAATTCCGGCACGTTTTAAAGGTCCATTTTGGTAAAAAACTGTGGTCTTAATAAGTAATCGAGTATGAAATAACAAAATTTTTAATCAATCACAGTAGGCTTATTCAAAGAATAAAAGTGACAGATAATTTAAACCATTTAGGCCTAAGCAACCAGTTACTTTGATCAAGAAAATCATCAACATTTTATACTTAATAAAAATTGGAAAAGAGAACAAACTAAAATCTAAATAAATAAAATATTTTCCATTAAATTAACAATAAATAACAAAACAATAACTAAATGTGTTTAAAAATAAAACGTAATTGACACTAAAGTAAATTTTCAAAATGTCCTCCCCCACATTCTGTGCATTTTCTTGCGCGTTTAGAAAGGTCACCAATTGCTCGACGTATCATGTCTGGATTATTCCGTATTTCGTCGCAGGTTGTAACGATGCGCTGGATTAAATGTTGTCTACTTTCAATTTCGATGCTATAAACCTCGTTTTTTAAGTGGCCCCATAAAAAGTAATCACAAGGGTTACAATCAGGAGATCTTGGTGGCCATTCATGTGGACCCCCGCGTCCAATCCATCTATTAGGATACACATTGTTTAAGTGTTCTCTTACTTGAAGGTTAAAATGTGGTCGGGCCCCATCATGCTGAAACAACATGCCTCTTATACCGATATTTTCTAACATATTCAGTAAAATGTTTTGAAGAAAATCAAAGTAAATTTCACCATTCAATCTTTCTTCAAAAAAATGTGGCCCTATCAAATGTCTATTCACAAGTCCGACCCAAACATTTACAGAAAACCTGTGTTGCGAACGGCGTTGGCGTACCGCATGTGGGTTTTCCTGTGCCCATTTATGATTATTTCGTGAATTGTTTACTCCATCCCTTGTAAATTGTGCCTCATCCGTAAATAAGGTTCTGTAAATGACTGGGCGATGGTTAGACAACCAATGACAAAATGCCAGGCGGGGGATATCGTCGCCTTGTTGAAGACGCTGTACCTGCTGGATATGATATGGATGGTAACGTTCTCTTTTTAGGGTTCTCCATACTCGCCAATGAGGAATACCAGTTGCCAAACTGATTCATCTAGTGCTCATATTTGGGCTTTCTTGAACTACGTTTATAATATTATTTTGTTCCTGCACACCTTGTTGTAAAACACGCTCCACAACTGCAGAATTAGGAAACTTTCCGTGTTCTCTTGCATACTGGAACACCGTACTAAAGGTTTTATGATTAGGGCATCGACGACCAGGAAAACGCAGCCGATATTCTCTTTCCGCCGACCTACCATTTCCATTACAGAAACCATAGATGAATATTATGTCAGCATATTCCACGTTTGTAAATTTTACTGGCATAGTTAAAATATTTTCACAAGTTTTCACTAACTAAATGCGGATTATTGACACATTAAATTACTAACAAACAATTATTCAACTGTTTAGGAGATTTCTTTTTATTATCTGTCACTTTGAACAAGCCTGCTGTGATTGATTAAAAATTTTGTTATTTCATACCCGATTACTTATTAGGACCACAGTTTTTTACCAAAATGGATCTTTAAAACGTGCCGGAATTAGGATTCACCCAGACCACCTAGGCTCAATAGAATTTTTGCAAATTTTAGTTATAAAACTATTTATTTCACGTGCCTCTCATTTAATAGGGTTCTGTAATGCATTTTCTTGCACATTTAACAACGTATTTAAATAACCACGAAGGTGTAACAAAAAAATGAAATAGGCCATTTTGTTTGTTTTTTCTTGCTCTTTTCGAACATCGTATCGAAATTTCAAAAAAATATATACAGGGTGATGTTTTATTAATGCAAAGAAGAAACATAAATTATAGTGAGTCCGGACCTGGATATATTTTTTTTTATACATGTACCTCTTGGGGCTCGTTAGTACATTAGCCGTACCAAATATGAATCCGTTATTTCATTCCCTGTCAAAGTTATGACAAAAAATAGGTTTGGCCAAAAATTATTTAACACCCTGTAACTTCGTAATGAAGGCCCAATGAGACATTTCTATGGGAGGTTCCGGTTACCACTGATGTTCTCTACCTCCTATTAAGCTATGTCCCTCTCATGATGCAACACCCTGTATAAGTATATGGGTATTTTTATAGAACATATGCTTGCATTAGCTCGTCGTGCATCCACTGAAGTATAAAACAATTTATATAATTTAAAATGTATGTGAACTTTATTTTTTATTTCATTTACTTTAAAATACAATTAAAGTGATTATACAACTTACACATTTTTACAATAGCAAGATCACAGTAGCATATAGATATGCAAGTAACGTTATTTTTTTACAGCTACATGCATTAGTACTACATGATTTTTTACAATTGCACGCTTTTATTAAGCCGTCTAACAAAGGATGTTTTGTCATAAATGTAGTTATAAGCATATTGTCCTCATATTTGTAACCAAAACGTGTTAGATCTAATTCAATGTATCTGGAAAATATTGCATTTTTCCAAATATATGTTTGCGCAGATGGTCTCAACATATGCAAGTATAAGGCATCTGACGTGCATAGGATATTATTAAATTTTAAGTTTTATTCCACACGTACGAGAAATAATACGTAACAATATGCATATTATTGTATACATACATCATAAGGCGCGCCGCTACACTGACTTGCGCGCGCGCGGCTGCACATCTTAACAATTAAAAAACAAGCACTTAAGCCAGAGATTAACAAAATATATCTACAGTGTATTTATTATGGTATAAGCGTCAAAGAATAAATTTTGAACAAGATGGCACAAAAATTTTCCATTCGAATTAATTTTCCCGGACTTCAGTTTATCGAGATTGTTATGCATAAAATATTTTTTAATAATTATTATCATTGTTCTGATTGTTCAGATATTATATATTTCATATACAGAGTGTTTCATGAGGAACTGTACATACATCCAGGGGCGGTAGAGGACCACGTGGGTATTCAGGAACGGCCATTGAAATTTTCCTGTCGCTCTTAATTTCTAAGATACATGGTAATAAACTGATGTTGGTCCAAATTTATTTTGACCAGAACATCCTTACTATTGATCGGATTTTGTTTAAATTTTAGACACTATACACGTAATCACAGTTGATAGATTGTTTTATAATTCTTTTTTTAAATTCCAGGACTGTACTTTTTAATTTGTTTTTCCGATTCCTGTAAAAAGATTTCATATATTTTTTTAACATTTAGTTGCCAACTACATCACTAAACAAAACCATGTAATTAGATTTTTTTGTCGCACCTTTATCGATATTTTTACAAACGATTGAACTTGGAAAAATGGGGAATTGAAGAAAAACAGCTTCATTTGCTTACAATAATTGTCCAAATGAATAAAAATGGTCAATTTAAACTCGGTAAATAATGTTCAATATGGAAAAAAAATTAAAACCAAAGTTTTCTTTTTATTACAATTAAAGTAGGCCTAGATAGTTTGACATTTATATGTTTGTTGTCATAAACATTAGAACTAGTGTAATTTTAATGGTCTGCAAATAATCATGCCTTATAATTTTACAAATGAGAAATATGCCGATATTATTTATGTTTATGGATTGTGTGATGGTAATGGTAGACAAGCCGCAGAGGAATACCATATTCGTTTTCCTAACAGTAGAACACCAAATCATCAGACATTTTCAACTGTGTGTCGCTATGCAAGGGAGCACGGCAGGATTCCATCATCAAAACTGGAACGAAATATTGTTCAAAACGTTGAGGAGCAAGAAAATACCATTAATATTGTTCAAGAACACAAGAATAAGTGCTCAATTAGGGGTTCCTCATGTGGGGGGTTTGGAGGACTCTAAATAAAAAACGATTACATCCATATTATATTCAGCAAGCGCATAGGCTTCAACAGGGTGACAATGTAAATAGGTTAGAATTTTGCCAGTGGATTATTGATCACAGACAGACTACATATCAAACTTTATTCACAGACGAGGCCTAATTTACACGGGATGACGTATTTAATTCAAGGAATTCGCATAACTAGGCCGACAACATAAGTTCTCGGTAAATGTTTGGTGTAATATGATTAACAGCAACCTAATTGGCCCACACATTTTACCTGGTTTAATACAAGGACAATAAAGGACAGTACTTCCAGCATGACGGAGCTTCTCCTCATTTTGGTATTGAGGTTAAAAGGCATTTGGATAATGAGTATTCAAACAGATGGACTGGACGTGGGGGACATCATCCTTGGCCGGCTTGATCACCAGATTTCAACCCCGTCGATTATTTTCTATGGGGATGTCTCAAAACTGGAGTCTACAGTGTCCCAATAAATAGTAGAGAACAGTTACTTCAGCTAATTATCCTCTGTAGTGACCAAATTAGAAACAATCCTGCGTAAATTAAAAAATCTATTTTTAAATAAACGCCAACAAAAATGTATGGAAGCTGGAGGTTCTCATTTCGAAAATTTGCTCTAAGTATTTTTAATATTTTTAAATATACTTTTTATTTGACCATTTTTATTTATTTGGACAATTAATGTAAGCAAATTAAGCTGCTTTTCTTCAAATTCCCCATTTTACCAAATTCAATAGCTTGTAAAAAAAAATCAATAAAAGTCCGACAAAAATCTAATTACATGGTTTTGTTTAGTGATGTACGCGCTTTTATAATTGGCAACTGAATGTTTAAAAAATATATACAGGGTGATATTTTTTACAGAAATCGGAAAAAACAAATGAAAAAAGTCCAGCCCTGGAATTAAAAAAATTATAATAGCAATCTATCAACTGTGATAAGTGTATAAAGCTAAAATTTAAACAAAACCCGATCAATAGTAAGGACGTTCTGGTGAAAATAAATTTAGAACAAAATTAGTTTATCATCCTATATCTAATTAATAGCGACAGGAAAATTTCAATGGCCGTTTCTGAATACCCAAGTGGTTCTCTAGCGCCCCTGGAAGTATGTACAGTTCCTCATGAAACACCCTGTATATGAGAAATAATATTTAAATTATGAAAAAGGTGGAGCTCAGCTGACTAAAGTCCAGTAAACTTTAACTTGGTAGGTCCAAAGATCGCTTCGCCATCTGAACTAATATGTATTGGATGGGTCAGAAATGCCAGTGGTCTCAAACAGTTCATGAATGATAACTGATGCCGTGCTAAATATTATAAAAATATTGAAGGTGTTATCATAAAAATTAAGAAGTATTAATTTACTAACTTCATTATTTAATGTAATTCTGATAACAAATGGGCACAAATGAAGCTGATAACCAAAAATAGTCAGTCAATAACAATATTAATTATTAAAAAAAAAGCGAAAAGATTTATTATTCGAATATTAGCAAGAACCTCGGGGAGGTGTGGGCATTTCCTGCCAGGAAAGGGCGGATGGTAATATTAGTTGGCGAAAGAATATTAGTAAAATAATATATTTCATGTAATTACAAAAATAAATATGAAACCTTCAGTAGAATTAACGAAAATTTTTCTTCCAACGGCAATAAAAAAAATTCTGGTTGAAAAAATAAATATTAAAAAAAATAACAATTTCTAAGATAAAACAAAATAAATGAAAATTCTTAGTAGTAGAGGAAATGAATGCAAGAAAAGTTAAAAATAAGTTCTTACTACTTCTACTTCTCTAGTTGTTCGAGCAGGAATTGTGCACGGTATTTATATCCTACGCTGCAGAGCATTATTTTTATGCAATGCTCTGTGATGGGTTAATTTTGGGAAGTGCTATTTGTATGGTCGTGTTTCGTTCCGTAGGTCGTGATTTCCATTCATGCTCTCATGATGATCTTTATAAGGTGTGCTCCTTTAGTTTTTCCGGTCTGTAGTCCATTAGTTCGTTGCTTATTTTATCTATTCCAATTGCAGTATTTCTTTTCGCTCTGACCATTATTTCTAACAATTGATCCACTGATGGTGGATTGTTCAAGGGCCAGTAATCTAGTTCCTATATTAGTTCTGTTCGTTCTTTATTTGCGTTTCTTTCTTCTAGTTTCTTGGTCCAGTGTAGAAATGGAATGTATTTTCTTGTATTATTATTTCTTCTATATTTGCTCGGATGTTTGAAAATTTGGTTTAGTCGTTGCTCTTGCTGGTAGAATTTCTATGTTTTAAGAAAAATTTAAGTTTTCAACTTCTCCTTTTACATTCAAAGTCAAGATTTTTATAACAATTTATGTTTATATGAGAATTTTTTAAAATTTCATTCCAGCGTGAACACAGGCTTTGCTGCTATTGCTCTTTTTTGTCTTAATTACATATTTATATACCCCTGACCATGAGCGGATGCAGTCTTCTGGACAGGGAGTAGACCATCCGGATCTTCTTATTAACGTGGGCGTTGAACGTCAGTCGTTGGTCGAGTCTCACCTGCAAATATTTCATGCATCTCTTAGTTGGAATTTTAAACAAAACCCCCTGATCGAAATGGGTGTTATGATTTTATTCTCTGTGAAACGATGCGTGAAGACTATCGCCTCCAACTTTTCAGCGTTCACCCGAATCTTCAACTGGTCCGTGGCAATGCGCGTACATGGCTATGCCATCGGCATACTTGGCCAGCTTCCGGGAACCCTGGAAAGTCGGAGACTTACAGGCTGTACAACTTTGGTGACAGGAACGATCTTTGCGGGACTCCCGCGCAAATGTCCCACCGTGTTGACAGTTTGTTATTCACTCGAACCTGCAGGGATCTGCCCGTTAAGATCGAGTTAATGAACTTAATGAAATGGGCTGGAAAGTTGTGGTATTGTAATTTGTAGAGTAACCCCGGGGTTGCATTGTACTTTGACGTCGTTAACTGTTCTAACGACAGTGCTCCTGCCCCACTTGAAGCCAAATTTTAGCACCCCGTATCTCCAAAACGAAGCGTTTTTGGACACCTGTTTATATGAAATTTTGTTCTTAAAATCAACTAAGGAATACCCCCTAAAATAATTTAACGTACTCAATAAGTGTATATGAATATATTAATTAAAACTCCAATGATGTGAATCCTAAAATGCTAAAATCCGTCCTAATTTTGAACATTTCCCGGGGTTTAGTAAAAGCAGCACATAAATATCCAATGCGATTATAAAATCAATCAGTCGATCTACATTTCCTAACACCGCCTTTAGGGGAATCTGATATTTAGCGAGATAATTATTTACAAATTAATCATAAACTGAAAAGTTACGATTAATTTATGAATAATTATTTCCTGTAACATGGGTCCAGTAATGAGGGTTAGCTAATGACCTCATAAAATTTTCATGCAGGATAAGTTAAGTGGGTTATTTTAAATTTTTACCAATGCTTTATGTATGTAAGTTGTGTGAAGTGCGTTATTTGAGATAATAAATTATCCACATTTTTATGCAAATTCTATAGCCGTAGTATTATTTAAACAATAGTGGAGGGAATCTATCCAAACCTTTGGCGTAGCTGTATGGAATTCTCTGGAGAGGTGAATTTTAATGAAATATCTAGTTTGAGTAGGTAGAAGTTGTGGAAAAATATTTTATCCAATGCTGATCCTACGTAACATCTTTTGTATTGAATTTAATTGCATATAAATAGTAGCTTAGTGAATAGTAATAATACCAAATTAAGTATTAGTGATTTTGTCCAATATTTTGAGGATGGTTAAAAGTTCTTACGCCCAAATTTGTATATGGTAGAAACTTCAACACAGTTTATTGAAACGGAACTAGTTGCTAGCTGGATGGAATAATTATTGAACGCGGCTTCCTAGTCAGGCTGCTGGTGATGGACTGAACATCGCAATTTCTCTGTATAAACTCGCTGTCCTAGATATCACGTCTACAACGATACCTAAATTAGATAGATAATACTAATTATTTACTATTTACAAATATATAGAATGAGAAAAACTTAATACTAAAATATCGTTACTTTATGAGATATTGTCATGAAAAATTTACGTGCGTTCGAACGTATACAAATTTTTTTAATATTTGGACATAGTCGAATATTTTACTTAGGAAATTTTAATTAATTTGTTCGATTATCTTGCCCCTATCATAATCTCAAGGCTCACAGAAGCACCTAGTCTTGCACCTCAGATAATATCCGTTATTTAATGAATCTCAGGTGTAGAGCTTTGCTGAAATACTACAAGATAAAAATAAATGTGATTGATGTGTAACAAAAATTTTAAAAATTGTAGTTACATATTTTCTGAAAGTTATTTGTGGCATTCTATGAATATTCCTTCCTTTTGTTTGGGTTTTCTACCACATGTATTATCCTCTTCAAAAACAAATCATCGAATCTACAAAATAATAGAATTATTGGAAAAAAGCCTCAGCGCCTGTGACGTTTACGTCTAAGAAACAGTCAGAGGTTATGTTTTACAAATAATATAAAATGGAATAAACACAGAAATAATGCATTTTGCAGACGTTTCGGAAAGTAGTCTCTTTCCGTTTTCAAAGCTTTTTTCGAAGAACTCTTATTTGCTGTGTATGTCAAATACAGGACCAGCCGGAAAATTTAGTGAAGGTTGTAATTAAGAGAAAAACAAAAATTAAACACAAGATAAAGTGAAATTGTAAAATGGGGGTGCTGTTAGGGGTTGAAAACGTTTTTTGCGATTTTAGGCGAAACGTGACCTCCTAGCGGAAAATGTCCTTCACAAATCTAAAACTTTCATATAAAACATTTTCAACATAACCTCACATTTTCCAAGAAAATGGCGGAAAACCGATTTTTCGTTTTTTAGTTTTTTCCATCGTAAAAATAACACAATTTACATGAAATTATGTGAAAGTATACCTTTTTTGCATACAATAAGCATGTAATTTCAGAGATATTTACAATTAAAAAAAATACCAAAATATAGTTTTGTTTATTTAAATGTTCTATCCGGGCTTATTTTAACCGTTGAAATATCTACTTTGAAATGGTGTTGATGGTTTGTTTTTCATGAAACCGCTTAATATTGAGAAGAACCAAAAAAATGGCTTCGAATCATGAATTTTTCAATATTTTTTATTATTTTCAATATTTTTATTATTTTCGTAAATAATGGATTAAATTTCAATGAATTTACTTCAATGTAAAATTACTAAAGCTGAACGAATTTAATTGAATTGGTGCTTATAAAAGGTTCAAGCCCACCTAATGTGGATGCGGGGGGGTAAATAAGAGGGGCCGGGCCAAGAGAACAACCGCGCTCGTTTTGGAGGAGTAGTACCTATTCACTCATCTAGTTGTGTGGAAGCACTTGGGATTGCGTATTTTAGACAACCACGTGGTGATTAAGAAAAAATATAACAAGAAACAGCAGTACAACACTCCTATAGAGTTTATTACCGGCTTGGTTATTTGGGCAACGACCCGATAACAAAAAAGCTAACCAATGGGGCTAGAATGAACATTTAGGTAGACTCGTACCCAAATTTATCTCAGATAGTTCAGACTTAATTCCCGAAAGATTATTAAGAAGTATTAGCTGAAGCTGTGAAAGTAACCACTTTCACAGCTGTAATAAACAAAGTTGGGGCTGCCGAAAACAGGGCTTAAAATGTACTAATTTATGCAGTAATTGTCATGAAAACTGCTCAAATGGAGATATAGAAATATTTGAAGACTTAAGTGATTCGGAAGAGATTATTTATGAAAATCCAGCAAAGAGTCTTGATATTGAAATTAAAGAGCTCGATGACGTCGATAACTCGAAGATGCTTCGGAATTTGAAACATTTATTGGCGAAATAGAAGAACAACAACCACAATGCAAAAGATCTAAAATTCATTAGAACTTTATAATTTTTTTTATTTGAATAAAAAAATGACAAAACAATATTTCTCTGAAGACGAAGCGAGTCAAAATTTGTAAAAACATATCAATAAGTTAACTGTCTTACTTAATTATTTATTCGAATATACCTAAAAAAGATTGCTTATCGTTATACCATTTATTTAGTGAAAAAATAGTGAAATATACATAATAAAAATACACACTGGATCAGTGAGTCTTAACTCTAGCTTATGACTTTCAGAATGATTTTTCCCACTTTCTTCATTTAGATTCATTCAACTTTAGTAATATTACATTGGAGTAAATTAAAGTAGACATATCAACGGTTAAAATGTGATCGGATAAAATATTTAAATTAAAAAAAAAACTGTAAATCAAACAATTTTAGTTAGTATAAAAGATCTTTTAGACAACTTAAATATTTGTGTGGGCGGTATTATCACACATTATCATTTGTGCGCGTTATTTAGGATTATATGTAGATCATCCATCCAGAATAATCGTTTATATTTGATTTTAATGAAAAATAATTACTAAATATATAAAGTTCATAATCACTTAGCCAGATATGTCAGGTGATGAGATATTAAAAAAAATATACTTCACTTTAAATAACAGTGGTAGGGAAACAATTGATACGGATATCCTTCATCGTGTGTCCGTTGATGCCGATAATGCGGAAGAAAATAATGTCGATGAAATGCCGAATGCGCCAGTAATACGATTCTTCTCTACTATTGTACTAGATTTAATGATGTATGCATTGAATACAACATTGTATGAGAGGATGGTAAGTTAAAAGCGTTAAACAATAATTTAACACGAATTGGTATTTTATTTAGTTATAAATTCTTAAAATGTTAATTCGAACCAGTAAATACATAACAAGACTTTACTGGATAACATATATATGTTTCTTTTATTATTAAAGCGTACTAAATATACGCATTTGGGTTAAAAAAACAAATCATTCAGTATTGTCGTCATTACCTTGAAAAATTCAAATAAATCATTCAGTAAACGTTCGATATTCATCAAGTTTTATATATTATTTCCCTGTCATTTTCCTCGCTGCCCCTATTGACTGATTGACCGACTTAGTGAAATTGAAATTAATATACATGGAATAGACATTTTTTTGTCAATTTGAATTACTGGTTGTCAAACGAAAATATGTTCAAGGTGTGATAATTCAATGCCATTTTATTTTTAAAATTTTGATAATTTGTTATTATTTCTTAATAGTCAAAAATCTACTGTCCTAACCTCGACGATTATATGAGAAAAGTTTACAAACCAAAAATTGTCAGTTTTTGTTTTAAGTCTCTGCTTTCTAAGTTTTTTTGAATCATATCCTTGTAACATAACATTAAACGTGAAGTATCATGGGTTTTCATCTACTGAAGTATTGGCAACGTCAAAAGTTCTGCGGGGCTCTATTCTGGGCCCATTGATATTTATAATTTTCGTTAATAATATGTGCCGAGATATACAAAGTAATGTTCTCCTATACGCCGATGATCTTAAATTGTTTACATCTATTAACTCTGAAGAAGACTGCTGTCGATTACAGCATGACCTCTCAAAAGTAAATTTATGGTGTGAAAATAATAGGCTCCCTTTAATTATATCAAAATATAATGGGATGACCTTTGCGAGGAGATATAACTCCATAAACTTTTTGCTCCAAAATGGCAAAATAATGGCTACTAGATGCACTCAAGTCAAGGATCTTGAGCTCATCTTTGACTCAAAATTAACCTTTCATGTCCATATAGATCACACAGCTGCTAATGTCTACAGAAATCTAGGCTGTATTATGCGAAACTCAAAGGACTTTGATGATATTTCCACACTTTCTCTCCTGTTTAATGTTTTTGTACGGCCGAAACGGTAGTACAATTTACAACAAAATTTCAACATAATGCCCTGTTTGTTCGTATAACATTATCATACTATGTTAATTATATATATACCGTAAACTATATACGTAATATTTTTAGCCTCAAATGATTCTGTGTAATATTAATAATATCTTTGATTTTATCCAAAAATGGATCTACATGTAACACATACACTTCAAAATAAATATTTTTTTCATTTTTAGGTTATACGGTCTTTTGTTGAAGAAACTGTTAAAAATATATAGCTTAAAATGTGTTACTGTTTATACATAAATATATCCCTATACCAGCAATAATAAATAAATTTAAAAATATTTACTCTTGTGATCTGTCAAAATTTCATCATTCTATTGGGTGTCTCAAATTAATTGTGACGCCCCTTTCAAACACACCAAGATTTATAAGTGTTTACATGGAAGCATCGGTAACTGGATGGATTTTGAAGAGTGTTCTGCATACCGAGTTGACGTAATCGAGAAAATTTGTTTTAATCTCCCAACGATGCAAACTTGCTTAACGAATTTCGTGCCAAATTCGGTGTTTTGATGTTTGTACATTATGTTTCTGTGTCAATATGTCACGCCAAAGATTTTAAACTCAAACTTTATAACTTTCTAAAATGTAAGAGTGTTAAATGTATCTGTGCAAAGGAAACTAGGCCATACAGCTTATAATAAAATCAATTTTTACAGTGCATAATAATAAGTAAATAGTTCCTGTCATTTAAACAGTTTTATTTGGTGCAGTGAAGCGATAGCAAATCACGTATATCACTGATGTCACCAATGGACCATGCTATGTTTTTTTAAAACATTTATTTAAGGTTGGACTATTTGGCTACTGAGCCCTAACACCGGCGCCTGTAGACGAGCTACTCCCAACTAGAAATTTTGCCGAATCTCTTTTCTTTCGAGGAGAAGGGATCTTTTATTTGCCTAACATTTAATAGACAAGGGACTAACGCGCGACAGCTTTACGTCCCACCCGAAAGATGGTATACCTGCTACACAATCCTCGCCTAAGATTGCATAGATTCCGCACATACACTGATACACACGCCGCTGGAAGATGTGAGGCGAGGACGCAGTCTTCCTTGAAATGGTCACCCATCTAAGTACTAACCGCGCCTGACATTGTTTACATCGCATATCGAAATATTATGTACATAGTACAGACACACGTACGCTCGCCCCCTCCATGCTATGTTTAACAATTTATAATTCAGATGTATATCCTGCTGGAAACATGAAAGTATAACTAGTACAAAAGTACCTATGTTTTTGGCGATATTGTTTGAGTCACGTAGGCACACATCTGCAGAACTCGGAACTTCCCTGAACGCTTAGGTGTAGATGCAGTGTAAAAAACAGGGAGCGGCTCATGTCCTACAAAAGCGATGTGTTGGACCGGAGAGTTCTCTGCCCCGATGTGTAAAAATAACGAGGTCTGAAATTTTATTACTAATGGGCTGATTTTTAAACTATTGTTTAATTAATGCTTTATTAGGACCTAAAGTGAGGTCAAGCAAACGAGGTCCCAGATCTTACAAATCCTTATAGTGTGAAAGAACAAAAAAAGAACAAGTAAAACAAATACAATTTATTATAGCAATAAGTATGCACTGTAAAATACAAAGAAAATTTAAAGGTAAAAATCTTACAATAAAATAAATATCAAGAATATTGCAAAGCTTTTAAGCTAGCGCTATGGAAAAGAATTATTTAATTTGATACATTTTTACAAGAAATATAACATACGGTAGTTAGTTAACGTTTACAAAATTGGGAGATTTTGGAAGCGCTCCAGACTTGAAGGTTGTTGATTGAGATCCTTGCTGGTTGTAGAAATCCTCGCAATAATTAGATAGGGGTTTTTCTTAATCGTAAAGTGTAAATCGTAAATTCGTATACCAAAGTTCGTGCACCAAAGAATAACAAAAGATCCAAAATCCAAATAATCCAAAATAGAACAGTTGACAAGTTCCAACTCAAAATCTGGTTCTACCAAATCGAAATCTGGCCTTACCAAAATCGTCTATAGTTAAATTTACAAAATTAGTCTCAAAATTAACTTCTAATGTGAGCACGTGTCTATAATAAATCTAAGAAATTAACACTTACCCAGAATACTCTTCTGAATGATAACCTGATGCTTATTAATCCGAATAAATCGAAATTTCAATTAAACAAACGAAAATATTAATTGAAAATTAGGTTAAACTTAGTTTTTGATCCGGTATCAAACCGAGTAGCAACAACGTGCCTTTTAACTAAATTAATCCCTAGCGAAATTTTTGGCTTAATTTCTTGATTTAAAAGGAAAGTTTGACGGTACTTGTGTAATATTTATAACCATTTTAACTCACAAAAACAAGAGGAAATAACTTTAATTTAACTGACAGTTCGACAATTCGGCTGTCAGAGTACCAACCTGAAACATTTCAAAACTTATTAACGATTTTTCGATCATTAATTATTTTTATGCTATTCGTTTATATACAATTTTTATGCACTAATTATAATAATACTTTATATATTATATTTTTATTGTGTACATATCTATTTAACAAATTACCAAATGCCAGTGTGAGCCATCTGTTGGCGAAAATCCTAAGGGTGGTAATTTAAATAGTAAATTAGAGCGTGTGACATCTATCACAGAAAGTGTAATTTATTACTCCAGATATTAGTGGGGAATCTAGAATCTTGAAAGACCCCTCCTAAAAAGTCACACCCACCACTCGAAGATATAGTTTTAAAAAAATATGTACATTGTCTGGAATGACCTTGCGCATCTAAATATAGAGGGCGCCATTTTGTTTGCGATTGCAAAAAGCTTTTAAAAAAATCCGAGTTTTTTTTGATTACTGAAAATTAATTAACTTTGTCTTTACACTGCACGGGCTTATTTTTTAATATTTCATAATGATTTTAAAACCAATTTAAAGCTTATTCTTTCTATATTCAGATGCTGACAAGTTATTTTTTAAATGTTTATTAACAAATGCTATAGAAATTGTTTATACAAAACGTACCGGAAAAGTGCAGTATCAATTTCAGCATCGAGTGATTTTTAAAACTATTACAGAGAGATACATACTTCTACGATACGAAATATACAGAAAATAATGGAGTAATTTTTAGTAAAAAAATTATCTACATTGCTTTATCGTTATAAGAAATATGATTATTTTTGTACAACGCTCCGTTGTTTTCGCTATCGTTTTGAGTGTGTGCAATATGTACGTCAGCAGGTCTCGCGCGCTCTGGCCGATCAGTGAGCAATAACTATTGATGATATACTGTGACAAAACCTTTACAAAGCTTTCTTAATGTACCTATTACTTTTGCGTAAATATTATTATTTGTTATGGAAAATAAGACAGAGACGTTTAAAGGATAATTTACTTGCGAACAAAAATTATTATAACTTAAAATACTTATGAAGTAAGAAAACACCTAAATTAACTTAAATGTACTTCTTGTGCATAGAAATATGACAATATAGAAGTAGTATACAGTGTATAAATATATTAAATAAGTCTGGCTGATTGGGACACCACCAAAGCCATCCTATAAAAATCAACCAGCCTACATTATGCGTGCTTAATAAACTGAATTAACGCCTAATAAATGCATTTATGTATGGCCGGCTATACACAATTTTGACAAAATATTTGAAAAGGAATTAAATCATTGATGCCATTTTGAGGGTAACTTAGTAATGCTTGTAGCTATTTGTCTCCCTGGTAAACATTTTTTTACAACGCTGGATATTTCTTTTTAATTAAAAAACTAACTGTATCACAGCCAGTCAAAGCATAAGTACTTGAAGGTGAATTACTCCAATATATTTGACCACTCACTATTTCTCTGTTGTTAATTCTCGCATCACTATAAATACATCAAATCTGCGAAACCATAATTCATGAATGTTACTTAATGTAGATACAAAATATAGGGATAATACAAAAATATCTGTAGGTTCTAGCTTCTACCATTATACGACTGTATTCTCGGTTTGATAAATATCGAATAATGGCATATATTCTAGTGTCGGCTTCATTGTGATGGGTAGTTTAAGTATTTGTTGTGAATCAAAATCAGTTGTTTCTACAGTATCACTGTAGCCGGTTTCATCTACCATATATTTTTTCATCTTAGCAGTAATAGATTTCACTGAAAATATAATTGACGACAACCCCATTTCGTTTGACAAAGCCACAACTTTTTTTCCAAATTATATTTTTAACATTTTTTCAATATCGGCGAGAGGGGGATATTTTGAATCATACAAAACATTAGCAACCGCAGCTTCTTCATGATTTTTTTTTCTTAACCAACTGATGGGGACTCCTTTACCTTCCATAAATAGAATGTTTTGCAGCTCGTCAAATGGATAAAATTTGCAATTTTAAGTGGTGCTGTTTTCTTTCTTTCTTTATTTTTTTTTTTGTTTAAATAATGTTAATACAGTTGTAATGGTATTTGAAATCATTCGCTAACATGTCTATACATGAATCGCTGAAACCTCCGATTTTTGTTACCATATCCACATCATTTAATTCTTTTGCTTACCGCCAAATTTTGTCTCGATAACGTTGAAATTATTATCAAT
The DNA here is from genome assembly GCA_963675555.1 of Leptura quadrifasciata. Taxonomy (NCBI): domain Eukaryota; kingdom Metazoa; phylum Arthropoda; class Insecta; order Coleoptera; family Cerambycidae; genus Leptura; species Leptura quadrifasciata. Next base: position 95,539,604 of record OY776677.1, on the reverse strand, counting down.
TTTTTAGTGCCTGTAATGTCTCGATTTTATTGGCATATGAAACAGGAATTTTTCATAACTGTAAATTTACCCCGAGATCGCATGGTATTTAGTTTTGCCCTTTTGCCAAGGCCTGTAACATAGTCTTCTGACGTATAGTATTTTGTTGTATAATTTCGTCTACATTGAGCATGATATACTGGATTTCGCGCCAAAAAATCATCCTCGTTTACTATTTCGGTTTTCAACACAATAGAATAGAAATATTGCTTTGGCTGCACTTTTAATGCAGGATATCCTTGTTTTGTTAATTGTTGAACGGTTTCGGTAGAAATTGCTTGGCACATGCACAAACAAACCTTAATTGAGATACTGTGCAATGATAATGGAAATAACAGACTATTTAAACTATAAAATAAGCCCTGAAACACGGTGTAAACATAAAATTAACCAATTCTCAGTAATACATTTTTCGGAAAAAAAATGTTTACGCTTTTTTGCAATCGCGGACAGAAAGGCGCCCTCTACAGTTAGATCCGCAAGATTAGTCCAGATAAGGTACCTATTTTTTTAAAACTATATCTTTGATCTATGATCGAATTTGCGGCTCTTGATTCCCAACTATATTTAATTTCTTAGACTAAGATCCTATATTCTTAATAGAACTCTGCATACCTCTATACCGAGAATTTTCGCAGAGAGAAAAGTTGGAAGACTCTTCAAACGACACACAAAAATTCAGGCTGTCAATAATCACTTTAAAAAAAGGGGCGTCGGACCAAGGACCATTATTTAATTTACTTTAAAAGTTATGGTAGAATTTTTTGTGTAAACGCTATAGTTTTTAAAATACGACAGAAAACGAGTGGGACTTGCGTGTGTTAAAATTTGCATAAACTTTAAAAAACGTAATAGGTCAATTTTAAGAAACAGATGCCAGTCCAATACTCAAATTAAAAATCCCTTTATAAGCTTCAAAAAGTTTTTTTACCACATTTTATATCTATTATATTTTCCGTATTCTACAATTAATTGTTAATGTATCAATTTTTTAATTAATAGCACACACTTTAACTTTTTTAACTTTCATATCTGATTAAAACCAAAGACGTTTTTCAAACCCATCCACTATAATTGAATTCCTAACTGAAAACCGTTTACAGAAGTTTTAATGGAATGAAATCGTGTGACACTGAGATGCAGTAATTCATCGTCACATTTTTTAATTTTACTAAATAAAAGAACGAATAAATAAAATGGCAAGAAGCAAGGATTAGGAAACGATTAATTACGTCGTACGTTTATTTTTATTTTCCAAATCTTATTGAAGAGAGAACAACAACTTCCAGCGGCTTGTATATCAGTGTATGCGCGGAAGTTATACAACCGTAGGCGAGGGTTGTATAGGGGATATACCATCCTTCGGAAGGTATGTAAAGCCGTCGGTCCCTTGTCTATTAAATGTTAGGCAAGTAAAAGATCCCTACTCTTCTTAAGGGAAGAGGTTCGGCAAAATTCCTGGTTGGTTGGGGGTAGCTCGTCTACAGGCGTCGGTGTTAGGCCTCAGTAGTAGAAATGGTCCGACGTTAAATAAATGTATTAAAATATATATATATGAAGTGTTGTTATACTTCCGGGTGCTCTCCCGCGTCGATGATCGACTCCTCCAGGGGTCACGGTTGTCTAAACGACGTTTCGGCAGAACCTCATCTGCCATCTTCAGGTTCTCACTGAAAGCTGCCTACTGCTGCTTCTCATTGCTCGAACTGAACTGACGTTCCCCGCGTTGTGCGGCTCCTTATATATGCTCCAGTCTAAGGCGCACCTGTGCGTTTGGCTACATGTTACCGGTCCCCCACCACCTGTGGCAGGCGTAGCGGACGGCTGCGCCAACCCGACAAGTGGCTTCGCTGAAACGTCACGCTCCACGTGACTTCTCGCCGGTGGTCGGGCATCCTCGTGTCCAATCGGTGCCGCAGAATGCCGTGGTTCTCCTTGATTGGTCCGCGCTCGGCTCTGACTCCTCGTGATAGGTCCATTTCGGGCAGGTTGCTGTGCTTCTTCACTATTTGTCAATACTTGAACATGCCTCCTCGTGATTGGTTCGTCCACGGTGGATCGTCGTGTGTCTTCGGTTACGTATTTTCCCACAAGAGAGGGCTTCCAGGAACTGGGCAATCTATGCGTATCATCTCGTTTATTAAGATTTTGTGGTCTTTTTTCGATCTCTATGGCCTCTCTGGTAATCCTTGACCTATAATGCTCGATATTAGCTACTGTTCGGGTGTTGTCGAAGCCTATTTTGTGTCCTGTGGATTTTACATGCTGTGCTAGGGACGATGTTTTCTCCTCTTTTCGTACTGCATTTATACTAGACCCTAGACTGGAGCATATATAAGGAGTCACACAACGCAGAGAACGTCAGTTTAGTTCGAGCAACGAGAAGCAGCAGTAGGCAGCTTTCAGTGAGAACCTGAAGATGGCAGATGAGATTCTGCCGAAACGTCGTTTAGACAACCGTGACTCCTGGAGGAGTCGATCATCGACGCGGGAGAGCACCCGGAAATACAACAACACTTCATTTAACACCCGCGAAAACCTAAAAAACAACATATATATATATATATATATATATATATATATATATATATTAAAAATCCTTATGATTTAATTTAATGCAAATGATCTTGGTGAAACATTCGAAAACATTAAGAAATAATAAAAAGTTGATCATGTTGGAAAATTTGCGGCACCCAATATGAAACTTGTTTAATTCCTATTCGTTCATACAATGTCAATTTTGTCATTAATAAAATTAAAATTATAGGTACTCACAAAACAATGTGTTCCAAATGTAAATTTCTTGGTAATTTTTAGAAAAACTTCTAGTCAATGTTTTATTTGCTAGTACTCCTCTATGTATGTAACGTAAGTAAACATATATTCACCAGGTGATGCTGCGAAATAAAAGTATTAGACAATAATAGTATCCTATTTGTAATTCGCTATTCTAATAGAGTTTTAGTTATAAATTAAATAGCCATGCATCATGTGGTGAAATATCATAGAACACTATATTGTATATTGTAAAATCTATATTTATTTTAAATTTACAACTCATGTAATTATATCTTCCACAATGTTGCAAGTGTTTTATTTAATAAGATTTGATTAAGTCTCAAGCCACACACTCGCCAACATTCACGAATGCGATTATGTACCAACATGGCCAATAGCGAGATTGCATCTACACTTTTACTATTAGGTTTGGACAGTCTTAGAATTAGTCAAGTTTCATAATTCCTTTCTCTGCCTTACAACTATGCGTGTTCCACATTTGAATGCATGTATCGCTATCTCGGTTACTTTTAGTTATAGAAATGCAGTTAAATGGAAACAGTTCTATGATATTTTCGACGTCGTTTTTTTATGCAGGTATTCCAATTTTTCAGATTAATCCAATAAACTGAAATTATGAATCGTAAGAGATAACCTGCATCTTTTAATTTTCCCATTAAATTATCTGTCTCCAACAAGAATAAAGTTAGCAACACATGCAGCCTTAATTTGGGATACAGCTGTATATTCCTTTTGTGCAAATTAAAACATTTAAAGATTGAATCGCTTGAGAATTCCAGTTTTTAACAAAGAAAAATGCATGAGCACCCATCATCGATAGGCAGCACTAAATCCCTACACGTCAACAGGCAAGTGTAGAATATAAATGTCAAATATTCGTCTGTGGTCTAGAATCTGCTTGACGAGTACGACTACAAAAAACACGACTTTCATATTTCAGTCATTGACTCGTGAATATTGGCGATGAGTGGCTATTATGATTTAATTATTGAATGTAACATTAACTTTTTCTATATCATATTAAGGAGGTAACTTAAAAATATTCTCTATCACATTTTCTTAATGCTTCTCTGGAGTATCGAGGTAAAGTATAAAGTACGCATATACTTTTGTATGTAAGAAATGTATATTTTTCAGGTATACACATAACACACGCACACACAAAACATCAAACAGCACACACACAATGAACTGCACATTCCTCCACAATTCTCTGTCACATATATCTACTAAATATAATTTCCAGAAAATTATATTCTAGTGACAAATGGCACATTGTGTAGTGTAGTTATTCTGAAATAACTGTTTAACTATTTTGTTGTGTGTTTCCTAAATTTGCAGAAGAAAATCATGATTTTAATCTGTCTTACAATTCTGGCAATTATTATCACGTGTACCATCGGAGGATACCTGGGATTGGTGTAAATTTTTGGTAAGTAATTATTTTTCCCTACTAAATTCTTTGTAAAACTATTGTCTTTAGTCTGTTGAAGGAAATATTTCTATTATTTTCTATTATACTATTATGGATTATTTACGGTTTCCTTTTTTGTGGAAACTGGTCGAGGAATGAAATGGGTACTAATATTTTTGGACTATTTTGTAAATTAGCGATTCCTTTTTCTACGAGAATCTGAGTTACCAACGTTAAGAGTTGTTCGGAGTGTATTAGTCATCCATGCTTCCAATTTTAATTCTAAATGACTTCACGTCAATAAAATGACGTAGCCTAATGTACGGTGTGCTTGGAAAGAGAGTGATAGAGTTGTAATAGAATATGACATTGGACAAATTTATTATACCTAATCTTTAAATTTCTCGGTGCATTTGAGTACATTAGGGCTAATTTTATTTTAGTTCTACAAAAGGGAAAATGTTTATTTTAATAATACCTATATGGGATGATAAGAAAAATTTTTGCAAATCGAAAATAGAAGAAAAAAAAATATTTTTTTATGTATACTTTTTTTTCTCTCATCGTCCCACATTGTAACATGTTTTTAATGTCTTTTAGTGAAAGCCGTTTTTTAAAATAATGGTTTATATGAGAGTAAATTGAACCGTCTTTCAGGCTTATATCCGGAGCGCTCTTAAAATAAAACTGGAAGATATTTCTAATGTTAACAGTAGTCCAGATACGAAAGTTGAACGTCGTATCTCAAAGTTGATATTTTTGCGAAAATTATGATTAAAATAATTTTATAAATTCAACGAAAGCACATAATTTATTGAATAAAATGATAACAAAACTATTCTATGTGTTGTCCTCTTACTGCTACACATTTTTCCAATATTTTCTAAAATGTCTGGGGAGCGCGTAGGCCATCTTATTGATCCAAAGTGTCCTATCCATTTATTGTGGAAATGCTGATCTAACCAATTTCCTACACTAATTGCACTGTGAACAGGACAACCGTCATATTGATAATACAATTTTTTTCTGTCCTGTAAATTTATATCAACCAGAGCAGGCATTAAAAAGTTTTCCAACATCTCTATGTAAGTGTTCTGATTTACGGTTGGATCAAAAAAATATGGTCCAATAATTTGTTTATAACGTATCGCACACCAAACATTTACTTTTTTAAATCACTGTCTTTTAGTAATAATACGGAAATTTGATTTTCTGTCGAACAGTGCCTAAAATTTTGGTAAATAACAACTCCATTTGTAGTAAATGGTGCCTCGTCGGAAAATAAAATCCTTCTGTAGAAAAATATGTCTAACATAATTTGTTCCGCCATTAACATACAAAATTCTAAACGAAAGGCGTCATCCCCTTCTTCAGGCTTATGCAATCTTACTAGTTTGTAAGGATGTATTTTATTATTTGTCAGAATTCTTTGCAAATGGCTTTAACTAACATTAAAATCCCAATATCCCAAAAAATATGGACTTAACAAGGTTTTTTATGGGTTTTCTAGGGCTCATGATGCTGGTGCTATTTTTCACCCTACACCCCCCCCCCCCCGCATCTTGTTCCAATGTATAAAAATACCCTTTTTTCTATAAACTAATATATCTCTATAATATTCCCATAAAAACTCCGGTCCGATGAATCCAATCCACATATGCCTAGGACCGACAGCATGGAAGAGGGGGTGGTTTTTATACGTAGGGGATAATTTCGAGAGGGTAGAGTGAGAAAATACCACCAGTTTGATTACCGCCCTCGAAAACTAGTGATCTCGGTATTGCGAGCGGGGTAGTTCCAACCCTCGGGGGCTGCTTAGGTCAACTGTGGTTTTAGTTTCCCTGACATTCCCATAAAAACCCCGATCCGGGGATCCGAATCCCCGCATGCCTAGGACCGACAACATGGAAGGGGGGGTGGTTCTTATACGTTAGAGGTAGTTGCGGAAGGGTTGGATGAAAAATAGCACCTCCATCATGATCCATCCCTGCCCTCGAAAACCCATAAGTTTGTCGAGTACGTATTTTATTATTTTTTTGGAGATATTGCTATTACGGGCGGGGGTAGGTTCAACCCCTGGGGGTCAGTCCGGGGTACTCAAATTAGCTAAATTTTTATTATTTCTCAAAAAAATACCGATCCGACGATCACTCGCAAGCCCAAGGCCGAGAAGCCGGAAATTGGGGTGGTTCTTTCTTGATAGAGGTAGTACGCAAGGATTTCAGAACTCGAAACCATCACCATCGTTTTTCCTATCCTCGAAAACAGGGGGGGAAATGTATTGCAAAAGATCCTACAAACTTTTGATGTTAGGGACCTCGTTAAATGGACTATATACCGGAACATTTGTTTTTTAATGACTTTGGGTCATAGACCATGCAGCCAGTCACAAGAGTATTAATAAGAATATTTAAAAAATCAATGGGAAAAGCAGGGTCACACGCTTCTCGCCCAGGGGTCTTTCAGGGCATTAAGAAAATAGGCAAACAAGAGGGGACCACGGAAAAGTTGGGAAAAACACAAGGTTAAATATAGGGATGTAAGCGAAGCTATACACTAAGATTTGCTTTTATCAAGAAGGTAATAATAGCTTCGTAAATTTGCTGTGACTTGAGAGATAGTAGTTTCAGCATATTGAAACGTGCCATGATATTGCAATTTAAGATTAAATTCTTTATTAAATTATCGGTAGCATTCTTATTTTTTGCACATCCAAAAAAAAATGTGATCAAGGTCACCGATGGAATCGCATTGTTCGCATAATTGAGATGGTAGTACTCCGATTTTATATAAGTGGGCTGGGTAGCATGCATGTCCAAATCTGATTCGATTAATAGATGTAACATATTTTCTGGGTATATTAAGATAATGGTGCCAAGAATGCCTTGGGATAAAAGGTTGTATCTTGCAATATTTGGAGCTACTGTTTGCAACATATCTTTGCCAGTAGGCTTCCCAATTATTTCTCGCATGTGCTTTAAATAAATGGTAATAGTCAGTGAGACAGATGTTATGTTTTACTTCCATACCAGTAGCAGCCTCCTTAACCAAAGTATCGACATGCTCATTGTGTTTTAATCCTGTGGGCTTTGACCCACACAAATGTCACCTCTCTGTCAGATTGCGTAATGTTATAAACTATTTGTTTGATTCTAAAGATATATTGATTTATTTTGTATGAAAATGTGTGTGTGTGTTATTTAGGGCTGTGAGGACTGAAAGTGAGCCGGATAAAATTACTATTTCCTTGACTTTTAATGATTTGGTATAACTTAAAGCTTTGTAAATAGCAATAGCCTCGGCAGTGAAAATAGAGCATTTATCCAATGTAAATTTGCCTTCAATATGTACAATCGGACTGAAATAAGCTCAACCAGTTCCTTCTTTCGATTTAGAGACATCCGTGATACCGTAACATTTAATAAGTAACTAAATAAATTCGTATTCTAGAGCCAACATTATTTAAAACGTTCTCTGACAAGAACGTGACTTTTTTGTAAATTAATATCTGTGTATGTTGCTATGGATACAACTCATATTATCATTTTATTCAATAAATTATATGCTTTCGTTGAATTTATAATATTATTTTAATCATAATTTTCGCAAAAATATCAACTTTGAGATATGGACGTTCAAATTTCATATCTGGACTATTATTAACATTAGAAATATCTCCTTTCAGTAAAATTTTTATATTCCTCTCAAAAACTAATACTCTTGGCACAAGTTCACGTTTCCTTATTTGCTAACCACCCTATTTTGAAAGTATGAGTATGGCTAATGACTTTTTACGATAAGCAAAACTTTTTATGAAGAATAACTTTTTCTTTTAAAATGTGAAATAAGGAAAATTGCAAGTATAGTTAGGTGCATCCGGGGACGCACTGTATATCATCGACTTTGGTCAAATTTTCAGTGAAGACTGTATGTATTTCTAGGCAAACCACTAATTATTTATATTGTTTTGACATAGGCGTGCGGAGGAAAAGGAGCTATGCACATTTGGTCAGGAGATAAAGTATGTTATGAAATAGTAGGCATTGACTAAATTAACCTATTTAATATTTCTAATTATGCACAATATAATAATATATTATAGGCTTTCACGTTACAGTATCATTATGGTAATAATAATAACGTAAATTAAAACAGAAAATTATAAAATATAACAAACCGAAACTGAAATATTACTTTAATGTTATACAGCAAAGTCGTAAGTAACAAAACAATTAGGCAAAACAACGACTTTTCTATAACTAAGTGATAAACTCTCAAATATTTCTTCTGAACTTTAGATACAACGATCCAGGCAGAAGTTCTGAAACAAACTGTTCACATTTTTCAAAATTAATGAGCTAGGTCAGTTTTTCAAAATGTCTATAGAGGAGAAAGTGATATAGGTTTTTTTGTTTGTCGTAATGGTGGTTTGTCTTAGTGGTCTCCGACTGCTGGCAATCAACGTTTCATTTGATGTAAGTTAAGTTGTTTTTTTGGGTTCGTTTTATTTCGCTTTTTATGTAGTCGAGATTTTCATTTTTTTCGATATACTTTTTTTATTCTAGACTTTTTACTTTTCTAAGGTGAGTGCAGACTTCACAGTCTGCTTACACACTTGACATTGCGCGGATTGTTTAAAATAACAGACTTTATAATAATCGATTATACATTTGGAATCGCCTTTTCAAAACTTTTAATTTGATGGCCCACACAATGAGTTTCAAAGGTTTTAATTTTTTTTTAAGATTGACATTAGAACATACTAAATACATCATATTCGAGTTGGCCATTTTGGTGCTATAGAGCTACCAAAAACATATATATTTCCTTAACTCTTCTCAGGAGCATAGGGCCTCAACGAATTTCCTCCATTTGGTTCTATTCTAAGCTGTCTGTTTTGCTTGTTGCCATATTTTACTTACCTGTTCCAGTTCTCCCCTAACTGTTCTCTGCTACGTCATCTTTGGCCTTCTTATTCGCCTGTGGATTCCATCTCAGGACCCTCTTATAAATATTGTGGTCTTTCCTACGCAGTGTGTGGCCTATCCATTTCTACTTTTTTACTTTAATTTCTTTTTCAATTGTTTGTTGATTTGTTAGGTTCCAGATTTTCATTACGTATTTGGACTGGATAAAAGATACGCATGATTCTACGTAAGCTACGGTTTATGAAGACTTGCAACTTGGAGATCGTTGCTTGTTTGATATTCTATGTGTCTGCCCCATATAGCAGTACAGGTTTGATATTTGAGTTGAAAATCTTTATTTTTGTTGCGTTGGAATATCCTCTGGATTTCCACACATTATTTAACATTCTAAAGACTTGTCTGTAAACTCGTCAACTTCTTCAATTGGTTGATTACTTACACTAAGAGGTGTTCAATTTTCTGTGCACATTCTCATTAACTTCATTTTTCTGATGTTAATTTTAAGGCGAACAGTTTTAGCTTCTCTTACTAGGTTCTCTAGTGTGATCGTCTTATCGACGTGGCTATGTGCATAAGCCAGGTCTTCGAGTCTTCTAAATGGTGTCCACCATATGCCATGTTGTCCCATGGTGGTTTTTCTGATGACCTCGTCTAGCCTTATATTAAAAAGAAAAGGAGATAATACGCACCCTTGTCGTACTTCCATTTTTATTCTTATGGGTTCACTTTGTAGTTCTCAGTGGAACACGGTACTTTGCGCATTCTTGTATAGTTTTTTTATGAGATGTACTATTTTTACTAGAGTTTCCTTTTCACTCTAATGCGTTCCAGAGTTCATTATGATGTATGGTATGATATGCAGGTTCGAAGTCTACAAATACTAGATATAACTAAGATCTCCTTTGACTGTTCAATAATTATACGGGATATGTTTATTTGGTCGATGCATGACCTGTTGCTTGCTCAGGTCTTAGTAAGGACTCAAGTATGGGGGTCAATCTTGCAAGTATTATGTAGGCCAAAGTTAGCAGTGTTATTCCTCACCAGTTTTGGCGCTGACTTAGATCTCCTTTCCTTGGTACCTTTACTGTAATCCCATTCTAGACGTCTTTTAATACTGGATGTAACAGGAGAGTTAAGAAGGTTGCATCTACATTCATAACTTCCGCCGGGATGTCATCTGGTCCTGGAGACTTACTAGACTTACTATTATTCAGCATCTTGAGAGCTTTGATATCTATAATATCACCTCTTACGTTTTTTTTACGTCCTGGCGGAGTTTAGCTACATCTACTCTTCCACTCAACCAGGAGGGCGAAACGAGATGCCGTTCACCCATCCAAGTGACGGCCTCGACCAACGCTGCTTAACTTCGCTGATCGAGGTCTCAGCGCTTAAACCAATTCAATTCAATTCAACAAAACTTTATTAACATTAAATCGAACATGTCACTGCCTCCCCAGTACCCATCCCGGGACCGATCCTGCGACCACCGCGTTAACGCGGTGGTGCATCGCAAGGTCGGGCCGAGGCGGGACTGGTTCGGCGTAAGTAAAAATGTATAAATAAAAATAACAACTGAAACACCTTCTACGATAGTAGATTAAAATAAGTATTTGTATAAAAAAGGCTTAAAAAGAAAGCTTAACGAAATTTTAAAACAATCACTCGGTTTTACCCGTTTGCGCACTACACTTTTTTTAAAAAATTTTGTGACTGTCGCTGACACCGTAACTTGCACGAGGCGCCATCCGCGAATCACTCCAGCGACGGGCTGCGCAAGGCTGGCCTAAACTGTGGTTCTAAATTTTGAATTGTTTTGGTGTAAAAAATTTGGAAACTGTTATTAGGTTAATGAGGGAAGAATGAATTTACAGACAAAAATGTACAAACAGAAACGAAGGAACAACAAACGCGAAAACAAAAATACACAAAAACAAAAGAAGAGGGGGACAGGAAAGAATTAAAGTCGATGAAAGGTATGAAATATCAGTGAAAGGTGGATAGTAGCAGGGAAGGTATAGTAGGTGAAAGTTTGGCTAGAGTGGCTGCCGGAAGATCGGTAACATCTGGTAAGGTAAAGGGTATTTAATCCGAAATGGGGCATTATGCTGTCTAATTTGTGTAATGTGTCTTGTTAGCGGACTATCGCCCAGTTTGAACGAGTTTTGAGAGATGCGCTGGACGTAGTCGGCTATCGGGGTTATGTCGTTCCAGCGTTCGTAGAGGTCTCTTGAGGGAGGTGTACCTTCCTGAGGTGGAAATGAGGCGCATATATTTTCGTTCGAGAATTTCTAGTTTTTTCATTGTCGTGGCCGGTATGCTGCACCAGACCGGCGCCGCGTATGTGATGGACGGCCTGACCACCAATGTGTACAATAATTTTTTATTGTGTCTGTTTAGTCTGTTACCCCTGACCATGAGCGGATACAGACTCCTGGACAGGGAGTAGACCGTCCGTATAGTTTCGTTTATGTGGGTGTTGAACGTCAGTCTTTTGTCCAGTCTCACCCCCAGGTACTTCACGCATCCCCTAATAGGAATTTGGTTGCCCCTGATCGAAATTGGTGTGATTAGTCGATTTTCTGTGAATCGACGCGTGAAGCAGATCGCCTCCGACTTCTCGGCGTTGACCCGAATCTTCCACTGGCCGTAATAAGCCGTGGCACGAGCCATGTGCGCATTCAGCAGCATGTTAGCCGCCTGTGCGTTGTGCGAATGCGCGTACATGGCCGTGTCGTCGGCGTACTTGGCCAGCTTGGTATTCGGAAACTCCGGGAAGTCGGAGACGTACAGGTTGTACAGCCCGCGCGAATGCCCTGCCGAGTTGACAGTTTGTTATTCACCCGGACCTGCAGGGTTCTACCCGTCAGGAACGAGTGAATGAGTTTGGTGATGTGCGTCGAGAAGTTGTAGTGGTGGAGCTTGTAGAGTAAGCCCGGGATCCAAACGGTATCGAAGGCCTTCTCAATATCGAGGAGCACCATGGCGGGCTTAAACCGATGACGGTACCTCACTTCACGTTCTCTCCCGGAAATTCGGCGATCCGTTCTTTGTTTTGTCTTTCATTCATTTCATTGCAATATTTATACCAGCGGTTTAATTGTTCTTGCTTCGATGTAAGTGGTGATTCAGCCTTGTTCTTGCTCGGTGGTGATTATCGGTTGTTTTTGTTGGGTCTGGTGACTTAGTACATTACCTTTATGTTATGTATCTCTGTTGTTGCTTGTTCTCTAGAGACCCTATAAAGTAGAGACTGGCCACTCGAGTAGGAGGCACTGATTGGTTCGTACGAAAAGTTGATGCGTAATACTGGAGTTGCTTTTATTTTGATCAGCAGTCATTAGACTCAATGTTATAGGTTAAAATTAGGCGCCCAACGTGGGGCCAAAATTGTGTAGGGCGATTTAAATAAGGCACTATCGTCCAGCACAAATTTATTAAAAGAAGTGACAAGAAAAAGAAACAATGTAACAGTAGAATTAATGAATAACTTAATTGATTCTTAGCAGTCGCAAAAAACGCGCGAAAACCTGACAGCCCGTCATGCCTTTTTTCTGCCTTGATTATTTTTTTAAAGTTCCCATTGTCAACCCCTAGGCAGATAGCAAGGGTAGCACTCGGGCTACACAGTGGCTTGCGAAAATAAGGCTCGCTACAAAACTAGGTTATGCCGCCAGCAGGTGAGGTTGACATTTAAGTGAGAAAGGCTATATATTCGCATTACTAATTTTTACACCCCTAAAACATGCATACGTATAAACTTGACGAAAACAATACCCTCTGCGGGAGGTAGATCGTAGCACAGATTTTGTACGCTAGACTTCAAATTTATGTTGACTTACAATGGTTTCCACTAAAATTTGCAATGATATTCAATAATTTCTATTTATTTTCAATGTTTTTCATTAAACTCCAATGAAAACTTGTGATGCGGAGCTATGTTCATTTGAAAATAATGCACTTCAAACTTAAATTATTATTTTGTTTATCTTGGTACATACCAAATAACTTTTCATAAAAAATTGAATAGGAGGGTATATGCTAAAACTCCGGCGACGTCTGGACTGTTAATGTAAAACTAGTTGTAAATAAAAATATGTCAAAGTTATGCCTAGTGTTGTTTTACTGCAGATGTCAATATTCGTTATACAAATAATTATTTTTTTGGTTTCAGACGAGTTCATCAGCTTATCGAGTAATCATCGTAAACCTGGCTTGCAGAAAGGCGTATTTTACTTTCGAATAATTCCAGTTTTTGTGAACTTGGTTTATATTTTCGAGTTTTTAAGTTGTTGAATTTTTTAGCTTAGAATTGTATAATAGTTACTATATTATTTAGGAGTTTCGAAACAAACCATTTGCTATAGCAATAAGAGTAAGTAAATAAATTTCGTTCTTAAACATGTGTGATATTTAAGATTTTTGAAAATTACTTTAACATTTATCATTAGAAATGTTATTGTGTATTAGTGTACAGAATATTCAATGAATAGTTTTCTGTAAAACAGAAAACAATAATTTGTTTCGGCATTTTAAAATTTAAAGTGCCATTTTTCTCGTAAACAAATTGTTTATATTTATATTACCCGATTTAGGGGTCTGTAATTACTTCTGTAAAATACTTTGAAAAATAATCGGTTATCAAAAACTTCTACTGATATTTAGATTGTTTAGTGAAATAGCTTTAGAAGTTTAGAAGACAGAGTATTGTTCTTATTTAGAGAAGAGCACAATCAGTAGCGTTTGAGAGGCCTAACTAAATACATACTTCACTTTTGAAGACAGTACCTTCTTTATGTACCTGCTGCACCAACAAATGAAAATATCCTAGAACCACACATCTGTAAGGTCGCTAGAGACCATACAATTAGGTACTGTTTTGCATATACACAAACGAACTTATAGGCCCTAATAGTAAAACACTGCTTTCTCGGTTTGGTGTAAATGCGTTAGTTTTTATAAAATTTCAGCATAACAAACCTACATTGCATACAGGCATTTACTACTTAGATGTCCCCAACCAACTATTATTACTCTATCGCTCTTATTATGTGAATCAATTTATATAGGTTTATGCATAAAGTTTGTCTATTTATCTGTCTAATATTTTAAATATTTGTGCAACCACACCCTATTGAATAATCATATAAGTTCACAGAAAAGAAATATGATTCTAAAATTAGGTCAGTATCGAAAATAATTCATTGATTTCTCGCCTTCTGGAGGCATTGTTAGCTACAGTATATAGTTCAGCTTTCTTGCACCTACATACTGAATGCATCCCTTTTTAGAGTTGCATGGAAATAAACGACAAATCCGGCGAAATAGGAGGTAATAATGTTTCGATTAGGACAAGGTGGTTGTGAATTTTCGTTAAATCCCAAATTTTTGGCATTAAAACGTTTCCAAGAGATTTTCGAATTTGATGGCTGCACGAATGAAGTGCTGTTGAACTACAGCAGCTATGGATGGCACCGTTGGACAAACTGAATCTATGTTGGTACAAAGATTAGACAAAAATTTTGTAGCGGCGCTTCTGTAAAGTTGTTTCAGGTTTTTTCTCTTCCAAAGACGTTTTCTTACCATTTTTGATAATATTTTTTGCGGTAAGTGGCTTCTCACTGAGGACTAGAACTACGTGTTGCAGTCTATCATGTTTCTTGATCTACAACAGTTTTTGAAAGAGAACTAATATTGTGCTACATCAGTTGACAGCACATGCAAAGTACATTTTTCAAAGTTGTCCTTGCTTCGAATTGTACAGTTTTTATGGATTCTGTTGCGTTGGCTTAAAAAATACAATGTTCTGTTTCTCGGAGCAGTGGCTGTTAACGTCACGACGAAATCAACGCCCTCCCCAAGGGAAACAACTGTCCGTAAAATGATAATTCACTATCAGCAGATTATTAATCTTTTTGTCCGTATCCGTATCTCTGTAAAAACAACATTCATGCTTCTGTGCCTGTTAAAACGTCGAGGCTGTTCAACTGTTTTAATGTTGTTTCAGTATCCATCGAGAGAGATTGTATGTTGTTTCCATAATGATTTTCACCATACTTGACGTATCCTGAACAAATTACAAATACGTGTATTCAGTATTACTTGTTATGGTTTATATCGAATTTTTGAGCAGAAAAAAACATAATTTATTCTCATTTACAGAAACATTATTTGCCTCATAAAAATTAGACTGAATATTTTTGGTTCAGAATTAAACAAACCTTATTTTGTAAAGTAACTTTTTCAGATATAAGGGTTTTGGGGCAAATTTCTCCTCTTCTCCTAACGTGGGCCTGTTCGAAGTCGAAAAATCATTAAAATATACAAAGTTTCGATTCAACGCCAATTTTTCCCGCTATTCCTCAAGGTAAGATCCAAGTAGTCCAAGCCGTCTTATCGTTATCAAGCAGTAGTACCTACAATTAAAATTTATACAATTCATGTAATAAAATGTAATTGCGAGGACTTAAAAATGAGGTTAAAAAAAAGTAAAACAAAACGGAAACTAAATTACACAGTTCAAGTAAGTTTAAGAGTCATTCTCTTTTAAAAAATAAAGGAGATTTAACTACGCGATGATGAAGAGAACAAGGCCGTGCACAAAAGTATTCTTTCATATGGTCGCTTATAATTTCCATCGTAAAACGAATCTATTACGTTTTGTATGTGTAATTTAATTTTATGAAGTGGCGATTTACAACATAAGACGTTAAGTTTTCATTATTATTCTTACTAAAATATTAGTTACAATTACATAAAAATAGTTTAATTCTTAAATAATAAATAAACACCACAGAAATTAGATAACCCCCAATTCCAGAACCCAGAGGCTTATGCGGAAGGGGGTTACACATTTAAAAAACACGGACATACAACCATTTCCTTCAACAGTGCCAGTGCCGCAGTCGGAATTCGAACCCCTTGTGATTATCGCGATTGCCACCTCGCGTCTTAACCAATCGGCCAGAAATACTTCATAAATGTATCAGGTAGCCTTTGAATTGATTTGGTTTGATTTAATTCACCCTCGTTCTGTAGACATTGCTGCCAGAAAGCACGCCATGCGCATGGTATGATATAAGAATATATAATGAATAGCGTAGGTGTTTGTGAAATGCATTGCCGCATTGTGTGGTGATATAAAGTGTTTATGTCCTCTTTTTATCTTTTCCGTATAAAGTTGTTCTTCTGATCCTCCGTTTCTTATTGCGATTTAGGTAATTAATGTTTTTTTCTTGCTGTCCATTCCCAGAGTGCTTGGTCCTTTTCTAGTTTGTTCATGGTTCACTTAATTGTTGTTAGCTAAGCTATGCTAAGCGTAGCGTGTTCTCGCTATATTTATTGTGCCGCTGTTCAGTATTAATGTTTTATTTAGAAGATGTATTGTATTCTTATTTGGACATGTCCCCAATACTTCATTGCATACGAATGAAATATCCTTTTTGTAATTAATTTCCCTCCTATTAATGTCGTGATTTTTCTGTCTTTATTTTAGTCCTGTTGTTCTTGTAATTAGTTGGATAGTGTCTTTTTCAGTTCTTGTCAGGCTTCTTCGACTGACCCATTGCTGTGTGCTTAACCAAATACGTCTTCGTTCACAGTATGTGTGTATCCGCTCGGTCAGGCTCCATGAAAATTAAACTGCAATTTTCTCGTTGCAAGGTTGAATTGCCCTTATAACTCGTATGTCATTCAATTCCCTCCGTTACAATTTCTCTTATTTTCAATTCGTTTTTCAGATGTGTTCCTAGGTACTTATTTCAGTTTGTTTACCGTTTTTAGGTGTAGTCGTCTACTTTGTATCCTTCTTCATTAACTGGGCTCCCTTTTGGTTTTCATCTTTTGTCCTAACCATTGAATTGCAGTTCTTCTCTGAAGGCAGGTATTTTTAATCAAATTGGGAAGGGCTGCGAAGTAATTTTCAGTTATAAATTTTTCTCAAGCAGTGGTTCGGATTCCACCATAAAGTGTAGTGCCCCGTCTCCATACGCAGATTTAGAACTCCTAGACTTAATTGGGCCATTCCGTTGATCTGGAAGGCGATTAAAAATATTTTTAAACATTATACTGAGACATCCAAATCTGCTATAATGTAGAATTGGATCCATAGACATTGCGTATGTAGTAATAGTATGAAAAAGATATAATGTTATAATATCGTCTTATATATAATGGCGTTGGTGTAACGCAAAATTAATTAAATAATAAACAAAGTTCTATTGGAAACTATATTTTATACAGTGTGCCAGCTTTATCATTATCTCGGAAACGGTTAGACATAGAAATAAATGTTTAATTGAAAAGTTATTTTGTTTAAAAAGATGCATTTAACCATTTTACTTTCAAATGTACAAGGCGCCTCAAAAAGACGGCAGGTTATGCAACTTTACTTTTTCAAATGGAACACCCTATATATTTTTGCATTTTGAATTCTCCTTTTATTTCCGAACAAATTTTATTTACCATGTCCTATACCTGTCATTAACCATTGTTGAGATATTTGCAGTTAAATTTGTGGGATAACATTTTTTTATTAACATGATTATAAGGAATACTACAATACAAAAAACAGTAAATATTATAATTATTATAAAAGGTGCTCAAATTGTTGTCCGTATTCTATTTGCCACAACTCATACCTCCTTAAAAGTTCTCGTATACAAGAAATCCTTATGACATCTGAGATTATTTGGCGGCAAGCATGAGTTATCCTATTTTTTAAATTATTAAGATTAAATAATCTTAATGATTTAAAAAATCATTCAAATCAAATGGTTTCTCAGCGTATACAACTTGTTTTAAATGAACCCATAAGAAAAAATTTAGGGGGCTCATATCAGGTGACTGTGCAGGCCATTTAACCGGTCCCTGATTACCAATCCAGTTCTCTTCAAATCTCTCAGTCAGGAAGTATGTTACAAGGCTCGAATTATGCGATGGTGCTCCATCTTGCTGCCACCACATAGTGAGGCGTTCATTTATTGGAATTTCTTCCACAAGACCAGGAATAATATCTCTTATAAACCTCAAATATCAATCACTATTCAGGATACCTTCATAAAAGTAGGGTCCAATTAATCGCCCATTAAATAAGCCGCACCAAACCTTAATTCCCCAAATAGTTTGCAAATGGGTTTCTCTTACCCAGCGAGGATTTTCCACTGACCAATAATGACTGTTGTATCGATTAACCGTACCATTATTGTGAAATCGTGATTCATCAGTCCACATAATTTTATTGACAAAACAAACGATCATCATGTAACTGTACCATAAAGTTGGCAATGAATTCCATACGTCTAGTGTAACCATTAGGTCTTAAATCTTGAACTAAGCAGATTTTGTAAGGATGGTGTCCATTATCTACTAGAATTCTGTGCACCGAAGATTTACTTATACCAATTTCTTCTGCAATACTGAGAACAGAGACATGTGGATTGATTGTTATAATCACAAGAATATTAATGTAATTTTGTTTCTGTCTCGCTGGACGGGCATGCTGAACTTCTCTGGGGCTTGGAAGGAACCATTACGCATTTGTCTTTCCACATTTATAAATGTCTGATGAGGTAGTACACGTCTATTAGGAAATCTTTTTCTATACTTTTGTTCTGCGGCTCGTGACTTTTCCACACTCGCCATAAATAAGTAACAATTCAACATATTCATTAGATGTAAACAGTGGCGGCATATTATTTGATATATCGTAAACCGTTAATGAGGTATGGGACATGATTAATAAGATTTGTTCGGAAATAAAAGGAGAATCCAAAAATGCAAAAATATACAGGGTGTCCATTTGAAAAATTAAAGTGCATAACCTACCGTCTTTTTGAAACGCCTTGTACATTTGAAAGAGAAATGGTTAAATGCATCTTTCTAAACAGAATAACTTTTCTATTAAACATTGTTTTCTATGTCTAACCGTTTCTAAGATAATACTTGTCTAAATAGAGCTCGGATGCCCTGTACATGTGATAGTCAGTCAATTATACACTGATTATAAATTATTTTAAAATAATTAATCTTATCATTTACTATGCGGATCTAAAATTATTCTAATTCTATATTTCTCTCGCCAGATTTTGCACTACATTTAATTTTTTATGAAAAATGTCATTATAGTGTACATCTTAATAGAATCATATCAGGTTGAATTTTGTAAAAATCGGTGCATTTACACCACAAAAGTAAACACATTCCTTGTCTTCCGCCACCAATGTACCCCTAAATAAACCCCATTATTTTGTTTTGTAATATTGTTTTAATCATTCAAGTAGGCTTTCAAAGATCTCTATAATAATGAACATAACAAGTCTTTCGTCATTTTAAAAATATTTGTGTATGTAGATAATTTTATACTGGATTTGAATACTATATTCTAATGTAGTTCCAGTGGACTACATATTTTGGGATAGTTGAAAAATGATCCATTAGTCGAACAGGAAAGTCGCCTTGAAACAGCCATAAATTGGGCATATTTTAATTTTTTGTCGCTTCCAGAAAATATAAGTGAATCTACCAAAAATATATAGAAATATTTGTATCGACAATAGAAATTCACAAATAGTTTACAAATCACCCTTAATTTCGAAAGAAATTTTGAAAATCTCAAACAGGTTGTAATTTTAAGTTGATCAAATAAATTTATCCTCCGTTACCACATTGCCACTTACATGGAAACACTCTCGATAAATAGATCTGCAATCTTTGGATTTGTGACATTACAATTACAAATAAGTATGTTTCAGCCAACAGTAAAAAAAAACAGATCAGTTTGGTTGCCGCCAAATTGCCAAAGTTTAAAATTTTCTTTATAGGCCATTTCCCAATGCATAAAACGCGTTCAAGATTGGAAAATGGTTGAACCATCAACACCATAAGAATTAGGTAATAGCGCCGTCTATTTGTTGCATTCAATCAAAAATTGAATTATGCGGCAAGAGACATCGGTTAATCACTGGTTGGATAATTTATCTAGCAACGAAAATCGTATTACTAGTCCTCTACATAATAACTGTATCGAAATTGATAATTAATTTATGTCTATTTGTATATATATTATTAAGTGAGAAAGGCCAGAAACATGGCATGATGGTTATGTTTACAGAAATCACATGGTGACATAAATAAAATATTTATACAAAGGAAAGAAGGATGCAATATATTAAACGCGTCAGTGAGATTGAAACAAAATTTCATCAGAATTTCAAACTTCGAATATATCAGTTTTTCAAAATACTGTCACATATTGAAAATTATTTCACTAAATCCTCTTATAATATCCTGATTAGATTTAGCTGCCAACCGGACACAGTTCGAAGAGATAAGGATATTGATAGAATTGAAGTGAAATCAAAGAAATTAGTCAGATAAGTTTTCATTTTGATACTGCTGATAAAATTCAGAATTGTTAATAGTAAAAAGACTACTAATACATTCCTAAGAACTAATTTATCGACATTCAGTACTCTTATTAACAGTCTTATTTCAGTAGGCCTCAACTACAATTTCAAAAGATTTATCTGAATTGCTGTTGTAATACAAAAGCTTGTTCTTGTTTAATGCTAATTGGATCCTGTCGGTGACACAATCCTGTCCACGTCTTTCATTTTATTAATTTATAGAGTAAGATCTCAGAGCCGCCAGACCAACGTCATTTTAGCAAAGCTAAATGTAGGTAAAAACGTATTGCGTACTCGCTAGCTTGAAAGGGCTTAGTTACTCTTTTACGTTAAAGTAGCATAGCTGGTTTTTATATATGTTTTACACAATATTATCAAGAACCAACATATGTTATTGCCAGACGCTTTCCATGGGCCCAAACTTTCGCCAGGCGCTGTAAAGCTGGAGAAGAAATTGGGGTACCTACGTTATAGTAACAAGCCTGTATTTTATATATATATTATTCGGGTGACTATTTTAAGACCTTTTGTAAGCGGCCAGACCAATACGAAGGGTTTAACATCCCCCCAGGACCTCTATTCTGTAATTATGGGGAAAGTGAGCATTCATCGTACAAAGCGAGAGCTCACATCACACGCATTTCGCCCGACCGTCCTAGACTGTAATCTGTAAGTGCAGTGGATAGGTGGTGAACGTGAAGGGATTCAGCGAGAATAGCCGCATTTACAACAAATTACGTTGACGCAAAAGCATCAGCTGTTTAGTGCTCAGTTGTTGTCATTGTCGTATCACATGTCATTAATTAAATTAGGTAGAAGGTGATAAAATACATTTTTATTGATCAAAAATTCCGTAAGGATATACCCTCGTTATTAGTAATATATATTTAAAAAAATATGACTATAATAAATTAAAAGAGTAATTGTAATATTTGCTAAGAATTATATTATTATTACCTCGTTGGCGGTGAGCAAATCCGCAATGTCCATTCTGATTCACGGATTTGACAACAAAAATTTTTGGCCGACGAAATTGTCATAAAAGTACGGTTAGGATCGCCGTTCTCCTGGGGAACTGGCGGATTCCCTCACAATTTACCAGTAGAAGTAAATTCACGCACGATGTGATCACTTCCGTAGTTAGAGAATAGACATTTATACATTTTCAAGTGAACTCCACCCACTTCTCACGGGAATGTGCTTTCACGCTTTTACAGAATAAGGGTCCCGACACGATGAAAGATCCGCTGTGAGTGTGAGCGTGAGGGCACTATGCATGCATATGAGTGCGAGTGTGAGCATTAGAAGGCTTTATTAGACAGATTCATGAAGTTTAAAGTGTTTATTTGTCTTGATGGAATTTTAATGTTTAACTAAAAAATAGTTACGCAAATAATATATATAAAATTCTGACTTGCTACTATAACGTAGGTATAGTTCATGTAGGAATATACCGAGACATAAAAAACACAACAAAAACTTTACGACCTCATTAAAGTACCATTATTCTTTGTGCTACCTCGTCCGCAAATCATCTCGCTTACTTTTATAGGTTTTTAATGTGCAGCGAGTCGTTTGATCGTTTTATGCAGGCATGCCGCCGTGGCCCGCGGCGATAATAATTATGTCGTAAAGTTTTTGTTTCGTTTTTTATGTCTCAGGAAGTGCTTACTTGGACTATACCACAATTTTTTCTCCAGCTCTTTACAACGTCTGGCGGAAGTTAGGACCCACGGAAAGCGCCTGGCGATAATAAATGGTTGGTTCTTAATAATATTGTGTAAAACATATATAAAAACCAGCTATGCTACGTTAACGTAAAAGAGTAATTAAGATTTTTATTCACCTTCAGTACCTGTTATCTGAAAATCTTAGCTTTGCAAAAATGACGTAGGCCTGGCGGCTCTGGAATTTTGGACTATTAGTAATTTAAATTCTCGCCTCGGTCTAACCATATCGTAGTGATTTTATCAACTGTCTGACCCCTTCATTGGATTTTTCTATAAACTATTGATTTTGAAAATGCCAGGGTCTTCTGTATACAAGTGAAAGACTGTCATATTTCTTCAAGGCTTTACCCGAAATTGATTTTGGATATTCTCTTTATAGGCCAAGTAAAATTGAACTCGAATCTAAAATAAATTTGGGACAAACTGGTTTTAGGGGGATTGCATTTCTAAGTGGGTCCTCCATAACTACTAAAAGTCCCTTATAATCCTAATAGCACCACTACACTAAAACCACCCCCAAATGTACAATTTTTCAGTATTTTGGATTGTGTATTTTGGTAATTTTATATAAATGGACGGAACATTTGGGCTTCAATATAATTTCATGAGAAAAACGTGTTGTTTTTTTTAAACAAAAATATTACCTGTTATTATTTTCTCGCAAATCAAATCGCCCTATCTCATGGGAATAGTTGATGAGGAAAAAATGTTTGTATTTAAAAAATGAACATACCTGAATTTTTTTGAATACTCTCCAAACAATTTTCGTTCCCCCTCCCTCCTTTTTGGAAAATTTTTGCCTCTTAATGAACCGTACTAATAGTCCCAGTTTTCATTTTGAGATTTCTATTTTATGGATGTAAATCAAATTATTTAAAATCTTGTACTTATTGCACTATACATTGTAGTAATTGCATGGGAAAATATACAATACGGGGATAGCTACTAAGCGTATAGGGAAATTTATGTACATGTGCAATATGGGTAAAAATCAAGAGCTGATATGAAATGGATGGTGGGCCATAGGCATGACAGCTGGTCGATCCGCTGAAGTTATTAATGTAAATGTGTTTGAAGCGGAAGGTGTAGGTGACCGGTTGTCAAACAAGGAATTTACGAATTACCAGGTGTCATCAAAATTTGTTGAAATTAATTGTGGTGGTCAACAAATACCCAAAATATAAGTAAAAGTATCTTTTTCAAAATAAATTGGAGTGGGCCGATTTTCATACGCTACAATAAATGAATTTATTGCAGTTAAGCCCAACATAATTATTTTCACTTTCTCTTCTGTTAAAAAAATATCCATTTTAACAGGTTAATATTATTTTAAGTGCAATAATACTTAGATTTCGTAAGGTTACCTGTGACCTTAGCCCAACGGACTCTTGTAAATATAATAATTAATAAAAAATAAATCCATAACATCGACAATCACAGCAGCGTCAGCGTACAGCCCACTGGATCGCTCCACCCTACTCACACTTCATTAGATGACATTCTCCCTCGTATTGCACATGTACATAAGTGTATAGGATTTCCCTATATGCCTAGTAGCGATCCCCGTATTATATAACAGCACTCTGATTTTACATTCAACTACTATATTTTCTGTATTTCGAGACCTGCATTAACTCCAACTCTTATTTGAGTACAGACTAGGTATACTGATATGAATTAGTTGGTAATTTTATGTTATATAAAGAAGTCTGTAGTGTATCTATGGAGAAATGCAAAGGTACCTAAGAGAATATCAAAGAACTGAAAAATTGTACCTTGTTTGGTTGTTTTGAGGTAGTTAAGCCATTAGTACTAAAGTCGAGGCAAGAATTCAAGCGATGCACGTCACGAGTGATCTCATTAACGAAATTTTAATACTAACATAAATTTTAATCATTAATTACGTTAAAAAGAGTAATTATTGATACCCAGTTATTAAGCTTTTTTCAGAAATAGGTACAGTTTAATGGAGCTTCATGATTCTTAGCAGTATTGTCTTATTTATAGAATCGATCTGCGCATCGCTTGAATTCTTGCCTCGACTATATAAAGAATTTTTAGTCAGTTAAACAGGGTCCATTTGGAAATGCAATTCCTCTAAAATAGGATTGTCCTAAGTTTGCTTTAGGTCAAACGTTAATTTTAGTGTACTATTAGTATGTTCGACACGTTCTAGAAGTTATCAGAATACCAGAATACTTTCATATTAAACAAATATCTATTACTCGAAATATATGTCGCTAAGGCATCCAAAAAACTCAATTTCTTTGGTAATTTGACGGCGTAAAACACTTTCTGGTAATTAGAGAAGGTATCAAGTAATTAACATGCATTGCTGATAATACCTCGGATAATACATAGTATGATATTATAATTATAAGTAGATTAGACAGTGGCCCATGAACAAGGTTATCTTCTGGGGTACTAGAATGTTTATTCGCTTATATTATAAGATGTTAGTTAAATTGTTTTTAAATAATTAATATATAGTATATTTTGTTATTTAATCAGTGGTAAGAAATATTGTATTAATTTATAAGTTATTCTGTTGCGCATTATTTAGTCGCTGTAAATGACTATCCTGTTCGAATTGGATTCCTTAGCACCAAAAACATAATTCAAGTTATAAGTGTCAATTCGATTGGAAATAATAATATTTTAAACATAATTGTAATTATAAAATTTCTTGCGTCATTGGATGTCGATGCAAAAAAGTGAGATTTAAGTAGTAATACTTTTCATATAAGTAGTTATTCTTCGAATTATAAGATAATGTTGTAGAGATTAGGGTAATTTAAAAGATATGTGGTGTTCCGCATTTTATGTATGTTCAAGTTGACATTCATTTCTATAGTTTATTAGAATTTACACTGTACAAATATGGCAATATTTATAATAATTAGCGTTCTTCTATCCAATGAAATACGTTGTAAAAAATTGTAGAATTTTATCTAAATTATAAGTAGGATTATATTTAAGTAATGTGAATAAAATATTGATATATTCTTACATATCATATATGTGAATTTTATAAAATTCTATATGTATATAATTTGAAACAATAAGTAAATCTATCTTCATGGTTAGTCCCTTGAATACCGGGCGAAAACATTTTCCTTAGTTATTAGAAATGTTAATATACACTTAAAGTCATTTATTGATAAAGATTTATCATGCATAAACGGTGACAAACCAATCAATGTATTTCTTTTAACCGTCTCACAGTGGGCAATTTGCAACTTTTAGGTGGACAAAAATCTGTAGCTACATTTTTAATTGAACTTAAAACAGCAGAAAAATAACAAAGGCACTACTACTGGTATAGTTTTTAAGCTGGTAGTATGGGAAACACCAAAAATAATTTAAAAATACCTAAGCAATAAGGGTACTTTTTGAAGGGCTTGAAATATAAATTTAGCTTTAAACTCCTGATTTTGTGAATATGATAATATAATACCTATGAATGTATAGTAATGAGATAGTAAAAAAATCAAAACACGTAGGGTTTGAGAGGCATAAGAAATGTATGTTATTTATAACAATTTATATAAACTTTTCAATACAGGAATAATAATAGTACATCTATGAATGTATAAACAAATAGTGGAATCTAATAATTTAACAGGTGGGCATATCATGGAGAATATCTATGATTAATGTAATAATAATACTAATTGTCATATGTATTGATCAGAGTAATATTTACTTAACAAAAAAATTTTGAAGGTTTCGAAGCTTTTCTTACGCCTATTATGTCATATGAGCATTAGGATGTCGATTTTAATAAGAAATGACCTATATTGCAGTGGCTGATATGTAATATTTATTACATGCCTCTAGAATGTAACAAGCATAGGTGGCGCCATCCAGTAGTGGTGCAATTTGTAATACTGTTTGCGTTTCTGTTGACAGTTAACCTTTCTCATTTCACCATTGCAGTGGTAAAACAAATAGACATATAGACACAAATAAACCTAATATATAGGCGTAAAAAGTCTCTAATTCGTTTGGAATGGCATATTCTGCGCAAGTGGAAGTTTGTCACCCGAGCGAAGCGAGGGGGACGGTCCGCGAGCTTCATTCCAAACTTATTACAGAACATACTATTCAACGATAGCAGGATAATTTGATATTGAAAACTTAAGTAAGACTTTTTAATAATTGTAAATTAAAAAAAATATTTATAATTCTTTTTAGTATTTATTTAAAAAACGTTAAAGTAAATGATTCAATTCTTATCAAATTTTATGTAATAAAAATT
Organism: Leptura quadrifasciata; assembly: GCA_963675555.1. Taxonomy (NCBI): domain Eukaryota; kingdom Metazoa; phylum Arthropoda; class Insecta; order Coleoptera; family Cerambycidae; genus Leptura; species Leptura quadrifasciata. Next base: position 95,513,025 of record OY776677.1, on the reverse strand, counting down.
AAATAATTGAGTATTACACATCTGACCACGTGTTATTTAATTCCAGTGAATTGCATGTAATATAAAAAAAATAATCCTCGTGCTCTACTGATGTATAATTTTTATTTCATGAAGTAATAATAAAAGAAATTATCAGAGACACAAAGGAAGAATAATTTGACAATCTCGTAACCGAAAGCCGCTCAACGAAAGTTTTGATAATAAAAATAGCGAGAAGTACTTACGTCACTTTCAACCATTTTTGATAACCCGGTATAGCTCAGTTTAAGGAAAGCATATGATTAGAACTTGCATCATCGGTTACAAACAATAAATTATTGAAAAATACCTCTGTCACAATGCTTGTGCGTGCTTCCGAAGATTCCGGTTCTATTGAAAATTATCCTTTATTATTTTTCTCCTAAAGTGCGCAGTAAATATGTAGAAAAGTGTTTGAAGAATCTAGTAATAATTTGATTTAATTAAAAACAATAAATTTTCATCTTGACAACTTGACCAGTACAGAACTAACCAAATCGCTTCCGAGCGAGTACAAATAACCATTTGATTTCAGTTCCCACTATTTAATGACTGAGTCGATTTTTTGGTATTTGTGGGAGGTAATCAACAATTCTACAGCTACTATTTGAAGTTAGTTTCATATAGATATTCGAACAATAATATTGTCCACCTAGTTCTTACAAATCGTCCTCTGTATACTTATGTTAGTTGTTTGTTTCTTATGACAGAGACAAAAATGTCATTTGCTTTTAACTATGTAGTTATGATACGTACGCAAATATTGATTATTCCAACAGTATCTAGAAACATTCAGAGTAGATTAAAGAGTTATCACAATACCGGATTTACCTTATGTTTGTTTCTAATGTATGAAAATATCAGACCGATGTATAATGTAAATATGTGCCTGCGCTAGCTCCTTATTGAAATTTACAAAATCACTAGTTATGAAGTATCAGTACTTCAGATGGTTTGTCCCTATTTATGAAAGCAACGTAGTTATAAAGCCTATGGTGATAATAATCTTTTAACATTAGAATGGGCACCAAATCGTCACCCTATGTTATATGTTATAAAGTTATATGTCAGATCTGGAACAAGTATAAAATACGCCCACAGCCTCTTTACTAAAGACCTGTTACAACTTAATTGCAACTTCGATCCGGAGGATTTCGTACATTGCCAAATATTCGCGAAGATGTATATGCTTCTTTTTAGCTAATATTTTCAAAGCTGGGTCTAAATAAATGCGAAAGTAACAGTCAAATATTTTCAACCTGCTTTGTCCCGGGCCAGGCAAATCGTCTCTTTATGTATTTCATTGAGAAGAAACAAGAACAATGTGTTTTCTCATATTTTTTAAACTCGAGCTAAAATGTCCAAATGTTAACTTCCAAGTGAAAGTTGACGAGACTCTTTTTTATTGTGCGTCATTCTGTTGATGTTAATATCACCCTTTTCCATAACAATACCTTTAGTGAGAAAGTACCGTGATTTTAGATAAAAATATTATTTTGGGAACTTTTTCTCAAAGTTCCTTTGTTATGTGTCAACAGCAATTACAATGTTCTTTACGTTCTTTGGCAACATGTTAAGCACCAGAAGTGCCTTTTGGCGTTATTTTATCAACTATTATGAGAAATTAACCTGTATAAAAACTTGGAACTACAGAATACGTGTGATTTACAAAAAACTAATTTAAATTACAAACTTACTCTAGGTAGTTTTGATAGTAATTATGTACTTAGTTAAATATTTTTTATACGTCATTTTACGCCTTCCTAAAAGTGCCGCCAATACGAAAAAATTTAAATTCACCTCTTAATAAGTAGTAAAAAATTATTGCTATGATGATCTAGAAAAATTTATCAAAGAATGTACACGATAATTGGTTCACTAACGTATGTTCAAATGAGGTAAGTGAGATGATTTGTAACCTATTTAGTAACCGTAAATAGTGAACCAAAGATTTTGCCGAGCATAGGAATTTCTGTTAGTGGAACGCGTTTAAAAGACGAAGAATGTATCGTCTCATGCGCTTATGAGAGAAGCGAGTGACTGCTATCGCTGCGACGACTGACGTATCAAACTGAAATTAGTTCTGTTAAGCAGTTGAGCAAATTAAATTTTTCACCAAAAATAAAATAAAAAGATAGTTTAAAAAATATTGAAAATGGCAATAAAACTCAGTTTTGGTAACGTCTTTTCCAAAGTTTGACCAATAAGTCTTGACTTAACATATTATGTGAGCCGTCAACAATACCCAACATATACCTGTAAAATTGAGATGGTTTACGATCGCCCATCTGAAAGCCTATTAATAAGCCATCTAGACGTTTTCTTCGCCAGAAGAGAAACGTACTATTATGATGTCCTTTAAGTGATTATATAGATTTTGTTCTGGAGGATTCTGAATTGCTTCATAAATATCATTAACTACTTCTATTGGTAAGGTAGCTAACATATGATCATATTTTTTCCTGTCATTGGTAGCGACGTTAAATTGCGTCTTAACCAGAACTAAACGTCTGGTTATGATGTCTAAAAAGAAGGACACCTCACTAACGCCGCGTAATTTCGTTGATCAGGGCTATAATTCGCGTCATGGTTTGCGACTTGATCCACCGTAATGTTATATTGCCACTTGCTGCTATTTAATTATTGATGCTTTGGGTACTGAATTAATTGCAGGGAACAGTAAAAGTAGAGTACTCACCTTCGCATGCATAAAATTAACAAATTACGAAAGATCCTAAAACGAATGGGCCGGTGATCTGGGAGTAAGAGCAGGCGATTCTGGTCAAGAAGTAGCATAGGGGTATGGGTAGGAGGTTCTGGGCAATGGATGAAATACTCAACGTCGGACTGGGGCTCTGGAAATTCAGCTGAAGGTTCTACGTTCTCGGAGTTACCAATTTATGGTATATTATCCATAAAATTAGAATACAAAATGTTTCTTTTCGAATATTTACTCAAAACATTAAAATGTTATTAACATTTTTTAGAAAAATTAAAGTCTTGTTATTTTTATTACCATGAAGATATTAAAAAATATAATAAATGCTCAAGAATTGCGAACCTCGCCTGGCTTTTCATATTTTCCAGGAGAAACCCATCCATGTGATTCAAAATTATTTATGATTTCAGAAATTGTTGACAGAAGGAATTGACCTGTCAGTAAAAAACACACTGAATAAATTCCTAAACTGCCTTTGCGAGTTACCGTTAAATTACCATTTAACGATTTGAACTTTCTCACAAATTTCGTAAGACATTTTGCTTCACGCTGTTAACAAAACAAAATCAAGCCTGATATACACCAAACGAAAGAAGTTTAGCAACTGAGTAGTTGGTTATCGCTAACGCTACGAGGCTGCGACGCTAGGGAACCTTGACTCATATGGTTAGTGATGCAGAATTCTCTACTTCGTCTTTCTCATTGAGCTGCAATTTAAACGCGTTCCACTAACAGAAATCCCTATGCTCGGCAACAAATTAGAGGTACTGTATACCGTTACACTGCCACACATATAGGGACATCGATTATTATTTCCATACAAATTTTAATAAAATGTCATTCAAAGTTTTCATCCCCTTGCAACTTTTTTTCATGAACTGAAATTATATTCTATCGATTTAAAATATTTGGTAGAATCTACACGGGATAAAAGAATATTTATGGCCCTGTGAAAGTTCCAAAATGTATAGCTGTAATATCATGCTTCGGCTTTATAAGCTGCCAAATGAATAATTGGTAACACATTATTCAATAAACCCCTTCAACTACTTCTTTGTTCTTTACTCTTTTAAATAATATATCAAACGTAAAGTTTAGAAGGTAACAAGAGTCCTTAAATTTTATGAATTTTCACATTCAAAATGAGTACCACCGTTTCTAGTACAAACTTGAGTTCTTCGTCGCATATCGGTAATGGTTAAGCCTAACCTTATTTCCTCTCTCATTTTTTTAATTGCCCCTTTAACGTTTGCGATAACATGGTCTCCACAGACATGACAATCAAGCAGGGCCAAGTCAGGAAATCTAGCAGGCTACACTATCGACCCATTTCGCCTCATCATTTAAAAAAATTCTTAAAGTTATCTTGTAATGTGCAGCGCATCCGTCATTTTAGAATGTTACTTGTCATCATTTATCTAAAGGCATTTCAACCAAAATATTCGGTGTATTAGGAAGAATTTTTATTGATCCATATTTTCTCCAGAAAATTTTGTTCTCTGAAAATTATTAAAAGATTTAGAGAAATAATGTACCAAATTTTTTGCATCAAAACGATAGATTGCATGGCACAAGAACAGGGCAAAATTTTGTACGCCCAATTCTTAGATTTAAGCAAAATGTTTGATTGTATATCTCACGAGACTTTGCCAAAAAAACTGGATTTTCACAAATTTTCTCCAGACAGTCAAAAATTAAAACAGTAACGCCATTAAGGAGTTGGGTTACAGAGATGATTGCAAAGAACCGTTTAAAGAACTTAAAGAACCAAAAATCTCAACTTATTTCAGCAGATATATATTGCAATGCCTACTTTACATTAAAGAGGACGAAATTACATATACAACACGAGAACAGATTCACTCATATTCTACTAGCAATATGAAAAATTGAATGTAGATTTTTTACGGCTCTCAAAAACATGCGATGGGACGAGTTATCATGCAGTGAAGTTTTTTAACATGTCACCTGACCTCCATTCTTTAAAAGCGTGAAAGCACAATCCCATGAGAAGTGGGCGGAGTTCACTTGAAAATAAATAAAAGTCTATTCTGTAACTATGGGAGTGATCACCTCTTTGCGAGAATTTACTTCTACTGGTAAATCGTGAAGGAATTCGTCAGTTCCCCGGGAGAACGGCGATCCTAACCGTACTTTTATGATAGTTATCATATTTTTTTAAATATATATTACCGATAACGAGGCTATATCCTTACGGAACTTTTGGTCAGTAAATAAATTCTAGGTATTACGAGATCTTCGTGATATCGTGGAGGATTTGGAAGGGGAATGGCAAATTTTTCAGAAGATTAACCCTTTTGCATCATTAACCGACCAAGCATTTATAAGGAGATTCAGGATCAGCAAAGAACTTGCCCGTGATATAATCGAAGCAGTAACTCCTTTTATGCAAGCCCCCATACGACGTTCAGGAATCACCTTTTACCTAATTAATGATACGTGATAACTGAACACTGAACAGCTGATGTTTTTGCGTCAACCTAATTGGTTGTACATTCGGTTATTCCCACTGAATCACTTCACGTTCACCACCTATTAACTGCACTTACAGAATGCAGTCTAGGCCGTCGGGTGAGATGTGTGTAATAGGAGCTCTAGCTTCGCACGAATAAAAATTGGTAAAAAGATGTTTAATCGCGAACGCTTTTTGCAATTTTAATGAATTTTTTGTTGCTCACTGATGTGACTAATATTTTATGTAGCACCGGTACTGTAACTTATACTTGTATTTCTGACTTCTGTAAATACTTATGTATAATTCGCCAATAAATAACTTACTTACATTACTGGATAACAGTAAGAAGTTTTTTTAATGACGATTTTCTGATAAATGGATAAAGCACAGTTGGCCGATATTGTGGCCTGCCTGACATCCAGACCTGACTTCTCTTAATTGTCATGTTTAGGGAGGGATGAAGGATCTAATATACAAGGCAACGAAAAATACGATATCGACATCATCTCATTGGAAAAATTAATGAAATAGCTGAAATAAGGCGGAAGTAAGGTTATTCTAACTACTACTGACAGAGTACTCATTTTGAGTAAGAAAAAAAATCATCTTTCCTACTACCTTTCAATTATATCTCGGTGAGCCAAACACCATATAAAAGGAATATGCACCTTTTGAAGATTCCACCGAGTTTGAAAGGCAAAAATTATAATTTTTACTTTACACATACCAAATTCTAACATCAGTATTTAGCTACCGTCGAGTTAAAAAAAAATGAGTAAATACATTTTTCAGTTACTGATACGGTGCCAATCGGACCCTGCTCTGGTTACGGTTACGGTTTTTGTTGATTGATTTCACTCTTGAATTTAATCCTACCATTTTTCCCTGATCAAAATCAAATCTACCGATAAACTATAAACAGTCGTCGTCAAATATTGTAAACAGCTTTTAATGCAGGTCCTCGATTGAATTAATCCCCATTTGGCTGCTATTTGATTTAAATATTTCCTCTATTTTAGGTATTTTATATAATATATCTATTAAATGTAGTTGTTATTTATACTGCAATTGTAAATAAAAGTAGATATAAATAAAGGAGTAAAAATGGAATTGCTCTTTTTTACAAATATATTTACATTGCATATCCATTTTTTGCTCTTATATGCTCCATTGGATAGAAGAAATAAATCGTGATTAATATGTGTGTTATCCTTCTCAACTTTAAAGAGCACAAACCAAGGAACAAACCTTTAGTCTATCATAAATGTATTTAAATAGTTCAATAGACACAAGGGTTGTTATTTTAATTATTTGTTAAAGTTGTTTAGGAGATTAAAATTGTACACAGTATGAATAAATGAATGCTTTTAACACTAGCGAGATTGTTATTTTATTTTCTGTTGTCGCTTGTGTTGAGAGCAGGGCCCCCTCACTCGTGTGTTGTGACCTCTAGCTAGCCTAGCACCTCGTCTATGTTTGCTCCATGTAACATGTCAAAATGAATGTGCACTATGTCCACTTGATGCCACTATATTTTTCACTGAAATTGTAAATACACCACATGCGATTTAAGGTGATAGAAATAATGAAAAGGATAACTTATTGTCTTTATTTTTAAAATAGGCGATGACTCTTTTTAGGTTATTGATTATGTCATATAGAACGGAATTAAGACGTTCAAAGGTTTTCATTACATAAATCGTTCAATTGGTCACTTAAGATGAAAAAACCGTGGAGTGCTATTAAATTAGACGGTGTAAATTAAAAATAGGGGTGAAAATGCAACCCTTCCAGTTTTTTAAATATAATTCGTAAACGAAGCAAAATGCAGGTATAGTTAATAGGAAACTTTTTGTAGAGAATCAAATTTCCCATTGTAATGGCTTATTTAAAAAATAAAAAACAATTTTTTGTGCGTAAAGTATCCAAAAAAAAAAAAATCAAAATAAATCAAGGTGGGTGTAAAGCATTTGACCCTAATATTTATCGTAAAGGTTCATAAATTCAAGATGCTGTAAAAAATCAAGTGTTATTCCTGAAAATATTTTAAATAACTTGCCTTTAAAAAGTACATGCTTAGGATGTCTGCCTTAGCTATTTTCTTGATGTTGCAGGTAATTAGGGAATCATTGGGCCCAGGGGTATACGTGGGCACATAATTTAGCATTCGCAATTTCATATCCCGGTAATGCCACGCTGGCAGTGTTTGTTTTTATTATTTTTCTAGCCTAATAAATAAAATAATTTTAATCTGCTACTGGTAAATATGCACATCATTTAAATTTCTGTCGTAAAATTCAAAGAAAATTAATTATTAATAATTCAAAAATAATCACGTCTACCTGATGCATTTCTATGGGTAATTTCTTTAAACAAATTTGCAGTTAAAAAATCAGGGAACCCATTGATGGTTTGATGGTAGGGGTCAATATACCATTCTTCATGGTTAGATCTTTAACTGAAAAAACTAAATTGAGCCAGTCACTCTTATCATTTGCAGTTATCTTTGAATATCGCTGCTGTTATTTGTGTTTATACTTGCGTAAAGTTGACTAACTGATATTGTACCAAGCATTAGAACAGTCATAATAACTGTAAATAGTGCCAGTCATTTAGACGAGCGAGGTATTGAACTCATTAAGTCCCGCTGCTGTTATTCAGCCGATCGGATTTTTTTTAATAAAAAGAAAATATACAGAAATCAAAAAAAATAGTCTTTATGTTGACATATTTTTAAATTCCGTATATTATTCTGGTTGCAAACGCATGTCTATACTTATGAATTCAATGAATGATTTAATAGATCCTACATTATCAATAAAGGACGAATGAGATTCTGTTATTAAGGTAAGTGTCAAAGATGGCTTGTAAGATCTTGTCAATGTCTGTAATTTTAAAAATTAGATGATTTCCAAGTTGAAACACGAAACACGTATCCAAAAGAAATATAAAAATAAATTCCAGGACTGACTTCCGCTACCGTCAATTTAACGTTTCTAATAATAGTCATAAACATAATATGTTTTGCCTACAAGAAATAGTAAACAAAGTATGGTTTTTTAACAGATGTAAAAAGGTGATGCTATAAGAAGCAGATGGTGGGACACCGCACCACAGTCCAAACGGTCAATTTCTCTAGAAGAAACGCATTTAAATACTACAAAAATATTCGAGCTTATTACTTACATGTAATTTTGATAGTAAAATGGCAAAGATTTATATTTAGCTATTCTCGATTCCTTTATATGGCATACGTAAGTAGTTCTTTTTTGGCACATGAGTGGAATGTGTATAAGGAATACACCTTGTCTAAAAAAAATACAGCGTTAATAATATATTTGAAAATTATAAAATTGTTGAATTTAACACATTTTAAAGGTTGTTTGTTTGTAAAGAATGTTAAATTTAGTCGAGGTCACATGAGTGTTAAAACAACAACAACGTTACAACAACGGTCCCTTAGAATGCTTATATGTGACTGGTGCCTTTTGTTCACATTTTAGGTATCTATTTGGGTTTAAAATGTTTCATAAGCTAGATGCCATATTGAAATAAGAAGCTCCTTTATATTTTAATTAATATAGATAACTGCTAAATAATTTTGTAACTACGCCAATGAACAATGGCGTTCGATGGAATTATTTATAGATTCTTGGCGAACTGTATCATTTAAATTTGTAGTGATCTTGATAAAAAATGTACTGATGTTTCATGAAGTGATAATCACTGATATATTTTTAGTTAATTGCTATTGACTACTTTTCAAATCACGTCATTTTTGCTTACGACTATTTATTTACAGTCTTTCTTTCACCTTTAATTGATATTTTTGAATAGTAAAATGTAAAACTAGACAATAAAAATGTGTTATTTTTTTGTTTGTGTAAAAAGTTATTGTTTCAATAAAATTTTATATATTTCTGAATGGTGTCATCTTGTGGACTTGTATCTATTGTAAATTAGGAAATTCATTCTATAATATACATTCCAAACGGAGGTTTCATTATAAATATCTTCCACAGTATGTTACTGGTGTTTTATTCATTGCCTTGTCCCAATTAGGGTTAAGACGGGATCTAACGGAGATAAAGCAGCGTATCAAAGACAGCGCCTGTCCTCAACTTGAAGATTCGACAAATTAAAAAAAATTGTAGTTAAAAAAAAATAAAAAACACGCTTTAATTGCAAACCGAAAAAAAAGTAAAAAATTATGTTTAAATATTTTATTGTAAAAAGTGTGGGGTGCTTTTTACTATATTTTTATTGCACCCCACGCTTTCTACAATAAAATATTTAAAATACGTAAACATTATTTTTTACTTTTGAATTCGGTTTGCTATTAAACCGTGTTTTTCAGTTTTTTTGAACTATAATTTTTTTAGTCACCCTCTTGCCATTCATCCTGCTGAGTATGCGCTAGTAGTACATAATTACTATTACATCACAATGTATGTATTAAAGTTGGAACTAGCATTTAACAAGGGCTTATACAAGGGCAAATACGTTATATTATTAACTTCGGCGCCTCCCCCAAAATATCGACAATAGATTAGTCATTTTTTAAAATTTATCCTGATGATCCTGGTGAGGACATTAGGTCAAATTATCAAATTATTGTATTGTCATCGATCCTTGATAATAAGTGTGCAAAGTTTCAGTTAATCTGACGTTCTGAAGTAGGTGAGAATCATGTTCAAAGATTGAAAAAGTTACATACAAACAAACAAGAAACAAACAAACATACAGGTGAAGCTAATCTAAAGCGTGTAATAAGGAAAACTATAAACTATTAACATGGATGTATTATTAGAACTGGAAGTTCTTAACGAGCAACTTTTCTTAATAATGCAAATGTATTCTTCAATTTTATATTAAGACACCTGACACATATTTCTAGGGTCAAGGATTCGATTCGATTATTAGAAATAGTGACCTTCGAATTTTAATTACCATGCGACCAGATTGTTTAATTGTTGTATTGACACATTTTGCATTATTTACCTAAATAATCCCCAAAAGTTGCCTTGGCGACTTTTTGGGATTGAGTCAGGAAAATACTCATTTTACGGACTCAAATAAATTCCTAAAATAGCTATTTTAGGGATCAAATGCAAAAAATGTAATTTCTTTGTCCCTCTGTAGAGTAGGTTTATGTCTTGGTATGGTCTGGTCTGTGCTTTTGATATACCGTTAAATAGAAGCGAGAAGTTAAGAAATCTTTTATGGATATGGATAAAATTTAGATATTAACATTTTTATTCTGAATGTAACAATTATTTTTTTAATGAAAAACATGCAAAAACATTCACAGGATCTTAAAGTCAACCTTATTATTAACTGATTAAATACTTGACCTTTCTAGAAAACATGATTGTTATGTTAATTAGAGAAAAATGGGTTGTCATTTAAAAGAAAAATATTGTAGCAATGCAACGGTTGGAAAAAGATAATTAGTCTATGAGCCGGGTCTAACAAAAATCGAGTTGACTACTGGGATTAAACGGCACTTAGATTGTCGTATATGTGAATTAAAAGGAATCACCTTCTGGACATTTCAGATTCCCAACTAAATACGTTTTTTAAGGTAGTGGGACTGTATCAAAGTATTACCACAACGAATGCAAGTTACAATTCAACTACCCAAAATCCCTGCCAGAAATTACAACCACAACAGCTGGGTCTTCAAAAGAAGAGGAGCAAACTTTTACGGAAGAAATCACTCTGGAACCAAAGTACCCCATGAGGCAAGCGCCAAATGTTGCTATACAGTCCGGAGTTGTGATAAGACTTGCACTTTTTGGATGAAAATATCTAAATAGGGACACGTAGTCGTGACCCTTAAAACCAGCAATAGAACTTAGGGCTAACAAAGTCATTCATGAAATAGCTGCAGAGCGCCTTGATAACAGAATATTGTCGGTAACTTCAAGAAATACATCGTGGCAGCTGAAGCACATTACCATAAAACTTGTTACAAAGACTACACGCGCACAAGGCCTGATAAAGATGCCAGCGACGTGGACAACTTGTACCAAAAGCTCTTAATATGATTTTTTATACAATTCGAAATTAACTTTTCGCAAATCCTCGAATTATTCCACTTGCAGAATTGACTTCTCAGCTCATATCGTTTATGCAATCCAAGGGCATTCGAGACGTTTCAGATTCGACTAAGAATCAGTTTCGAAGAAACCTAGAGTCAGAGTACAACGAGTCATTGCATTTCATCACAGTATCACGCCGAGTTTATGTCACGCCTGACAACTTGGGAGTCGAAGGAAGCGCCACAGAATATATACTTTTGAAGAAGAAGCTTGAATTTCACGCTATGCAACAAATATAAGAATATGTTATTAATGATGTTGCTTTGCTTTTGCGAAATCAAATAATAGGTACAGTCAAAAAAACAATCTTGGCCACCACATCCAGAGAAATTAAATTCTGCATATTTTTCCTTACTTTAAGGTCTTCAAAATTTTTTGTATGTAAATTTTTCGACAAAGTGCAGTACCATTTTGTCGAAATTTATTGGAGCCACAAATGTAGTCTTTGAAAGGTTTAATATTCTTCAGTAATAGTGGTAAATGAACAAAAAAAATCAAATATAAGCCGAAGTGAGAGGGTATCTATATTCTGTTAGATATTCGTTGCTCTACATGCAGATAGTAATGCAGCCGGTTGGCTATTTACTCACATCATCGGGACAAAACTGCAAAGTGGCTGATTTTGTTCATTATCAGGTGGCAGACCAAAACCTCTACAATTATCTTCTGTGACTGTTGCATTTGGAAACATGTCAGCAAAGATGTGAAAAATATGAGTGAATTTACGTCATTCTGTCAGATTCTCAAAGGGAGGTACTATAGAAATAATAGTTCTTTCAACAAAACGTTAAAGTTTATTTTAGTCCATTGAAGGAGTCGCACGAACTACCGAATGTTTGCCCATGGAACTATACGATGTCCCTCCCCCGTTTTTGAGGGTGCTGAATCGATTTCCGGAGTCAAACCAATTTTTCCGCCTCGACAACCCCCTCAAATTGGTCAAAAACCACCCCCAAAATCCAATTTTTCGTGAACTCATTTACTTTCCCCAGTTTTTCGACTAATTGTTGTTCCCTAGAGTAAAACGGAAGGTTCCTCCAGGAATTTGACCTCAGCCACCCGTACCCCAGACTTTCTCCACTATGGGGGTTGGAAAATTGATATTTTTTTGTCAGACAAAAAATTGATATTTTACAGGAGGTGTTTTTTTGAATAAGGTGGTAGGTGACTAGGGTTGTGTAACCGCCCCTGGGAGTTGCTTTCACCCTTCCAACGGGTTAAATTTATTTTTTTGGGGGGGGGGAATTAATGTTTTGTAGCAGGCATCTCTTTGAGGGAAGGTGGTATGTGACCAGGATTGTGTAACCAACCCCGGGGGTTGGTTTCACCCTTCCCCATGTGACCTATGCAAATTAACTTTAAAATTAGTATCTAAAGAAAAATCCGATCATCGATGATTTTAACTCCATCCGATGGCAATATTTACAAACACGAAAGAAAGATTTGAATGTCAACATGCTACCCCCAACTGAAGAAGCAATTGATTTAATTAGAAATGCAAAAAAATTCTACCCCCTTGAAGGATGAATACAACCACCGGTGTTGGTTACACACTTCTGGTCACCTACTTCAAAGAGATGAGGCAATATTAATTTAAAAAAAAAATTCACCCCTTTGAGGGTTGAAAACAACCCCCGGTGGTATTACACAACCCAGGTCACCTACCACCTTATTCAATAAAACACCTCCTGTAAAATATCAATTTTTTCTCACAAAAAAAATATCAATTTTCTAACCTGGGGCAGAGGTGGCTGAGGTCAAATTCCTCGAGGGACCTTCCGTTCTACTCGAGGGAACAACAATTAGTCGATGAACTGGGGAAAGTAAACGGGTTCACGGAAAAGGGGCTTTAGGGGTGGTTTTTGGCCAATTTGAGAGGGTTGTCGAGGTGGAGAAATTGATTTGACCGCAGGAACCGATTCAGCACCCACGAAAACGGGGGGAGATATTGTCTAGTGTCAGATGCAAATCCCGACACTTTAAATGAACTATTTAGACCCATGTTCATTATGAAAAACTGTTCCCATTAACCAACAGCACACGTATAGTAAAAATGAATTATTCTTCTCGTGTGTGCCTACCTTGTATAAAAAAGACGACAAGGCTGATCATTTTAAATTACTTGCTAACTAGAGAAAGTTGCCAGTCAAACCAAATTTTCCACCTCGGCAACCCACCCAAATTGGCCAAAGACCACCCCCCAAAGCCCCCTTTTCCGTGAATCCATTTAATCTCCCCAGTTTTGCGACTAATCGTTGTTCCCTCAAATAGAACGGAAGGTTCCTCGAGAGATTTGACATCAGCCACCCTTACCTCAGGCTTTCCATCTCTTATATTGGGTGGAAAATTGATATTTGTTTTTGTGAGAAAAAAATTAATATTTTGTAGAAGGCTTTTATTTGAGGAAGGTGGTAGGTGATGAGGGTTGTGTAACCACCCCCGGGGATTGTTTTCACTCTCCAAGGGGGTGAACATTTTTTCATCTATAGTATAAAAAAATATGTTTATTAAAGTGTTTTTATAAATTGATTTTCCATACCTTTGAAGCGGGAAAACCCCCGGGGTCTTTTACACAACTTTGATCACCTTCCTCAAAGAAACGCCTCCTACAAAATATAAATTTTTCCCCAGAAAGAAAATCAATTTTCCACCCCTTTGAAGGGCGAAAACAATTCCCTAGGGTGGTTACACAACCCTGGTCACCTACCACCTTCATCAAAGAAACACCTCCTATAAAATATCAATTTTTTTCTTACAAAAACAAATATCAGTTTTCCACCCCTACAAGGGTTGGAAGCCTGAGGTAGGGATGGCTGAGGTTAAATCCCTCGAGGAACCTTTCGTTCTACTCGAGGGAACAATCATGAATCGAAAAACTGGGAAAAATAAACAGGTTCGCGGAAAAGGGGACTTTGGGGGTGGTTTTTGGCCAATTTGAAGGGGTTGCCGAGGTGGAAAAATTGGTTTAATCTCAGGAATCGATTCAACACCCTCGAAAACGGGGGAGTATACTCTAGTCCCAGTCGCAAACATTTCGTATTTCGTCCGGCTCCTTCAATGGACTAAATGTTTTATTTTAATCCACGCTAATGATTTCGTGGAAAAATTTTAAGATTTTTTTTCATTTCTGTTTGAATATTTTAGTGTAAGTTGGGCTCGACGTTTCATAATAAGTATTCTCTACAATTGACAATCATTGAATTAACCAGATTGAGCTTTTAAGATAGGAAAGTAATGTGATTGATGTATTACGCAGAAACCTGTTGTGAACATCCACGCTAATAACATTTTATATACAAAAGAACAATATATTATAGAATTTTTTTATCACTCTGTTATTTATGAATGAAGCATACATAAAATAAAGCTAATGAAAAGACACTTATTGCAATTCAGGGACCTAAAATATCTCCTATCGTTATAAAAACTTAAATAACACTTATATATTGTTATCATTTGCTACAACATATTGTGTTATTGTAAATTTTCTATATTTTCTGTTGCTGATAAAGTTTGTAGTTTAAAATAATGTTCTGCAAATAATATGCTCAACAAAAATAATTCAAATAAAAATTCTGGATTCATAAATACCTACTTCTCCTATAGCATTTAATGATTTTGTTTCTCAGTAAAAACATTCGGGGTATCATAATGCGCGTTTACAAAAAAAAATCGATGTCTTGAATAAAGTCAAACTATTTGTTTGCCAATAAATTTACCATATTTTTGATATTAGAGACTAATTATTTAAAAAAAACCGCTGCCCAAGGAATCACTACTTTTTTTTTTTTTTTTTTTTTTTGGCATCGGATTTTCTCCATTAGCCAATTACATATTATTGTATTTTATATGTGCAACTATATGGAGTATATGAAATATTTTATGCTTTTACTGCCTAATCGTTTCCTAAACAAATTAACCTAATACAGCCCTATAAGCATGTAAAGAAATAAAGAAAATAAATTAAAAAAAAAACGCCAGGATATTACACAGGGACACTCTCTTCTTGTCCAGGGGTCTATCAGGACTTTTACTATAACGTAATACAGGTAGACCACGGTAATGGGGGTTTATATTACAACAGGAGAAACATAAGGAGTGCGAATCACTACTTCCACACCCAGATTTTGTATCCAAGTCTTATGCACACTAAATCCCAATGTAATATGTTATTCCCTTTAATAATAAAATGGGGGTGGCTAATGTAAAATTAGGTCCTTGGTTCTCGTATACACACTAAATCCCAATTTAATTTTTTACTCCCTTTAATAATATGGTGAGGGTGGCAATGGGGTGGTAGAAAAAAATGGCCAAAAAAATTTTTTTTAGGCGTTTCGTTTTTGTATACACACTAAATCGCATTTTAATTTTTTTATCCCCTTTATATAATAATAGGACGAGGGTGGTAATGGAGTGGTAGAGGGGTTTTGGCGTTAGCTACCCCCTCTACCACCCCCACCCTATTATTGAAGGGGGTAAAACTGTAAAAAAAAATTTAATAAATCACGTTTTAAATTTTTTTACTCCCTTTCAGGTGGGGGAGGTGGCTGATGCCAAAAAAATTTTGAGACCTTAACATTTCGTACATGCCCTAAATTGTAATTTACTCTTACTTGCTTGTTTTGCCTATTTACCCTGATTTACCTCCGAACCCTCCAACGGAATTAGTTCAAAATGTAATCTAGTTCCAGATCTCGTTACAATACATAAATGTACCAAATTTTAAGTCAATATCATAAACGGTTCCAGAGTAAACTTGCACACAAAAAAAAGTTACAAACAGACTTTGTAGCTATTATGGTTTGCGAGATACAACTACTCTTCAATATAAAAAGTAGCCACGCTGTTGTATATAGATACTTCATTGGTATCAGTTTGGGATGGCCTGACTAGATCCTCATAGAAATTGCAGAGAGATGCTGTGGGGGAACATTGATAAAATTAAAAATGGTGAAAACTGTAAAATTAAATGTAGAAATAAAATTATAGGTGATGCACTTAAAAACTAAAAATGTTATATTTTAATAAAAAGCACATTAATCTATCATATTCAACTACTTATTCCTTTGTGAGAAAATTTATTGAAAATGTTTCGGATCGTTTGCATCATAGATTCACTGACTATTTTTAAGTGCATGTACTTAAGCAACAGCCAAGCTATCATAATAAAAAAAAACCGCTGCCGAAGGAATCACTAGTTTCACATCCAGATTTTGTATCCAAGTCTTATACCTACTCGATCCCAATGCAATATTTTATTCCGTTTAATAATAGAGTGGGGGTGGTAGAGGGGGTAGCTAATACCAAAATAAATCTTGGAGGCCCTCGGTTCTCGTACACACACTAAATCCCAATTAAATTTTTTACTCCCTTTAATAATAGGGTGGGGGTGGCAATGGGGGTGATAGAGGGGGTAGCTAACGATAAAAAAAAAATTTGAGATGTTTAGTTCTTGTATACACACTAAATCACATTTTACTGCCTTTCATAATAGTCTGGGAGTGATAGTGTGGGGGGGGGGGTGTGTGTGCTCATGCCCTAAATTGCAATTTTATGGACTCTTACCTGTTTGCTTTGCCTATTTACCCTTATTTACCCCATTTGCCCCCGAACCCTTAACGGAATTAGATTAAAATATAATCTAGTTCCAGATCTGCTTACAGTACATAAGTGTACCAAATTTCAAGTCAATATCATAAACGGTTCCAGAGTAAACGTGCGCATAAAAAAGTTACAGACAGGCAGGAATTTTTTTTTCGTTCAAATTTAAAATCCCGACGTTTCATTTTAAGCCTATTTTTAACAAAAAAAAATATAATTTTTTTTTGCGTTACTATATTCCAGTGGACGTGGAAGTAAAATATCTTTGTAAAATTGCATCCGTTTACCAGACATTTAAAAAAAATATATAGAAGCCTGAAAAGAAGAACCCAAGGGTACCTCTTACCATCCGGTCCTCTTGAGCACTGACCTGTCCAGAACAATTAAAAATTAATTTAAAAATTCCGTGATATGTATTGCCATCTATTAACGCGGTGTAGACTTGCTCCATCAAGTGGGAAGAAAACCACTAACAACAATGTATGAACCACAACTCGTAACTGTACTTGCAATTTTGCTTTTATGCAATATTTGATAGTGTCATATTGATTTAATGTTACAGAGGTGTATTATACCAAATAAGTTAAAATTTCTATATAAAAAATATTTTATATAGCAAAATGAAACTAGATGTGTCTAGCGCCATCTGTGTTGTAGTAGTAGCAAGTATCATTTTGCTTACTTTGTAATTGCAGTAACATTCCTTAGACTCCGATTTTTTGACACCTAGTTGAGAGATTTAGTTGTGCTTGTGCTTTTGTGATCAGCAAAACAGCTGTCGAAATAAAAAGTCAGTCCAATATCAAAAAAAAACCGGCGGGTATATTTAATTTGATAAACAAGTCGTCCTGATCGGTTAACAATTACATTACTAGCGGGATGTTATCGGTTTTATTATAAGTTTACCTTTATACATTTTGTTATTTTAATTATTTTAGTAAGTCCCCTAGTGATAATGATAAAAAATATTATTTTACTTTGTGCTGCTATTTTGAATGCCCAGGGTAAGTATAAAATTCGTATTTATATCTGATTTATTTTACTTGTATGAATTTAAAAAAATTAACATTAGTATGCAAAAGGATTTTTCAAACATCCTAATGTAGTGAAAAAAAGTTTGAATTTTTAATATACGTTATAGGAGTACCGCTTGAAGACGAATCCTGGAGAGGAAAGTGGTTTCCCCATTCTCCCAGCGAGCCGGATTTAAATCCCCAAGTTGCATCTGGTAATACGAGCCATCTATTTGATGCTCATCATGGTATTGTAATGGGAGTAGAAGATCCAAATTGTGATGATGCTAAAGTAAGTTGAAAATAGGTAGAATTTTGATACAAATTATTAGATTAATTAATTTTTAGGTCAATTTGAAAGTTGATTGGTTCATGAATCCTGAAAACTATACGTGTTATGAAGATAAGAATTTATATACACCTAAGGCCACTATTCATCCTTTACATAGTTTTGACCACATACCAACCGCATACAGTGTAAGATTATAAAATGATATTACTTTTTAATAAATCATTCTAAAGTACAGTTTTTAGGCACCCCATAAATGCATGAACGATTCAATAGAATATAGTGAAGTCATTCCAACTTTGTAAGTATCAACTAATGTAATTTTAAGTGCGTATGATGACTATTTGAATTTTATCTTTTGAGGAAATTGATATTTTCCTGCTGAATGTTCACTTTCCTAATTTGTTAATGGAGATTTAATTATGTTTAGATTATATTAAATTACGTTACATCTAATTAAAACTAGGTACTTAGGAAATAAAATATTTTCATTGCAATGGCAAGCTGCTTTCCTAAAAATATTTTGTATTAGAGAAACTTTATAATTAGCATTTTCCATCGTTTGCTCCAATGATTGTTATTTAAAAAAAAAAATATTGCAAAATCAGGTACTTCTAAACGAATTATTATTTTTTTGAAGGAAATAAGCAAATTTTAATAAAAGCCAGATAGAATGTAGCTCTATAGAGTACGCAATTTTCAGTTAAAATTTCAAATCAGAATAGGCATTGAAACCGGCTCAGTGTCATACGTGTTAGGGTTGCAGCCAAGGAGTCCCGGGTTCGAATCCTGGCTAGGGTATGGATGTTTAGTGGCGTTTTTCATGCATTACCGAGTAGACTAGACGAAGTTGTATGGAAGAAAACACGTCTAGTCGGTCTACCACTCCTAAGTTCGAGTCTCAGCTGCGACAGATAGCAATGCCGAGTCGTAGGGAATGGTCGTTGTAAAATTATCTGTGTGTATGTTTGTTTTCTGGTTGAGTAATGGAATAGCTAATTCTAAACTCCGCCCAGACGTTAATTTAAATAAGAATATTAAAACAAAGCTCAATACTGTAACTTTTGTGAAATTCATCCATTAAAACCGAGAAATATGCATGATAACTCAAACTAATAGCATTTTAAGATTACTTTAAGGGAACTGAAAAAATTTCAATTTTCAATTTCTGATCATTTTTTGCATTTCAATAAAGTTAGTTAAACAAATTAAATGTTAACATACAAACATACATTAAATATGAAATATTTATGTTTATAAAAAACGAACTACTTGAAAAAATAAAGCTTTTCCTTTGGTACATATTTGCCGAGATATTTTAACTTTTGCGTTTTGTCATTTCGTTAATAAACAAGTTAATCTCTTGATATAAAATTTGCGCTGATTGCTTATACATATTTACATTTTACTGGAAGTTAAAAGAATTATTATTATTAATTGGAAGTGTAGGAAGTAATGATTTTTAAATCTGAAAATGTCATCGGGTTCAAATTTTTTGCAAGCGGTTTACCGTAGACTCTTTCCATAAATTGGGAAACTAACTTTGTTCAATACAACAATTAATTATGTGTTATGTATTTGTTTATTAAAGGGCTCAATATTTTAGCATAATGAGAGATATTCGATAAACTTCATAAGCTTCATAAACTTTTTAAAATTGTACTGACTCCTTCAATAGATGCTAACTTAAAACTAAACAAAACATTTTGTAGAAATGATACAAAATAATTATTAATTTAAGAGGGGTCTGCCAGTTCTCATGGAATATTATAAAAAGTATTTGTTACGAAAATTAAATTCCTGTATAATTGTCCACAGTTTACGAGGATTATTTTCTCTATATATAAATTAAACATTTTTTTCGTTTCCCTATGAACCATTGGCAGTGTAAAATTACGTTAACTTTTGTAATGAACCCAGTCTTCATCCAAATGTGTTTGTTTCAATTTTTGTAATTCTTAATCTCTTTGTTTCATAAATATTTTTAAGCAAGGTGTCAATCAAGGTGCTTTGATTTTGTGACAGGAACATGTGTATCAGAATGGTTCAAATTAAATTATTAAATACACCTCAATATTATTATTTCTAATAATCTTAAAAATTTATGTTGAAATTTTCAGAACACAGATTTGACTGTTAATTTTTTTTTATTATCAAATCACAGCACACAAACAAACAAAACAAATTATCTTCATGCCAAGAATAAAAATCAATAAACTCGGGGAGCTAAAAAATTGTTATTTGCAATTTGCCCTTACAATGTAGGGATTTTCGAATTTTCCTACTAACATATTCCACAATAGTTTTGAGTAAAACATAAATTAAACACCAATTATATATTTGGTTGATAAAAATGAGAGTAGGAATAGGCATTCGAATATTGAATATCTTGTTGAAAAAATAAGATTTTAACACAGGTAAATAGAATAAAATCGACTGTTCATATAGCGTTCTTTGTTTAAGTTATTTTATAGTACCCGTATTTATAAAACACATGGATTTGGAAGAGTAAAAACCTGAATCAAAGCGCTCTTCTAAGAGTTTCAAACGTAGCTTTTATACTTAATTGATTATAAAATCCGTATATCGCATATGTATAAGTGTATACATATATACGTATACATAAATATGTAAATATATATAGATATATTTTGAAGATTTTTCACGAATTTGCGAATTTTCGACTTTTGCCCTTGCTGTAACTCCAGAATAAAAGGTTTTCGAGCCTTGGTCCCATTTGAACTTTTCATCAGGAATTCCTGAACTACAACGTATCTCAATTTTGACAATTTTCACCGAGATCCCAAATCACGTGTTTCTGTGCGGGGTCCCTTATACAGAGAAATTCAAGCCTCCAATTTACGTGAAAATTGAAATCAATCATTTCAAAAGATAGTTCTAGTTTTATACATGTCGCAACACCACCACCCCTTAATGCTCGATATTTCCTAAATAAACGGTATCCAGGAATATTTACCGCAGATAAATCTACGTCCGCGGATAATCATGTGAAAACATCAAAATGATTATTTTTCAGTTCATTCTTAAAATCATTAAATCATATAAAAATTGATGAAATATTCAAATGAACTACTTTCATTATACTTTTGCAATTAACAGACCAAATCTACTGCACAACCAAATTAAATTATTAGTATATACTAAAAGTAAACAGAGGAAAAGAAAATTAGTATTAAGTAAGAATATACAGGGTGTGTCCCAATAGTGCGTCTAAGTCCAATATTGGCCATATTACAAGACTTTGGAAAATTATTCTTTTATGGAAGTGGCAATGTCAAAAGGCGCACATTTTAAATATATTTTGAAATATACAGGGTGACCCGCTACAGCGGGGCATCTTCGAGGTCATTTTTTTAAATGGAACACCCTATATATTTTTACCTTTATGAATTTAGCGTAAAATGGCCTTTCCAACGACCTCCAGATTTTTTGTTTTTGACCTGGTGTTGCCGAGTTATTCGAAAAAATAAGAAAATTTTGGTCGGAACAAGGTTTAACAAATTAATTCACTGTGTCTGTCTTTCTATTAATTAAGATTTATTTTGCAACATGTAGACAATGGATATACTACAACGACACAACCACCAAATATTGATTATAATTATACAGGGTGTATTTTATACTGGCGCTAATGCAGGGCATTTCAAAGTGAATTCTCTACGATTTTTGTGAATAATATCCTATACCTAAAATCGATATTTCCAGAGATATTCCAATTCTATTCGGAACATATTTGTTTAAACAATTGAAGGTGGACATTTTGGCATTTTTTTAAATATCTTCGAAAATATCAATAATAGGACAAAAAATCAAGGATAGAAAATTATTTTCCACTAACTTCTACATAAAAAAGGGCTCTACATTTTTTTCGATTGGTGTAATAGTTTTGAAAATAGAACCGTGCGAAGGAGCGTGCCCGACTCCCCTCTCGTGCCACGCTGCTATTGATACTTCTTTTTACACATTATAACTTTTTGCTCTATGATGCTGATGTGACCCGCGACTCGTTCCTCGTCAAAATTTTACTAATTGAATAAACAGCAGATTTGAATAGCCTGCACTTTCCCCAGACCGTATTTTAGGGGTAAGTCAAAAGTTAAAATCTATAAACGCATACCACATACATTTCGCAGATTAAAAGGAACGGGATGAAATGAGACAAATACAGGAAAATTTTCTGAGTTTGTAGCTAGACTTGTTTATTTAAAAACAATGAACGTGAAGTCTATAAATAGTTGCCTGTTGCCTTAAAGAAGATCTGCTTTGCTCTTCTATTAATTTTTCTTAAATTTTTAAATGTATAAAATTTGCTAAATACCTGTTGAAATTTTTTTTAAAATAATGTTTAGACAATAAGGAGATTTTTTCTAGTAAGTACGTAATTAAAATACTCTCAATCAAATGACTCTTAATGAGAATCAAATGCCTTTATACATTATATATATATATATATATATATATATATATAAGTGACGTAAGCGACCGCTTCCGAAAATAACTAGCAAACCCTATTGTAAATGCTAATATAGAACTGTCTATGGTGATATTTGGATTCTTTTCTAAGAGAAATGCGTATTAATTTTACATAAAAAATGCCCATATTATTTTTTTTTTGAGTTTTTTTTGATAATAAAAGCAAAAAATCCTTTGATAGTGACACATACATCCTTATTGATGTTTGTTATTATTTTTTAACGGATATGTATTAGCTTGTTAAATAAACTAGCTTGTATTTATTATTTATGCTATTAATACATCGACTCCATTAACTACATTCAGTTCATTGAATTATTTTTTTAAAAAATATTTGAATTCAGTTAGGTTCAATATTATTAAATGCAATTTCTATTATAAGTTAACATGTATTATAGAGTATTTGTTTCATGTTTTTGTATTTTAATTTTTCAATTTCTGGGTAAAGTTGTTATAATAACAGTGTTTATTTTATATTTTTGCATTTTTTATTATGTTTTAAATCTAATGTGGCAAATTTTAAATAATGTTTTACTGCATACTACTGCACCCTATTCAGTGTACTACATTGTATAAAGAGTTGCCTAAACTAAGGGTCCTAATGTGCCTAATTGCGTTGTGTGTATTTACAAAACATATTTCTGCAGAAAACCTAATTATATTTATCTCAATGAAATATTTACATTTAGATAATGAATAAATTTTGTTTATTTATTGTTATTTTGTAAAAGTTTATATTTTTTAATGTATTATCTTTGCCAAATTTGCTGATTTGGTTGAAATGTGGAAAATATTAGTATGTGCGTTTTAAGATTTTTTTACATCATACATCATTTTGTGTAAAATTTTAGAAATGGCATAGCTTTAACGGATTTTTGTAGAAAAACTTATTATGATTAAATTTCGTATACATACCATACATATTGATACAACGTTTTTCAAGTTTAAATATAAAGATCCAATACTTACAGGTCTGTACTTTCATTTAAATTTTGGATTGTACAATTCCATTAATTAGTTAAAAAATTTATTATAGCGCATCTGAGCCCGCGCGCTCCTCGCTGCACTTATGTGTCGCCGTGGCATTTGTATTTTAAGAGATTTTTTAAAAAACTGGTATTTTGCAACTAATTTCATAAATAAATAGGAGTTTTTAGTTTAGACTGTGAAATAAAACACATCTTTAAAGATTAATATTTTATATTTAGTTCCAAAACTGTTAATTTGAAATGGCCGTCTTGTATACACACATGTCTGCATTCAACTAACTATAAGAAATATAAAAATCGCATTTAACAAAGAACTTGGTTTGTCAGCACATTCTCAAACTAAAAGGATAACATAAACAACTCATAGCTATGTTTATAAAATATAAAATACTGTATTTCATTACTAAGAATACTAGTTTTTTGTATACATAAAATATACGGGTATTCCAACACATCCCCTCAAAAACTAATCATACTATACAAACATTTAAAAAAAATTAATAACTAAATTAGATATTCTTATGTTTAATAAGACAGGCCATATCTTGGTAAAAAAAAATTAAATAGTCCAGCATTTGCTGTAAGGACTGGGGAAAAACAAGAACAAAAAGCCCAATCAGACTACACCAATATCTACATATGCATTATTAGTTACACCACCATCATATGCCAAACCGAGTCCTTACCTCAATTGCAAAAATGTTCCTCCTGACAGTGGTTTCGTCAGTATATCAGCAAGATGTTTTCACATTCTTACTTTCATTTGAACTTGCTGTCTTGAAAAATGATATTTAATATCTATTTGTTTTGATTTCTTGTGATTTGTTAGATTATTTACAATACTTATACATCCGTTGTTATCCTCTTAAATTATGATCGTTTCTGTAAAGCTAAAATCAAGAGTAGTTGCTAAAGCCTTTAGCCAAAGTGCTTCATACTCAGCCTCAGTAGATGATGCAGCTACTGAAGATTGTCTTTTTGTATTCCAACAAATCACACACACATATCTTATAATTTAAATAAATATGCAGTTTATCTGTTTCTTCCAAGTTTGTAACCGATTTTATACCCAATTGTATAAAATGAGGGCATGAATGCGGAGTGTGGATAAGAGAGGGCACCACTTGGTTGTTGAAAGGTTACTTACGATCTTGCCCAGCCAAGAAGGCAAAATTGTTTAACCACATTTACTTAAGACTTGAAAGTTATGAAAATTAATGATTACTTATTTAAAAAGACACGATACATTTACTATTATTAAATTACCAGACAAATATTATTAGAGACAATGCAAGTATTAAAAGCAAGATGTCTGCAAAAAGAATATTTATTATTATGCAATTATACACACAGGCTAGAGAGGTTTAATTATGAAGTCAAATGCTAATAACAAGTGAACAATACATAATAGCGTGGAAATAATGTTTATCCAAGAGAATCGTCTATGTACGATGTTAAACTACTATAGTCGGGGCAAGAATTCAGGCGATGCACGTCACAGATCGACAAAATTACTGTAATTATATGAAGTCAATCAAAGCGACTGGACCTGAAATAGCTGCAACCCCCAATTCAGGTCACATGCAAATTGTATTGCCACAACTGAAAATGTATCATTAAAATTATGAATTGTGACACAGCATAAAGCTTTATGCTGTGCCTGTGATAACTGCAACGCCTGCAACTCACAATACATATAACAAAAATCTATCAAAATTCGATTAATTGGAATAATAATGGATTATAAATAATTTCTCAAATGAACTTTATTTAATAACTGGACAATGAGTTTTATAATATATATTACAGTACAATCATAATTATAATTAAATTCTGCTAATTAAATAAAATTACTACAATATTACACAATTATACATTTTTTAGTTATTTACTATTTATGATAAGAGAAAAAACATTTACATATTTAAGCAAATTGAAACCTTTCACATATTTTCTTAATCAGGATTTTTTGTTGATGATGAAAATAATAATGATGCCCCAGGAATAAAACCATTTTCATTTTCAGCGTGAAGTATAATAAACCTAAAAATATATTTCTACATTAATAATAAACCCCTTTTTTATTATATACAGGGGTCCCATAATTTCAGAAACGAATTTTAGCTTCATTGTATATTTTTCTGTGATTGTACGTGTAAAGTACAAAGAAATGCATTTTTTAAAAATCTCCTGTATGTAACCCGTTTATGAAAAAAAAAAAAGACACACACCTTTTCCCTTCAGTTTTGGTTTTTTCACACTTTCTTTATTTCCATCTTGCCAGGATCTTTGTACAGAACCATACTCAAAGGTCCACGTCTCATCTAAATACACACATTTTCGAGGATACCCCAATGACATATTTTTTACATATTTCTGTAAAAAAAGTGACGCACGCGGCTGAAAACAATATTTGGCAATTCCATTAATCCTCTACGTGGATTGTCTTTTAGAAACTTGAAACCAATTTTTTTCAATATTTTGCCCAAGCTACTCAAACTTCCTTTGTCAATGTCACGTTCAATCAACAGCTCTGAAAGGGATTGTCTGGTAATATGTTGTTCTAAAACAATAATAAATACTTTAATAAATATTTCCATGCGTTATTTTAATAAATACTCACTGTTTCTGTACATTTCATAAATAACATTTCGAATTGCTGCTTGGTCAAAGTTATCAATGTCGCATACAGGCTTTTTTGTTGGTCCAGTTCTTTTAGGGCTACCTAAAGCTTCCCCAGTCTGCATTTTTTTGGAAACGTTGCTAACAGCACTAAACTTATGTTTAAAGCATTAGCAACTCTCTGAAATTTGCCGGTTATGCTATGATATATAGTTAACTTACGATATTGCGTAATTTTGTCGCAATATCGTCTACAAAAAATACAAAACAGTTGTTGCACATTCATATTTCGATTAAAAAAATTTGATAGAGTTTCCGAAAGAATTAAACAGCTAGGTTGGTTGAATATTAGTAATACTTTTAAACTCCATATGAATGTATTTGTTCATCGTTTAATTTTTACATCCTCTCCACCCCATTTACGCGACAAATTAATTTACAGAAGAGATATTCATAACGTTAATATAAGATTCCCTAGTACTTTATCCCTCCCTAATTTTCATTCATTTTTTCATTTAATGTAATTAATACTTTAATTATTTAAATTACGTTGGCATAAAAATGTTTTCAATTACGTCATTCGTGACGTGCATCGTCTGAATTCTTGCCCCAACTTTACTAGCTTTGCATGGCCATGCTCTGCCTTACAAGGCTTATATTTTAAAAAAGATACAAAAATGTACTCATGTTATGAGTCCCATAGCTCAGATTAAAATTAAATTCAAAAATATATTATGGAAGCTTGACGTTGAAAGTTTTTAAGTGAATGACAAAGTTAAGTAATTAAGTGAAATTAAGATTCATGACAAAAAAATAAGAAAAAAGAAGATTAAACCTGCTCCAACAAAAAAACTTATTTAAAAAAAAAATCTGCTCCAGCACTTATCGAGCTCATACAGCATGACTAGAATGTCCCTGCGGTACAACATGGTCTGGTCGTCTTCATGCATCAAGTGAGAAGGCTGCTATGATGTATCTGACTATTATAGTTGGTGCTCCACTGGCTGTACATGATTCCATGCCTCTAGTTGTTGACTAGTACATCGGCAGATCACAAAAATTGACTTGAACGTTGTGTGGATTAATCCAAAAAATAGCCAGTCCCAAACACTCCCTATAAGTAGAGAGTAGTACATGAATTTTACAAAAAAATACCTCTCGGAAATAAAATGTTCATGCAACAGCTGGCCAAGCTACCACATGAAAGAAATACTGAATTTTGATTCACAAAATGCCCAAAATTAAACTGAGTTGAGCCAAAAGAAAAGAGAAACGTGCAAAGACAAGAAATTAACCAACTTAAATTTTCATGTTGCCAACCAATGAGGAAATATATTTACATAAAAGAGAAAACAACTCTTACTGCCAACAAATTTAATGATACTAAAGAAATAAACAATCTGAAATTGAAATAATTGTTATGAAACTTTTATTGGTTGATCTTGTCGTAATGAAACATTAGGTACACTCGAGTGTATGCCTGGTTGCATACTCATGGCCTCACAAATTTCACAGTAGTATTTTAAAATGCTACAAGTTTGCGCCAGCTGCCAGTTATTAAGTCTTCAAAAATTGTTTTATTAGTGGTGTATCCCCCGTAATGTCAAACTCAATATTATTTTGCGTAGAGCTAATTAGGTTGCCAGACTTTTCCGCTCATAAATAGCATCCAGACTATTTAATATCATTTTAGTGGTATAGTCAGGTTTAGCCAAGCCAAGAAAAGAATCGGCAAGATATACAATAATTATATTTTTAGCAATATTCTCTGCATGATACCATTCATCATTTGGCACCTCTGGGATCTCATTGTCTGTCACTTGAAGCATACTCAGTTCAGTTAATAAACCATGAAGTCGTAATTTCCATACATTGTACCTCTCGTCATCAAAAGCTTTTATATTTCGTCGCTCTTTTACGTGATCTATTGCTACGTTTTTTGGTTAAACACAAATGTCATAATTGCACATTAGTTTAATTTTTAATTCATTTCACACTCTGAAGTTTTTAGTAAAACTGGGCCTATAACCTTTTAGTTTGTTTAGACTGTGAAATAAAACACACCTTTAAAGATTAATATTTTATATTTAGTTCTAAAAATGCTAATTTGAAATGGCCGTCTTGTACACACACATGTCTGTATTCAACTAACTATAAAAAATATAAGAATCACACTTAACAAAGAAGTTGGTTTGTCAGCACATTCTCAAATTAAGAGGATAATATAAACAATTCATAGCTTTGTTTATAAAATATAAAAGAATATTATTTTTTGTATAGGTACATAAAATATACGTGTATTCCAACAGGCATGCACTCTTTTGTTGATAACTTTTAATATGTTGTTCGTAACATACCCACGAATGTACAGTAAAAAGTTAGAGCTTCCCGAAATTTTTCCGAAGTGAAAACCTACTTTGACACCACTATAAGTATTTCTTACGAAGGTGTAAAAAAGTCACGGTGTTTATTTTATAATTTACACTTATAATAATAAAACACCATCACAGAAATTAAGCAACCTCCAATTCCAGAAGCCAGGGCTTGTGTGGAAGGGGGTTACACATTGAAAAAACGCGGACATACAACCATTTCCTCCGACAGTGCCGGAGCCAGGATTCTAACCCGTTGGTGCGATGACCGTGTGATTAATCGCGATTGCCACCTCGCGCGTTAACCCACTCGGATATCGACCAATCTGGGAATTGGTCTAAGTTACACTTACAAACACTTTATACTTAAATTAGGCTGATTTACAGTTATCAACTTAAAAGTATGCTAACTTACTAAACTGGGAATTATGATAATTTACACTTCCAGTTTGTAAGTGTAAATTAGCCTAATTCCCAGTTGGTAACTGTAAATTAACATAATTCCCAGCTGCTAAGTGTAAAATAACTTAATTTCCAGTTTATAAGTGTAAATTAGCCTAATTCCCAGTTTATAAGTGTACATTATAAAATAAAATACACCGTGGCCTTTCCAACGCTTAGCATAATTCTCAGTTGCTAAGTGTAAATTAGCCTAATTCCCAGTTTATAAGTGTACATTATAAAATAAAATATACCGTGGCCTTTCCAACGCTTAGCATAATTCTCAGTTGCTAAGTGTAAATTAGCATAATTCACAGTTTGGTTGTTTAAATTAGCATAATTCCCAGTTCGTAAGTGTAAATTAGCCTAATTCTCAGTTAGCAACTGTAAATTAGCAGAATTTCCAGTTGGCACCTGTAAATCAGCATACTTCCCAGCTGCGGCAGCTGCTAAGCGTGAATTAACATAATTTCCAGTTTGTAAGTGTAAATTATCCTAATTCCCAGTTTATAAGCAGTGTTCATTATAACATAAATTACACCGTGGCCTTTCTACGCCTTCATAATTTCTTGGGTAGGTTTATGAGAATTCTCGAGGATGACCACTATCTCGACGGTCTCGAAATTCGACTTTTTAAACGGAAGCATAAATATATATATTGTAACTGTCACGAGACAGACTTCAATTATTTCCAATGCACTCTTTTAATTCTGCTAAACGTCTGGATGAAATAATGACGTTCAATTTCACGCCTTTTACTACAAACAAATATTTTACTCACAAAAATTGTGAAAAATACAGTTTTTTAACATTCGTAGAGAAACATACGGTCTAAGGCGCACGTCATAATGTTGTACAAAATTGTGTAGTAACTTACATGTATTTCCATTACAGTGGCACTCATCGACCTCTCTGGGCAGTATACGGTGAATATACCTTTTTGCCTAGGCAGCGATGGATCCATAATCTTGAGCATGGAGCGCTTGTTATGTTATATCATCCTTGTGCCAATAAGAACCAAGTCAATTCTTTGAAGAAAATTGTGAAGTCCTGTCTGTACAGACACGTTATAACCCCTTACAATTTGCTCTCGGCAGAAAGGGTAAGTGCCATTAGATATAATTGACGCATACATATTGTATGGAGAAAGCATATACTTATTAGACCAATACTGCCAATTTATAATATGTTGTTAAGAGCCAAGACTCTAGCGTACCCGATAATTTATGCACATGATGCACTGGTTCCTGACATATGATGAATTCAGGATGCGTATTATCATTTTCGTCGAGTATAATATTAATAAAAACAATTTTACAATGTTCTTCATAGCATAAACCATAAACTACTTGTAACTATAAATGAATACTGTTTTGGAACGTCCACATCTTCGGAGGTGCATTACAAGCCTATGAAACTTGCAATTAGTTATAATAAACTTTTAATAATGTATGTCAGAGTAAACTTGTCACAGCGGAGTACATCTGTAATTTGATAATACGCATACACCAACCATAACGACAGACCGCTAAAAGTTTGGCGCATGAGTAGAAAGTTCGCGGTACGCCAAGTCTTGGCCTAATTTGACTGCAAAGGAAATATAGGAAGCTAGCAGTATTTGTTCTAATAAGTATATGGGAGAAAGGGCTATTATTGTCTAAGGTCTACGAGTGGTCGAACCAACTTCTTCTATGCCAAATATTAAATTGTCATCGGCAACGTTTGTAAACATCATTTACCGTTCTTGTTACTAGAAACAAAATTTTGTTATTATTGGAGACAATTTAATAACATCTGGTAATTCTTGTTGTCAACACTGTTATCAACAAATGTGAACAACGAAGTTGCCAAGGAATGATTGATTCTTGTTTATTTCGGTAACGTTATTTTGTATAATGTCTTTAAATAGTTTTCAAGTTAGAATTCAATTATTAGATATGAATGAAATCTTTTGTAAGTATCGTTTTTATTTTTGCTCAGATACAAGTTGAAAAAGTTGATGTATGCACTTTTATTGTTTTAAACTTACTATATAACTCGGAAACTATAATAGATATAAAAACACTGTTGTAAGAAGAATTTTCATGGGTTACTCTATCTTAAAAATTTACCGAATTATGATTTTTTTATCTTTATGCAAATTTACACTCTTTTTGACCCTTTCTCGCTTATATCTTCAAAACTGCCAGGCGCGGTTAGTAGGTGGGAGACCATTTCAAGAAAGACCGTATCCTCTCCACACATCTTCCAGCGGCTTGGATATCAGTGTATGCGCGGGAGCTACGCAATCTTAGGTGAAGTTTGCGTATCTCGTCTACAGGTGTCAGTGATAGGCCTCAGTAGCGGAAAAAGGCCACGGTAAATAAATGTATAAAAAAAACAACTTGCTTTAACTATTCTTTTACAAGAAACAATGTTCTTGAGATATTTTTATAGCTATTTTAATAATATTGCTTTTTGTAGCATTTTTTCATGCAAATTAAGTCGATGAAAAAGTCAATTTCAAATCAACCATGCGATTGAAAAATTGTTTTACTAATGATTTTTAATCACAATTACTTAAGCAATTTCCGGCTGTAACTTTGCAGAATTTTCAATCTCATATTCATAATTATCTACTCAATATTATATAGAGAACAATTTCATGAGTTAAATATATTATGTTCAAAAGTTATCAATCATAATATATTTCTCATGCTCGATTTTTTTATAAAACGTCCATCGTCATCATAAGTCAGTCATTTTTAAAGATAATGATCCGAATGTCTCCTTAAACGAAAGATAAATAAATGTACTTTGAAAAGTTATATAAGTTTATTTTATCTAAATGTTATAGTTTTTAAGAAATAAGCGAAAAATGAGTGCAACTTGCGCTCGTGCAGAAAGTGCCGAAGGAACCCTTTATCAGACCTTAAAACTGGTTAGTCAAATTTCGTAAAATTGTTAGTATGTGGTACTTCAAATCATGCTGATTAATAGTTTCAATGAGCCCAACCCTCTAAGTTAAGGATTTCCAAGCTATTTAAGTATAAACTTTGAAAAATGCAACTGGCAAGGACAGCATATTTCCACCAACTATACAGAGTGTAACTCAACTTACCCGAAAAATTTTAATCATACGTGCACCTTTAAATAGGAAGTCGATTTCTTAAAAGAATAATAATAAAACTCCGACACATAAAAAGATACAAATTGTTAAAAGTTACAAATTAATGGAAATGTTAAAATAACGAACTATTTCTACAAAAACTGTTCTGTCCATTGACAATCAAGCACGCCTGGACGCATCTAATCCAATTTTGTCGCATTAGCTGAAGTGTTCCCCTTCCTGCTGTTCCCGAAGACGTAGGTTATGGACAGCAGTTGTGATGAATTCACGTAACACATCAATATTATCTACTTCAGTTTGGTATACTTCATTTTTTAAATATCCCCACAAAAATAAGTCAAGCGGATTTAGATCCGGGAGCCGCGGAGGCCAAGTTACGGGTCCACCCCGTCCGATCCAACGTATCCCATTTATTTGGGTCAAATAATCTCGAACTACTAAACGGTAATGTGGGGGCGCATCATCATGTAAAAACCACATCCGACTTGGGACCTCCAAGGGCACATCTTTAAGAAATCCAGGAAGATCATTACCGAGAAACTGCAGATATTGCAGACCATTCATACGATTTGGCAATATGAACGGATCAATTAAGCATTAATCGACAATTCTTGTCCACACGCTTAAAGAGAACCGATATTGAAAGTGATTCCGAACTACTCAATGGCCCAAACGTGTGGATTATGTAGATTGGTTATCCCATTATGCATGGAAATAGCTTCATCTGTGACCAAAACATCGGCTGTAAATCGAGCATTTCGAGATTTCTTGCAACAACCGTTCACAAAGCATTGTCCTTAAGGGGTGGTCTTTAGGCAATAATGCTTGGGCCTTCTGAACGTGATAAGGATATAAGACAAGATACAGGGTCTCATATAGTATACCCCACACTGTTTGATGTGACACAACAGCGACCTGCCAGGCTAGCTGCCTTGTACTTATTCGCGGATTACCTTCCACAATATCTAAAATTTCTTGTTCGACGTTTCCAATACATTGTGAGCGAAACCGACCCCCCTCTTCTACGCATTGTGAGCGAAACCGACCCCCCCCTCCTTCTTGTTCAAGGTTTGGGCTTAAATTTCGACTTGCGTGCATGTGGGCAGTGCCTATTGGGAAATCGCTGAGCATAAAGGAGAGAAGCTGCTAACGAGTTTTGCCCAAGCTTCTCTGTACGCTAACACAATATCCATCCACTCCGCGCTACTGTACATATGTACCATTTTTATTATAAAAGATAATATCACTTAATTACTAACAATTAGCACACAAGATGACCGTTATCCACTCACGATAAAATCTACATTGGAGCTCCGATGACAGTGACATGTTTAATAAGCACGGTGAACTTGGATAATTTCTTGTCAGTTGTTTTATGCAGTGTTTATTTTAAACCAATCTACCAGATAGTCCAGATATAGATCTATTAAGTAATTTGTAACTTTAACAATTTGTATATTTTTCTTTGTTGGATTTTTACTACTTTTTTTTAAAGAAATCGACTTCTTATTTAAAAGTGTACGTATGGTTCAAATTTTTCGGGTAAGTTACGTTACACCCTGTATAATATTTATACATATAGTGAAGTTCATCAGTTCCCGGCAGTCAAGAAACGCAACAAAAACTGTACGACATAATTATTATCGCCGTTGGGCCAAGCGGCATCCGTCATTAAACAAGCCGAGGCACATTAAAAACCTATAAAGGTAAACGAGTCAATTTGCGAACAAAATAGTACAGAGAGTACCGGTACTTTAATGAGGCCGTAAGTTTTTGTTGCGTTTCTTGAATACCGTAAGCAGATGAACTCGACTATACATATACAGATTCTGCAAAAGTAGTTTTATGTATCTTGAAATAAATGAGTGCAAGAAAGAAATAAAAAATTAGGAACAGGAAGTCGGATATATTACTCCCAGCACGCTTAACATTTCGGGAAATATTATTTTTATTACCTTGTCGTTATTGTCGCGGCAACTGGTAATAGAATGCAGTCGCGGTGAGACGGGAGGTCGAGAATCTTTCATTCGTGCTCCACTAATATAACAATCATCTCTCTCGCTTTCGCGTAAGCGATTTTTGTTTTCTTTCTCGCACTTGTCTCCTTCAGGATATATAAAAATATTTTTGCCGAACCTGTGTATGCGTGTGTGCATATAATTTTGTATATTTATATGTTTGTATTCGTGTATATATAGAGGGTGTTGCAATAGTGCGTTCAACTTTGATAGCTCGTATTCTACGATACCTAGAAATAAAAAAAATATGTGTAAACTACATAAAAGAGTCTATAACTGGAAGATATTTTTAAATATACAGAGTGAACCAAGACAATTGTACAGGACCAAGTGCCATTTTAGAAGCCTCTTTCTAGACTCCTTTCACTCCTATACTATTATTGACTATCTCCCAACCATTTGGATGTAATGTTTTTTTTTGTTGTTGAAATAATGCCATCTGCAGATGCATTTTGATATAGTCAGTCACTACAATCACCATTGTGGATTTCAAGAAATTTTTTTATAATGTCAGTTACGAGACATCTGTATGATGTTTTTGGATCGTTTTAAAAAATGATGTGTCAATTTAGAACTTTTTGCATTTAATTTTTTCAAAAGGGACGCTCTGTATATTTTTCGACCAGGAATGAAAAACCAATATTTTTGTCTGTACCTCTCTATAGCTATTTGTAACCATTTTCAACTTATTGAGCAATAAGTACAAAACTTAAGAATAAATTTGAAAAATTAGAGGTTTTTCATAATTGAACAGAAAGAAATGCTGCTGCACATGTTGCCCATATTGATTGATACACATCTCTATGTCTTTGAAATGAAGTTTCTATATGTATGTATGTATGTATTAACATTATATACTTGGTGGAAACATACTGCTCTTGCCAGTTGCATTTTTTAAAACTTTATACTTAAATATCTTGGGGTTAGGGATATTGAGACTTTCAATCCGCGCAGCATGAAGTACAACATACTCCAGTTTTATGAAATTTGACTGAAACTACTTTTACATAAGGCCAGATACGGGGTCCTTTGCATAAAATTTTAAAAACTAGTAATTTTTAAGATATGTCGATCAGGGGCTCAAAGTAAAGGTGTTGTTGTAAGCTACAAAAGAACAATTAAAAAATTTATATTGCATACTTTAACTTGTCCAACTTTTATAGTTGAGCAAAAACAATGACGATATAAAAAGAATTTTTCAACAAGCGTCTCAGAACCTCCATCAATTTTATAGTGCGTGTCCTGTCTAAGGAAATAACCCTACGCTGGTTCCGAGTCACGACTGTGAGAGCTTTTTCGTATGAGAGCTATTTTGCACAAATCAATCTATTGGGTGTCTAAGAACCACATTTACAAAACACCAAAACATTTCAACACTCGAATGCACTACTCGATGCGCGTTTCGCTAACCATGTTAGCATCAATAGTTAAAAATGAAAACCAGTCTCGCTCGTCTCCCAATGATGATGACGTGGTTAGCGAAACACGCGTCGAGCGCCATAAAAGTCGAAAGTGGTTCACAGACGCTCTGAAAAACTCAATACCCTTGGTCTAATACAAAAGGTTTCAATCAAATATGTAAATTGCTACACCATTTTTGAATTTTTTTAATTATATATTTTTACAGCCCCTAGCGCTGGTTACGTGGGGACATCGCCTGGAAATATCAAAAGTTGCTCCCGAGGTCGTAGTCGAATTTATCAAACAACATGCTCTTAAAGGCCCGGAAAAGACTCACAGAGATGGCCAATACAATTTAATGCTAGAAGAACATTCTGCTGTTGTCTCTACTATTGAGGATCCTAATATATGTCCCAACAATACTATTAATATGTAACTAAAGTTCTTATCTCAATTATTTTAATAATTTTTCAAAAAAGTCACATTTTATCAATACTATCATGACATTACTCGAATGATCTATTTTTATTTGGCATATATATTTGTAGTGCCGGATGGGGAAGAAGCGTTATTACTTAAATTTATACACTATATATAAATTAATCCCTGTAATTCTTACTGAAAAGATGCAATTAAAAGAAATGTCCAGTCCAATTTTACGCTGTATGCGGATTAAAACTAGGGCTACAACATAAACTAAATAAATAGGGAGTTGATAAAACTTACCATATGCAATTTTTACTCGATATTTTTTAAAGTGTCATGTGCTTATATAGAAAAAGAAAATTCTAGCCAACTGCTAATTAGTCCAGTCAGTAGGGAGTTTTGCCCTGCAAACGGTGGGGTAGTAATAATTTTTAAATATGTTGTTAATTACTGCCCCGTGACAAAAAAATCCAAGTTTTCGACCTTGGGGGGAACCGCTCGAGCCGCCATCTTGAATAGAAGGTACAAAAAAATTCGTTTTTTGAAAATAACTTCGCAGCGGTTGGTCCAACGACTAAAATGTCTGCAACAAAGTTAAAGAAGACACAATTCTTCACATTTTTTGTTTAAAGTTTTTTTTGTAAGTCTAATATGTAACGAGTTACAGCGGTGGGAAGATCATTTTTCCGAAAAAATTGGAAAACCCCATTTTTGTGATTTTTCAATTATTTCTCTATATTTATTACATTAGTTACATTAATTTTGTAAGTTAAAAGTATACTTATGTCCACACTACCTTAAGATAGAGTAAATAGCGCGTTTTTCTTTTGTTGTGACATCCCCGATAGGCCTAATCCACAAATTCGTGACTTTAGATGTAAATGACGCTTGAGCCACGCAATTATATTATCGGTGTTTTAACTTTTTTGATGGTTCTGGTCGGTTGATATCCTCAGTGTCATCATCATCGGTGCTTTTGAAAATTCATTGCTTTTCTATTGATAAACCTTCGTCACCTTCGTCCTCACTGTCGATACGAACCGGTAAATTTTCGTATAACTGACCTGACCACTGCATAAGCCACACACAACAGAGCACTTCAACACCGCTTTCCTGCAACCACAAGCTTCGCCGCCTCCTCTTCCACAAGTGCATGAAATGAATTATAACAACTTCTTGAGTACTGGTTGCTCTGTTATTGTGAGTGGTCAGCCCACTGCTGCCGCGTTTCTGGATTTTTTTTATTCCATACCATTTTTGGATTTAGTGGTACGTCCTGAATGCATGATACTGCGCCGCGTCCTTCGTTGGTGGCAAAGAAACAAGATTGATTTTGCTTTTTGTTATAGATGTAACGAAATGTTCGTATTGGTGAATTTGGTGATGCAAACTAAATGGCGTAGTCTTTTTAGCATGTGTGAAAGGAGCCCTAGTGACTTCTTGCAAGGTTTCCTTTCATATCGCCACCATACAAAGCAACGAGAAAACGTATCCAGCGTCTGCTATGTGCTCTACTCTTGCATCCTGATCTTTAAAGATGCCAATGGTGGCATTGAGTCCTACGGTTTTCTGGACAAGAAAACAAAATTCATTGTAAAGAAGCGCGCGGTATCCTGCCGTACCCCTCGCTCTTTGAAGTGGAGAGCGGGTTGCTCTTTTCAAAAGAAACAAAAACACGCACGAGAAAAGGTCTATACCTGCTGTAGGAATCTTCTGTTCCACAAAATAGAAAGAAACTTCAAATGGATAAATATTCTCTACTAACCTATATCACACCACTGCAGCGGTAAGAAAATGTATATGTAACAAGGAAAATCCCTGTAATTTGAAATATATAGATTACTGTATAATCTTATTGTAGTGTGGACAACACATTAAGAATAACTGTAATTCGTTCTTACTAAATTTACCGTCAAAATGGGGTTTTACTATTTTTTGGGAAGCATGTTCATCTTTTCGCCTCTCTAAGTCGTTACATATTAGACTTACAAAAAAATATATGTATACAAAGAAAATGTGAGGAATTTTGTCTTCTTTAACTTGACATTTTCGTCGTTGGATCAACCGCTGCGGAGTTATTTTCAAAAAACTAATTTTTTGTACCTTTTATTATTCAAGATGGCGGTTCGAGCGCCCCCCCCCCTCAAAGTCGGAAACTTGAATTTACCTGAGCAACATATTTAAAATTATTACTACCCCACCTTTTTCAAGGTAAAGGCTTTTTTTGACCTATCCTGACTGGATTAAAGTTTAAAAATCATTCAAAATTGTATAGATCTCACATATTATAAGTATAATACATATGCATATTCTTCAAAAACCAACATTTTACCAGTATACAGCGAATCAATTCGATATTGGCCTAACTAGGGGGACATTCCTTCTTTTCTCAAACGTACAAATGTGCAATTATGACATGTGCCATTTTACTAATAGGAATTACTTACTAAGCGAACTTTGCTACCAAATCTTATATTAGATGTAAGTTTATATTTGGATCTGTTCAGTTTTAAGATTGATTTTTGTAAAAAAAATATACATACATTTCAAGAATAATTTAGGCTTAGGCTGGATGGGTGAAGGTTGTACGGATACCGGGTATTTTGTATATTCCTCTTTTTTTATAAAATACAATTCCTATAAACTCTTTTAACAGTTATATTTTGTGTCAAACTGTATCATTAAATTCTGATAAAATTATAATGAGGCTTTTCTTTTGTTATTCTTAGTCCAGCTAATTCTCAACATAGTCCTATAAACCCACGTCCCACATTTTGAAGGCCCATGCCCATCACTAGAACCAGTGTGGGATAAATACACAGGCAGCCAATTGTCCTATGATGATTGAAAAAATTAGGCAGTAAACCGTGAAAGAAGAAAACCCTCAGTTACACCTTCATACAAATAAATACATTCCTCCAATGATATAGATAGCTAAGCACGAACAGTTATACCGCATCGGAGATGCTAACATTGATTTATTGAAGGTAGAGTCACCTACATCTTTATATCTTTCTTCAGTGTTAGAATCTGTCAATGTGCATTAAATTATTAACGAACCACCCATAGTACGAATAATTCTCCCTCATTAATTGACATTATGTTATGTATTAACCCTAATTCATCACGAGTGAGTGATATAGATTTTTCCGACCATGAGATTATATATTGTAAAATTTCTGTTTTTTTTTTTAAATGGCATTAGGTAACAAACCACGCAGCCAGGCACAAGTTATTAGATATACCATAATTTAAACATACATAACCACGCACATATACAGAATACACATACTCGACCCTAAACATTTCTTACCAAAAATGGAAATTTTTAGAGAAGACTCAAAGGAGATACGTTTGCACATATTCTTCTCGCCCAGGAGTCTTTCAGGGCATTATGTTAGACATACAAAAACAGATTATGGTTAATTGGGATAATAGGGATTAGGTAACTTTTAAACAAAGGTTAGACATGTAGGGAACGAATCTATTATTATTTCTGTTCATAATCGACTTTTTTTTTTTCGATTTCAAAAATTTTGAAGAGCAGCAATTTTATCTTGATTTACAACAATTGCCCTTGGATAATATATTGTTTGTTAATCATATCAACGTAAAGATGGATCATTTTAACCACACTGTATGATAAGCATCTGCCTTTAAAAATTATTTGAATAAACAAAAATAGGGATATATGATAACAAATAATATTCGACTTCTAATGTCCCGACAAGGGAAAGTTAAAGCAAAATTTAAAATAACTGGATCTCCGGTACGTAGGAATGCTATAAAGGGTTCCTTTACTCACTCTATATTTGTTGACAAAAATTTAAAATGCAATTTATGCACGATCCACCTCATTCCAGATGGGGTGTAATGGGGTAGTGAAGCGCAAGTTATAGCCTCTCCTACTCAATTGTTAACCTCTCCTTCGCGATGAGTTCAATTTGAACTTGGTGCACCCTGTTTTCACTAACGAGGCTCTAACGACCGAGTAAGGGCGGAATAACCCTTACCTTTTGCCGTGAGCACATCCACCTTCTCACGAAGAGTGCGGTAAAAATAACCCACCGCACACAAAGGTTGCTTTTGGAGTCGTTTGGTTACCCCATCGTCGCAGTCTCCTTCTGTGCCATGGGACCACACCACTCGCCTTCCGCAACCGAGCTGGTCAGTTGCATACCTGCTCCAGCTAAAACTTCAAATGCAGCTTCGTTTTTAGTCGAATAAGGCTTTAAAAAATGATGGAGCGTTCATGTGGGACAAAATCATCCGGAGGTAAAATACTCTCCCGATCGGATCTCCGGGGGAGGGTTCCCGCAGGGACACCTCATCGAATGTCGAAAAAACACCGACAAGTTAAATCCAACAAAACTAATTCTTTCATCTACGGCGCTTGGAATGTTCGTACTTTGAACGACAGCACTCGCACCGATCGGCCTGAAAGAAGAACTGCTCTAATAGATAGAGAACTTCACCGACTCAATGTTGACGTTGCAGCTCTCAGCGAAACTCGATTTTTGGAGGAAGGCTCTCTCACAGAAAAGTACTACACCTTCTATTAGAAAGGTCTTCCTACCAATTCAAGAAGACAACATGGAGTAGGACTTGCCGTTCGGAATCAACTTGTATCCAACTTAACACAAGTACCACAAGGCCTATCCGAGCGTCTAATGCTGCTACGCTATGAGCTATCAGATGGCAACGCGGTAAATCTAATAAGCGCCTACGCTCCCACTCTGGATGCAAGTCACGAAACCAAGGAAAGCTTCTATCAACAGCTGGAAGAAACCCTCTGTAGAATACCTAAAACGGAACGACTCGTTATTCTTGGCGATTTTAACGCTAGAGTAGGGAGAGATGCAGACACCTGGCCAGGCATCATAGGCAAGAACGGTTTGGGCAACATGAACGCCAACGGTCAACTACTCCTAACTAAATGCGCCGAACATGATCTAGTTATAACAAACACCATTTTCCGACAAAAGGATAAATTTAAAGGCACCTGGCGTCACCCCAGATCAGGTCACTGGCATCTACTGGACTATGTTATCGTACGTAGGAAGCATCTCAACGACGTCCAAATTACAAAGGCGCGCACTGATAGCGAATGTTGGACCGATCATCGTCCTGTTGTCTCTAAAATGAAAATTGTTATGAGACCCAAACACCGAAGAACTCAAGTAAAACGTAGACTCCGTCTCTGTATTAGTAAATTGCGTGACCAACAAACCGTCGAACAGCTAAAGCAAAAAGTTCAAGAGAATTTGAGTGCACTAGAAGAAACCAATTCTGTAGATGTCGCTGCTACCTGGACACAAATTAAAGACAGTTTAAAAAGTGCGAGTGAGGAAATTCTTGGCACTGCAGCAAGTAAAAAACAGGAGGACTGGTTCAATGATAATGAAGCTTTTATACAAGAACTTCTTGACCGCAAACATACTGCCTTCCAAAACGCTATCAACCACCCCAACGACTCATCAAAAGCAGAAGCTTTTACCCAATCTAAGTATGAAACGCAACGCGAAATCAGAAGAATAAAGAACGAGTGGTGGGCAAGCAAGGCCAGAGAAATTCAAAGGTACGCCGATTCACGCGACTACAGGAATTTCTTTCAAGGAGTAAAAGCAGTGTACGGCCCCAGTCGGAAAAATATGTGCCCTATTAAAGATTTAAATGGAAATCTCCTCAAAGAAGACCAGGAAATAAGAGCCCGATGGAAAGAACACTACTCTAACATTCTTAACCAGAAATGTCAAGCCGATCACGATATTATAAATCTTATCCCTCAATATGACACCTTCGAAGACTTAGATAAACCACTAACAACGGAAGAGATCTTAACCGCCATTGGGCAGCTAAAAAATAACAAATCTCCCGGCGCCGACTCACTCCCAGCTGAGATCTTTAAAGCTGTGTCGTCAGAGCTCATACCCTACCTCAAAAAACTGTTTGATGTCGTGTGGGAAAGTGGTCAAGCTCCGCAGGAGTCTCGTGATACACTTTTAATCAACCTCTTCAAAAACAAAGGAAGCGCTGCGGACTGTGGAAATTACAGGGGTGTAGCTCTCCTGGCTGTTGGAGGGAAGA
This sequence comes from Leptura quadrifasciata, assembly GCA_963675555.1. Taxonomy (NCBI): domain Eukaryota; kingdom Metazoa; phylum Arthropoda; class Insecta; order Coleoptera; family Cerambycidae; genus Leptura; species Leptura quadrifasciata. The sequence goes on along the minus strand of OY776677.1, from coordinate 95,470,846 downwards.
TACTCACTAAAGCGATGGCAAATAGGCTAACACCTGTTATGGAAAAGTTACTTCCTGAAACACAGAGTGGCTTTAGACCAAACCGAGGCACGTCGGATTTAATCTTCACACTTAAACAGCTTCAAGAAAAAGCACTCGAACATCAAGGAGAAATTCACATGGCCTTCATTGATTTAACCAAGGCGTTTGACTCGGTGGACAGGGAAGTGCTCTGGAAAATTATGTTCCGCTTTGGTATCCCTAGAAAATTTGTGGAAGTATGTCGCAGTCTACATACAAACAACAACGCCCAGGTTATGTATAATAATGAGGCAACCGAACCTTTCCAAACCCTCACTGGAGTTAGGCAGGGATGTGTCCTGGCACCCCTACTCTTTAATTTGTTTACCACTGCTCTAACAATTATTGTTGACAACAAACTGACAGTCAGAGGAATAGGTCTCAGATACCGTTTTGATGGCGGTCTCTTTAACATAGGGCGCTTTAGAGCTTTCACGAAGACACGCAAACGATTCATTTGTGATCTCCAGTATGCGGATGACTGTGCACTTTTAGCCTCTACGCCGGAAGAGCTTCAAGAACTTTTAGATGTGTATGCCCAGAGCTATGATTCCTTGGGACTTAAAATCAACATTGGAAAGACTAAGATTATGTCAACTCCTCATCAAATGAACCAAATAGACATTACACTTAACGGAAATTCTCTTGAAGTGGTAGATCAGTTCAATTACTTAGGCAACGTTGTTAATGACAAAGCAAACATGGACAGCGAGATTCGCAATAGAATTAACGCTGCACCTAGAGCACTCTGGGGACTTAGAGAGAGAGTTTTTGACAACCACGACCTTGCTTTGTCAACGAAAATGGCTGTCTACAGAGCAGTTGTCATTCCAACACTGCTATATGGATGTGAAAGCTGGGTCACTTACCGTCGCCATGTGAAAGAAGGAAAGAAGAACGTTTTCAGCAAAGACACCTCAGAAGTATGATGAAAATCCGTTGGTTCCATCACATATCAAACGTGGAAGTACTCAGGAGAGCAAACAGCCTTCCAATTGAGGTGCTTATTTCAAGAGCACGCCTAAGATGGGCAGGTCACGTTCATCGTATGCATGATAACCGCCTTCCTAAATGTACACTTTATGGTGAATTGCTAAGCGGTAGAAGAAGGCGTGGCGGTCAACGAAAGAGGTTCAAAGACGTTCTCCATGAAAATCTAAAATCCTGCGGTATTGCAGACGAGCAATGGGAACAACTTGCAGCGGACAGAACCGAATGGCGAGGGGTTGTGGCCAGCTATCAAGGAAATGTTGCTGCAAGGAGGCCGAATCCAAGACCTAACCAGGTCTATGTTTGTCCTGACTGCGGTCGACATGTGCTCTCCCGAATTGGCCTCTATAGCCATAGTCGTGTACACCGTAGATGAATGGGAATTACAATAGTGTACACCTTTTACTTGTTTTTTATTGTACACAATTTATCGACTGTAACATTTTTATACTCGGACTCGAGTAACGGCTAATAATATATGGACCTCTCAAAAATGTATTAAAATACAGCTTGTTCAGAAGGGTTTGCATCAAATGCATAAAAAACAATTTATCTACGATGTAGCTGAATGCACTGTTAAGGTACATCCGCAGGTATTTACACTAAAAAATAATCAACCTAGTTTATCTGCATCTGGAATTTATCCAGTAAACCGGAACATATTTAAGGAACATGAGTTTCTTAGTTTTTACGTAACTGATACAAAACAATCCAGTTCATCCTTAGCAACTATGGATGTTCTAAATCAACCAACTATATCCTCAACATCAGTGACTTCAGAAATTGCAAATCAAACGCGCAAGCCTAAATAATTTTTAAATCCGGAGTAGGTGCTAAAGCATACGAGAGAAAATCTAAGAAGAAAGGAGGTAGAAAATCAGGAAGATGTAGAATTGTTACCGACACTTCAGAAAATAAGGGAATTGAGGCAATAGCAAAATTTAAAAAAAATAAAAAGATTGGTTTAGTAGTCAAAAGACGGAAAATTACTAAAAAAGTTATTGAAAGCGATTCTGATGAAGACATAATGGAGAATTTTGAGATAACATGCGATGATACTTTAGCTGACATAGTATTTAGAGCTGCAAAACTAGAAGAGGAAAGTTTTCCGATATGTCAAGGTGATGCCAATGTGGGAGATTATGCACCAGCTCAAATTGCAACGAAAAATGGAAAAAGGACTATGTCGTTGAAATTAATGACAGCCTCGCTGTTGAATATCTGAAAAGGAGCCAGGGTTCCTTTTATTTCCAGAGCGACATAATATATCAATTACCACAAGAAGATGTAATAATGAAACTTGAGAAATCTGTGTCAGTGGGAGGCACAGCTAGAAAAGTGTGGAAATAAAATTTTCTGTAGATTTGTCGTCGTTTATTATTGAACAAACGGCAATCTCAAAGTACAAACCCAAGTGTTCCATAGAACAAGCAGGTGTTGTACTTTATGAAACTAACAGGAGTAAAATTTTTTTTTAATAAGTTCTTATATTTAATTTTGTATTTTTTAATGTTCTTTAGACATATACAATTTGTCCACACATATTATATTCCAAAATAAAACGTAAAATTGATCCGAAAAAAATGTTTCTTAAAAAGTGTCCCGAAGTACAATGATCTCCCCTATCATCTCTCCATTAGGAAACATTATTCGGGAGCATATGATTATATACTTTCCTCGAATTTTTATATGTAGAATCTGCACCAGAAGTTTGTAGCCAGTATTTCCGGACACCCTGTATAATTTCTATTATTAATCTCTTCTAATTAAAGTGATCTCCCTCTGAGAATTTTATTTCATTTAAAATTTATATTAAAATGTGTCTGAGATTAAACATTTTATTATCATCTCCGCATTTAAACTAAAAATGAATTCTCTTGACAATTAACAAAAATATAATAAATTGTCTTTACATAATAACTTTTTTGAAGTCCTCAATACAATAAAATAAAAGATTGATTGGGAAATAAACGAATAATCTTGTTTGAACATCCAAACTATATAGAAAAAGTTTTTATACCGCTATAAAAGTCAGTTTCAATCAAAGTCATGGTAAATGCTAGAGGACAGCGGTTGAAAATACGATTTGGACATGAATGCCGTTTGACCTGGTAGTTTACAGGTCCCTCTGACACTTTGCTTTTGTCGGGACAGTTTAGCTGCAGGGGGTAGCAGCTCTGAGATGGGGCGCTTAGAAATTATTATGAGCTGACCGAGTTCTTTGTTTCATGCCGAAATATATTGGTTTTTTTTAATCACCTCACTAACTAATTTTAGAAGAATTTCAGCGAAAAACAAAAGAATTGTACTCAATCAAGTTCTTAGTTTAGGATAGCGGCATATCTACTTAGTAATAATGTTGCTACAATGGACAGCATTGGGTGCATATTTCATATTTTTGGTTAAAAATAGATAACGCAAGGTTAATATTTCTGATGCTAAAAAAATTATATAATTTTTTCATAACAACGATTTTAGTATTATTTAAGACATTTAAACATTCGAACAAACTGAAATAATGTGGTGCTTAACAAATCTAGTGATATCCGATCAAGCGTCGATGTAATTTAAACTTGTAGTTATTAATAAAAAACAAACAAATAAATAGATAAAAATAAATAAATAATAATTATACAAATTTATTAATAATTCATTAATAACATTACAAAACTTTACTGATTCCCTCTGTATGTTGGTATTAATTAATTTACATATGTTTGTACTGATTTGTAATAGTCACACTCAATGTTCTATAGAACTTTCTGTGATTTCTTTTCATGTTTGTTAGTAAGGAAAATATTTTGTATTTATATTTTTACAGCAAAGAAATATATTGCTATCTGAAATGTAGTGGTATAGTCCATCCAAAATAGGAAAATAACGGAGTTTTTCACGTATATAACGCTAGCAAACCACTTTTAGCAAAATGCAAAAAAAACTATTGGACATTTTGTTACTTTTATGTTGCTATTTTGTAGCACTAAAATTAGTTTTGTACCTTGAACCATTTTCGAGAAAACTAAAAACTGCTAACGTTAATCTAACGTTAGCAGTGACCGCAATATCTCAGTAGCTATTAACACTAAAATAAAAATTCTGGTGTCAGAATTTGTTACTTTCAAAGTGCTTTCAGATGCCAATGATGTATTTTTGATTAGACCAATTTTTAGCCAAAAATTTTCCAGCCAATATTTAAGTACTTACAGAAAATGTTCGTTTTTCATTTCTACATTACATCTTCAAAAAATATACAGGGTGTTCCATTTGAAAAAATTGAGAAAATTCAACTTAAAATATTCTTAATTGAAAAATTATATTTGGCCACCCTGTCCATTTTTAGGAAATGAAAATGATTCAAAAACATTAATTAGATGTCTCGTAACTGGTATTCACATACGTTTTTCTTAAAACCCATAATTGTGACTGTGGTGATTTTTTTTAATATCCATCTGCAGATTGCATTATTTCAACAATTTGATATCCGATGTAAAGCAACGTCAGGCGCAGTTAGTAGTTGGATGGGTGACCGTTCCAACGAAGACCGCGTCCTCGCCTCACACATCTTCCAGGGGCTTGTATATTAGTGTATGCGCGGAAGCTATACAACCTTAGCCGAGGGTTGTATAGGGGATATACCATCCTTCGGAGGGGATGTAAAGCCATCAGTCCCTTGTCTATTAAATGTTAGGCAAGTAAGAGATCCCTACTCTTCTTAAGGGAAGAGGTTCGGCAAAATTCCTGGTTGGGGGTAGCTCGTCTACAGGCGTCGGTAATAGGCCTCGGTAGCGGAAATAGGCCGACGTTAAATAAATGTATAAAAAAAAACAAAAACATTCATTATATCCAAGTGGTTGGGAGATATTCAATGCTAATATAGGAATAAATAGAGTCTAATTGGTCCTGTAATTTCGTCTTGGTTTGCGCTGTATGTTTGAAAATAATTTCCAGTTATAGACTTTTTATCTGGTTTACTTGTAATTGTTTAAACATTTCTAGCTATCGTAAAACTCGAGATATCGAGGTTCGACGCACTATTGCCCCACCCTGTATATTCCTATCCGTAACATCCCTCATTTTGATACACCCCCCCTCCCCTTCCCGGTGGTATATTCTGGCGGTTTTTCTTAATTTTATCGCAAACCGTTGGTCAAACGTAAAAATGTAAAGAACTAAAAATGTTGCCCATTAAATTCTACATAAAAATTATTGTTATTCAACATTTTAACTATTCCTTACTTCAACAGAAAGGATTGGAAGATGTTATTCATATTTTGAACAACCCCGTATATAAACGCTACCCCTGAATTTGAACGCTATTTGCGAGAATTGAGTAAGGAATAGCTAAAATGTTAAAATAACAGTTTTTGTGTAGAATTTAATGGGCAACTTTTTTAGTCCTATACGTTTTTTAAATTTGAACAACGGTTTACGAAGAAATTAAGAAAAACCGCCAAAATGTACCACCAAGAGGAGGTCTTTACCAAAATAAGGGATGTTGCGGACATGGGAACTTTTTTGGGTCTTGTTCCTAACACTATGTGGAATATATATACGTAATATAAAAACTATAAACTATTTGTTCTAAAAATTACTATTTACGTGTACTACCAACAAATAATAATAATATAACAAGCAAATAAAATATATATCTTTCAAATATACCTGTTTCTATTAGCTACATACAAAATATAAACTGACAACTTCCTGTTCACAAGGGTGCGAAATTTGGAATTACTCTAATTATCTACGTAATAGTTATAAGCTAGATCATATTTCTTCTCAGTAATACATTAGCTATTTAACAAAGTTCAAAAAGGCATTTCAATAGAAAATCTATACCAATTAAGGCACATGACTATAGGCACAAGTGTATCACCAAGCATCCCATAATATAAAAGAAACAACTAAGCCGGAACAAATCACTGCACTACGGGAGACACTTTACAAGAATTCCACACGACAGTCTGTATTGTTAAAAAGCGTCATTCCGACATATACAGGCCATGTGCAAAACCAGAAGTACCGAAAAGTTGTGTGGTGTTGATGAATATTGTGCCTGTTTTACGTGCAGATATTTTAAATTTAATTTGGTTGACAGTCAGTAAAGGGTCCACTTAATAATGGAATAGAATAGATAATTTATTAAAATAGGCATGTCGTGCATAATGTAAAATTATGTTTCATTTCTTATTATTATAAGAACTATTACAAACAGGTTCCTATAATACACAAAGTATGTGAAATAAGGATTAATCTAAGATGTTTAGATTTTATTAAGATGAATTTGAATTATTGACTGACTGACGACCGATCTCAATTATTGTTAGTAGCCTTTGTTTGTTTTTCTAAAAATTTTTATTTAAGAACCTTCCACAGGTTTCCCCAAATAGAACCCACCTAACGATTTTGACATATTGTCGGAATTTTTTCCTTAAAATGTGGGCCGGCATAACATATTAGCTATGTTCTATGTACATAGTTGCTCAAAAATAGAAAAACTATCTAATAATCTCTATATATGTCACCTCATTATTTATCGCTTTCGAGATATACACGTTTTTTTTTTCGACTTTTTGTGATTTTGTAAATAATGTTTTACTTAGTTCAAATGTGCTTTTAGAGGGCGGAATATTAAACATAATATTTTTAGTCGCAAACTCCTCTAAGTCCTTATTTTATTATAAGGAACGTAACCAGACTGCAACCAACAGCTACTCTCCGGGCTATGTGCCCCGCCGAGCGCTGACGAGAGCCAACAGCTCGAAACTGCAGTCTGCAAGTGGTGTGTGACGGCTGGCAAGAGAGCTCCTTTAAGTAAGATCAGTCTTTCGGCTGGTGTTTGTTGCAATCGAAGCATTAGCGTTTTGATGGTAATATGCAATTATTACACTTAACGCGCCAGACTTGTAACTTGTAATTCAGCGCTCGGCGAGGCACATAGCCCGGAGAGTAGCTGTTGGTTGCAGTCTGGTTACGTTCCTTATAGTAAAATAAGGACTTTATAGAGGAGTTTGCGACTAAAAATATTATGTTTAATATTCCGCCCTCTAAAAGCACATTTGAACTATGCTAAGCCCAGACAGGCTATTTATTTTTCGATTGCAACAGACACTGGACCGCTAGATGGCGTCTGCTGACTATTTTACATGTCGCTATTGTAAAAATACCGGGATGTACTGAATAGTCAAAGGATCCTCGTGCCGGTCGTCACATGCCTACCTTGCACTGACGAGAGCCAACAGCTCGAAACTGCAGTCTGCAAATGGTGTGTGACGGCTGGCAAGAGAGCTCCTTTAAGTAGGATCAGTCTTTCGGCTGGTGTTTGTTGCAATCGAAGCATTAGCGTTTTGATGGTAATATGCAATTATTCACTTAACGCGCCAGACTTGTAACTTGTAATTCAGTGCTCGGCGGGGCACATAGCCCGGAGAGTAGCTGTTGGTTGCAGTCTGGTTACGTTCCTTAATAATGTTTTACTTGTTTACAGTAAACACTCTGTACGTAGGTTCAAATAATTGCAGCAAGACTTTTCACTAACGACTACTTTATTGAATACTTAATTACAATAATTAAGTCCTGACACACATTCCCCTACCCTGAATCCCGCTGAACTGAAGCTACGGTCATATCAAGCCTTCATTCGGTCACTGCTTCCTGTAGGTGACCCCTTGACAGCCACACCCGACAAACCTTGCGACACCAAGTCTCTACATTCTGACGGCTATTTATCCAGTAGAATCATTCCCGTACTCTAGCCAAGGTCTTATTTTTATCAAACTGCTCTCTGGATATGCCTTCGTGCACTTCCCGAAGTACTTTTGGTACCCGGCATCTGGGTATCACCAAACGCATGGTAACTGCCTTCCCATCCAGGCTTTCCCATGCTTTCCATAATAGTCCATCTTCAAGCCTTAGAGAATCCCATTGCGCCCACAAAGCCTTCGGTCCAAGACTTTTGCTAGAAACGTCCTTCCATTCTGGGTGGATTTCTTTTTTTCTTGCCTTCAGTCTTCATTTTGTCGTCATTCAGTTGTTCCTTCCTTACTAACTTCCTTTGTCCAGTCCTTCGGACCTTCAATCTTAACCGCCTTCACTTCTGCTACATCCTGCTGTTTCTTTACACCTTCGGCATTCACTTCCTTAGGGCACCTCCGATGACAGTACCTCTTGATATGCCCCAATTTGCCACAGTTATAACAGCGGATTCCTTTTGTAAGCCTTTCACTGTTTCGCTGTTGCTTAGGCTCCTGTTTCAGCGGTTGCAGTTCTTGTTTCAGCTCCTGTTTCGAACTCAATTCGTTCAGTACTTGTGCTACCATTTTCTGTATGTCCTTTAGCATAGACATCACGTTTACCCTTTCGGAGCTGATTTCCTCTTTCCTTGCAGCGTTTACTTACCCAAGGTTCCATTGTCGACAATCATATGCCATGGTTTGCTGCAACGGTAACATCGGATACTTTCGCTAGGCTTTACACCTCCTTGTCGATTCTCCTGTTTTACTGGGAAACTGGTCTTGGTCATTAATTGAGTAAACATTTTATGGAAATCCTTGAGTTTGGTGTCTAAATTCGTTTCTTCTGATGGGGCTTCTTCCACAGAGACAGCTCGTACTCTGTGCCTGAGGTAGCTTATATCTCAAATGTATGGATCAATGCTTCACATCTAGTCTTATGCCTAGATAATCTAAGGATCCGCCTGATCTTTCTTTTATGCCATCAATAAACGTCTCAATTGCCAATTGCCCCTGGAACTGCCTTGGTGAATCCCAGTAAGCCAAGTGTGCCAGTCTCTCCAACCGCAGCTTTAAATTCTTATAAACTCTCCCCAGTTTTTTGAATACGTGATTTGAGCTGAGTGCGGTATACTTTAGCAAAGTGTTGGTCTCCATATCTTACATCTAATGCAGCTTCTAAAACTGTAAAATCTTGTTGCTGCGCCACTGGGATTGTCTGAAACAATTCTGATGCTAGACCTCTTAATGCTAGCATTAATGCCATAGCCTTATCCTCATTATTCCAGTTGTTTGCACATGCAGCTTCCTCAAACTGTCTCTTATATGTTGAACAAGAAGTTTGTCCATCAAAGGAAGGAGATTGTAATCGAGGACCTGATGACCCTGCTAACTAGCCTCCTTTTACCCACAGTTGCTGTTTAAGTAGCTCTACGTCTCCTTCAATTGCACGAAATTTTTCTTCCATATTATTAACTTTCTCTTTAGTTCCACTAACGTCCCCTTCAACGCAAGTAACTTTCTCTTCGACGCCAGTAACTTTTCTTTGACGTCACCGATTTTTTAATTAACCTTATCTAATTTTTCTTTGACTCCACTAACGTCAGCCTTTACAATGCCTATATCTTCTTTGATAACACTTTTGAGGTTTTCAGTGGCCGAAAGAACAGCATCCTGTGCAGCTGTGTCATTTTTCTCAATTCCTCCTTTTCTAATAAGTCTTACTTAGAGCCTATATTAGGTGCAAATCAAATATTTCCTCAAAATCCGGAATGGAATGTTCTGGAGATTTTCTCAAAATATCACAGTAAGTGTTATTTAATGTCTATATCACTTTCCAGTTGGCAGAATTTAGGTGACTGCACTATTTTCCAAATAGAATATTCTGGAAATTTCCTCACACTGGTACAAATAATTCTTGTCTAATGTATATATCGCTATCCAGTTCAAAGCACTTCAATATCGTCAATGGTTTCCAAATAGAACATTCTCAAACTTCCTCGAATTCTTCAGAAATTCTATTGCAATCCCACTTCTGTCACCTATTGTTACGTGTTTACAATCTCCATAAACACCCTGGACGTAGGTTCAAATAATTGCAACAAGACTATTCACTGGTCATTACTTTATTGAATACTTAATTGCAATAATTAAGTCCTTATACAGATTAGTACACACTAATTACAAGTTCCATCTACTATAATAGACTCACGACTATAATTCAAAACTTATTACTGTTCTTATTCCATCTGTTCACTTGTTCGTCTCATATCAAACTGTACTCCGTGCGCCGATATCCCTATACAGGGTGGACCGTTAATAATAGGCCATAGTTCAGGGGTAGATTCTCGGGGCCAAAATATGAGGATATAACGAAATATGCTTTAATAAAATGTTGCTGTGGAAAAAGATACAGGGTGTCAAAGTCCAAATTATTTTTTAGTTTTTTTTGCAATAACTCAACAGCCTCTTGACTGATCTTTGCCAAATTTGCTAGAGGAACTTTTTTTATTCTAAGAAACAATAATTTATGTATTACATCACGTTAGATCATAGAGGGCGCCGCAGGACCTGTATCTGATGATTAATTTTTTCATACTTTTTTTTTGACGAAACGTTGTGGTACTTCTGACCAGAAAATCTGACTTCATGGGACTTGAAAATGTATAAATTCATCAAAAACTGAAAATCGATTTATACACAATACTTTCATATACGTACATATGGAACTAAAAATTTAGATAAAAAGCATTGCAGCTCCGAGATTACAACAGTAATATGCAATCTGATCTATTTAACTGATTTTTTTATTACGTATTTTTGGTAACCCTGTAGCAAAACAAATTGCAAAATTGTTTTACTACCGCAGGTATAGCCTTAACCTGTTACATCAGGTGCACCGAAAAGTTTAAAAGAGCATTAGAAACCATGTTAGTCTATTCTTCCTTTGAAATTTGTAACTTTTATACCTAGTTTTGCGAAAAAACTTCTTTTGATAGTCATGGGAACTCACTTGACACTTGATATTTCTTTAACAAACGCTTCTTTCATGTGAAGGAGGGTCCATTAAACCGATTAAACTAAAATACACCCCGTTTACCGTTTATAAAACGGTTTATTAATACGGATAATAGTATTTAGAAAATAAAATAACTTACGCAGCGGAGAGCTCATTCAGGCAGATTGATTAATGATATTTAGTTCGGGAGGCTGTGCATGGCAAATTTTAAAATATACACGGGATCCTATCATGGTATACCTTTATTTTATATAAATATTAATAATAATATCTTTTATACTATTTCATTATTTTACTACTAGTTCTTTATGATTCGTATTGTTTTATATTTTTTCCATTGACAAACACGTGTATCCATTTAACCATAATTAGTTCTGAATCAGAGTAAGTAAGAAAGGTCTGATGTTTGGGTGCCACTTAAACAATACCCGAACACCAGACCTAGAGAGACAATGTGAAAATCAGTTTTCAATAGACTTATTTATTATTTCATAGTTAATGAGACGGTATGAGAAAAGGCAAAGTCAGTTCTATATAAAGATTTTCAAAAAACAAAAGGCTAGAATTGACAAGAAAGTTTCTACGTAATTGATGGTGGTTTCCTTCTTTCAAAAGTAGTCTGACCGCAGTTGCTTACATATGATGAAATTTGAAATGCTTGTGTAATATATATTGTTTCGCATTATAGTTTAAGGGGCATATCCAAGAGAGAGATCCCGTAAGCAAATATTTATTATTTTTGGCGATAACTTTCTTTTAAATGCAATACAAAATTGGTAAAAGAAGTATAAGACTACCTAAGTAGAACTATGACAGATGCAGTGATATGAATTTTCACAAAATGCAAAATTAGTTCATAATTTAAAGCTACAAAATATGAACATTGGCACTACTTTTTAATTTAAATTAGCTAACTTTGCAAACAACTGAAATTAGTGAGTGAAAATTCATATCACTACAGCTGTCATAGTTCTACTTAGGTAGTCTTATACTTTTTTCCCAAAAAGTTGTGGCCAAAAATTATAAATATTTTCTTATCGAATCTCTCTCCCACTCCCTCTTGGATATGCCCAAATTAAATACTTTTGCGGTGTTCGCATGTTATTCTCAAAGAGAAAAATACGGAAAGAATTAAAAGATCCATAGATTCCGCTGCTTTGGCATTTTATAAAAAAATAATATGAAGGCAACTATGTCACAAGGAAAGTTCCTTTCTAATAGCAACAACAAATCCCTTTTTATTAACATTTGCCAGACAAACTTTCTTCTACAGGAATTGAGGTAAGTCGAGCATGTACTTACTGATGACACCTTGATCATAACCACCGCTATCGAAATATCCCTCGCCGGATCAAAAACAGTTGTTGTAGTTGCCGGGAATATCACATTGAAGGAACGTTAGTATTGAAAAATGTAAGATCAAAAGCTTCAGATTGTACATAATTTTTTATATCCAATAATACACCACCACCAGTTGCTTGACCAGTCAAGGTGAAATTCCGATCCTGTCAGTAGACTTCGTACTCACTCAGAAACAGTTCACTACTTAAAACATCTTCACGCAGTCACGTTTCGGTTAATGCCACAATGTTGAATTCTTCACTGGACACAGCCGCGAAAAAAGTCTGAATCTTCGAATTAAGTCCACGCATATTTTGATAACAACAATATATATCAGTGGTTCCTGAGGGCTTAGCTAGTTTAACAAAGTTATCTTATTAATTTCACTGATATATTTAATTTTAATATTTTTTCTCCAGCATTTTTCCTCCGATTGAATTCATCCCTTATAATTTTGAAGTATTCGAGCTGTCTTGGGGTACGATCCATGGAAATAAAGACTTTTTTTGTTAAATCTGCTGTTTTTCAACGTATTGGAGTGACGAATTGCTTTAAGAACATTAATTTCATTATCAAAGCGTATTTTAATTGGACGAGTCTTATCGACAGTAAATCGCCCTAATCTAATGGGATTAATGTCATTAGTATTCATCTCGGGAATAACTGCATGTAGTATATCAGAGACTTCAGATTTATCACTATTCTCTCGTACTTGAGTAGATAAATTTTGATTCGGTTCAGTTACTCCAAAAATTACAAGGTTCCGTTGACGTTTATTGCGTTCACTGATTTCTTCAATAATTTCTTTATAAAAAGTAATGGATGACACATTTTTACTTACGTTATTTTCGGCCTTTAAAGTTTGGATATCAGCCTGTAAATTTAGGATAAGCGCTTTGAGATCCTTAATCTTATTCCCAAATTGGCGGCATCTAAAACAAAACCAGTCATAACCTTTGTTTGTTTCATTCACAGTAATATCTACGCACGTGTTCTTGAACAGTTTTGGCATATGGAGCACTTAACCATACAAATGGCATCGTACGATTTAATGCAACAAAATTAACTGATCAACACCAAATAAAAATATCCTTTCGCAATAATTTCAGACCACTGCACTGGAAACGTGAAAAGTTTTATTATATAATCAGGCTATAAGAAGCACAACTGATAAAGCATTAGCCACAAAAAACAATATAAGAACCCCGAAGAGATGTTTTAGAGAAATTATAAGGATAAGAATGTCACTGCAATCACACCAATTTATGCATTTAAAAGACAACTTGGTGAGTGCTGCAAATTATCAACAAAGCCGGTGCACTATACACTATTCGTAGGTATAAAATTTTCTCACAAACAATAACGATTTAAGGAACACACACTATACTCTGACTACTACTAATAATAAAGCACATAGCTGCATTTATTTTCTGAAAATTATTTGGAAATTGTATCCATTCATTAAAAATATCTTTATGGTTCAGGGCCTCCGTAACTTCATGAACACTTTTGCAGACCGAAGATTGACTTATGTCAAGATATTTATTAGCCCCCATATAAATCTTTGAATAAACGGAGCATATTAATAAATTGTCTTTCATTTAATTGCCAAAAAGGACACGAGGATATCTTCTAACGTTTGGATGAAAACGGTCGTCTGCATCTTGTAAAACATCAATTGCAATAACTTTCATTAGATCATCCATGACGTAATACAGTTCCCACTAGCCACTATCACAATGGTAGATTATAATAAAATAAAGGAAATTATAAAGAAACACGATTTGCTTTGCATCAACATAAACACTTACATTAGGAACCTAGCCTAAAACGTCAAAAAATGACAAGGATCACACCGTCTAACTAAAACCGGTTGAAGAATAGCGTATTCGTTAAAAAAACATATAACGAAAAATTGCATTTTATTTAACTTTGGAAAATCATGGTTAGTTTTTAAAGAACGTACGAACAACATACGCTCAAAAATAGGTCCCCAGGTAGGCTGCCATTAAAGGTAGGTCAAAATTTTTCGAATAACACTATTTTTATCGCAATTCGCAATACGGTTTTCCCACTAATTTTATTTTAACAATTTGTGTCGTGAAAATGATGTAATAAAACATTTTATTAATTTACAACAATTTACTTTTCTAATAAGAATTATTTCTAAGAAAATATCGTTAAAACAACTTGCTGATAATTTCACTGCTTTTTAAAACGGGCATTTTTACGCGCCAGAATTACGTATCTACCCGGAAAACCAATGAGATTATGGATATAATTAGTTTGTAATAGATTCTAAGTGTGTGTTAAAGAAAGCTTTCCTTTAAAACTTCTCAGAATTTCAATTTGTAATGCTTGTACTGTGATTGGTCTAAAGCAGTGGACATGTAAATATTGACTAATCAGAATCCAGATAAATGCCGCACAAGTTATTCGTGAAGCCTCGGACGTTAATGTTTTGTACTGTAGTTTAGGTTTAACCTTCACCGACATTACACATCAGATGACTAACCTAAAACGTTAAATTTATATTTTTATGTTTGTATTGTTTGGAGTGAAAATATTATTTTATCAGTTTCTGGTTTATGTTTTATTAATTCTACAATCAAAATGGAATCAAGTGGAAGAGGGATATGTTGAAGGTGCCGCTGATAATTTACCTAAAGTAGAAAAGTGCTGAGTGCTGTCAATAAATAGAGGTTATGTTATGTTAATAGAGACCAAGATTAGTAAACAATCTTGAACAGAGACAACCTCTGTGATTGGATTTCAGGGTGTTGGCGTCACAACGCGCCAATTTATGGCTGTTTAAAATGAACCCAATATTTTTCAAACTTCAAGATTATTTTTTGTTACTATTAGTAAAATTAATAAGATAATAAATATGCCATAAATCATTTTTTTACGTGAGTTAAGTATTTCAGCAATATTTTTTTTTTTGGGAAAACCCTATTTCCACGATCGTAGATTTCTCATTATAGTCTACTACAAAAAATTCTCCTAAAAACGCCATTCAAGTGTTTTCACAATGTAAAATATTCTACAAAAATGTTTATACGCTTCTGCTCAAAATGAAATAATTGAAATACCTTCATATAGGTTACGATTAGCCGCAGCCGTCTCGATGGAGCCTCGTCATTTACATTCCCTTGTATCATTGTGCATTCTCTGCTTAGCACCTAGTACCCTGTAAATATAAAATGTCTACCCACACTCATACTCATAAATTTGTCCGCGTACGTACTTGGCTGCCGCTATATGTATTTGTTTTCTGCAAACGAATCCTTAATAGTTAGGGGCGAGCGTAGGTGCGTCTTTACTATGTACATACTTCGGTATGCGATGTAAAGCAACGACAGGCGCGGTTAGTACTTGGATTGGTGACCATTCCAACGGAAACCGCGTTCTCGCCTCACACATCTTCCAGCGGCTTGTATATCAGTGTATGCGCGGAAGCTATACAACCTTAGGCGAGGGTTGTATAGGAGATATACCATCCTTCGGAGGGGATGTAAAGCCGTCGGTCCCTTGTCTATTAAATGTTAGGCAAGTAAAAGATCCCTACTCTTTTTAAGGGAAGAGGTTCGGCAAAATTCCTGGTTGGGGGTAGCTCGTCTACAGGCGTCGGTGTTAGGCCTCAGTAGCGGAAATAGGCCGACGTTAAATAAATGTATAAAAAAAAAAATCCTTAATAGTTTGTTTAAATCGCTTTTCTTCGAGTATTAGCTTGGAATCATAATTATTTACTAAAGAATTAAAAATATTAACAAAAAAAAAATTGAAATTAGGATACCTCCACCCATGGATGAAGTTAATTTTGTTTACTACTGTACAGAAATAAGCCTTATAAAAACATAAATTTTAGGCACCGCACCATCTTTAGATGATCGTAATTCCCTAGGTATATAAACATAATCCTTTCGTTTTGCAAATCTGCAAGTTTGTTTACTTTTAATTTTCATAATCTTTATATTAGCATGTCGGCGACAAGGTATTTAGGTAAACGGTACTTTGTACACAATTTATGTTGTAAGCAATACCATTGACAATTATTACAAATATAACAAAATTGTAGGCCTTCCGGAATTTTCTTGGAAACCATCCAGCAGTGTTGTTTATTACAAATTGGTTTAACCATAACTAATGTAAATTGGTTTAACCAATTTGTAGGTTTAATTTTGAGAGTGTCAGGCAAAATACTTTGAATTTTCGTAAAAACTAGGTAAATATTTTGTTAGGAGATATTTAAGCTCTAATATTTTCAGATAATTGATTTATACTGTATCGTAAATTTTGTTGTAAAATTTTAGGTATGTATTACATTTTAGGTAATAAACCTAGTTGTCCTCGAAACAGTTACACCTATTGAGCTGTACGTTTATTTACTTTATTTATTTATTTACGAACTTGTTGGTTCAGTACTGTTTATTCTTTTATAACACTGATGTAAATGTAAATAAACATTATTATTATTAAGTAGTGGTATTGGTAGCCAATGTCATTTGTCAATTCCCTGACCAGACATAGACCGGTTTCGAACTTATTAGTTCTCATCAGTATACCATAGGTCATGGAACAGACAAATAACAGTGGCCAACCTGCTAGTCTTATACAAACTAATGTAAATGGTATAGTGGTGAGAGGTAAGTTAATCCTCTCATATGGTCATTTGCTACTATACACCATAGATGTCTCCATGGGCGCATAGCGACTTGCGATTCTGCAAGTACCTGAGAACGGTGACCTTTCAGTCCTAGGCGGACTTAACCTACTGTTATAATATATGATTTGCAGGAAACAACTACTCAGCGGGCAAATACCCCGACCTGCATTGAATTACACCTTACAAATCATGAAAGAGTAGTTGTTTCCTGCAAATCATATATTATAGCAGTAGGTTAAGTCCGCCTAGGACTGAAAGGTCGCCGCTCTCGGTACTTGTAGAATCGCAAGTCGCTATGCGCCCATGGAGACATCTATAGGGTATAGTAGCAATTGACCGTATGAGAGAATTCACTAAACTCTCACCACTATTCAATTTACTATAGTTTGTATAAAACTAACAGGTTGGCCACTGTCATTTGTCTGTTCCATGACCTATGGCATACTGATGAGAACTAATAAATTCGAAACCGGTCTATGTCTGGTCAGGTAATTGACAAATGACATTGGCTATCATTCTTTCATGATTTGTAAGGTGTAATTCAATGCAGGTCGGGGTATTTGCCCGCTGAGTAGTTGTTTCCTGCAAATCATATATTATATTATTATGGACTTAAGCCGTGCACTTTCTCGGCCGAAGCCGGAAAAAATTCACCGACCGCTCGCGCGCGCCGTTGGGGTTCGGCTCTGTGGGGACCCGGACCTGTCCCGGGCCCATTGCTGTTGGGGATCGGCTCGGTTAACGGGGATGAAATCCATCACGTCCCATTAATCCGGAGGATATTTCGATTTTCTATCCTTCATCGTTCAAAAACTTTCTGGTAATATGGCATGTCTGGAGAATCGCCGTGCTCTGGATAATCTTCGCGAGGCCTCTAGGTAGATTAAGTTGCTCCAAATAACTCAAGAACTTCTTCGTCACCACGCCTGTAGCCGAAATTATGACCGGGATAATTCGAACCTTCTCTAACCTCCACACGTGTTTAAGTTCTATACCCAATTTCTGATATTTGTTTCTCTTTTTTATCTCCGTTTCTGCAGGTTACTGGTTAGGGGCTATCCAATATCAATAATAGTGGCCTTCTTGTCATTCTTTTTGATCACCAGGATGTCAGGGCGGTTGTGATCTAAGGTTCTATCAGACTGTATTGGTCTCTCCCAGTACAGCAATGTTTCCTCGTCTTCTAAAACAGCTTGAGGTGTGTATTTATAGAAGGGCGGTGGATTAGTAATGAGTCCTAAGTTAAGTGCCAATTCTCTATGGATGATTTTCGTCACCTCGTTGTGCCTTCCCAAATACATTCCCGTAGCCAAAGCAGGGCAGCCTCCAGTGACATGTTCGATAGTTTCACCCGCTGCCTTACACTTTCTACACACATCTTTCACGCCGGGGACTTTAAGAATGTACTTCTCATAATTTTTAGTACGGATAATGCTATCCTGAATGACTGTTAAGAATCCCTCAGTTTCTGGGTGTAACATTTCTGCCTTAAGCCATAGGACTGTGGTCTCCTTGTCGATCTCTGGATTGTTTAAGGCATTAGGATACTTTCCGTGGAGTACCTTGTCCTGCCATGCTGTTTGAATATCCTCGTTCGTTCGGATCATTATCTCGTGTTGTTGATCTTTGAGGTTTAACGGTGTATATTTGTTGTCACTTTCCACAATTTTCCGAATGAGGACCCTGTCTGAATTCTAGAAATAGAGGCGCATGTTCTTCTCTTGCGTTCGGCACATTTTCTGAACGTTGCTTAATCCCCTGCCTCCTTGTGTTCTTGGCATGTATAGTCTTTCAACTGCGCTCTTTGGGCGATGTATTCGAAACTTTGTAAGTGTAGTTCTCGTCATTCTGTCTAGGTCTTCCAGGTGTGTATCCGAGTACTTTAGTATTCCGAATGAGTATGCCAAACTAGGGACAGCATATGTATTGATCGCTGTTGTCATGTTCCTAGCGTTGAGTTTAGTATTCAGGAGCTTATTTAGACGTTGTTTGTATTTTTCCCTGAACTCCTTCTTTAGCTGGGTGTGGTCTATCCTTCTATTCTGCAGAATTCCAAGGTACTTGTAATGTATGTATTATTATTATATTATTACTATATTATTATTACATTATTATGTTATTGTTATATTATTATTATATTATAATTATTTGAATTTTGCACTTATTGCTCAATAAATCAAAAATAGTTACAAATAGCCGTAGACATATACATACAAAAAATGGTGGTTACATACATCATATGGTCGCCAAATATACAGAATAATTGAGAAAATTCAATTCAAAATTTTCTAAATTGAAAAATTATTTTTGTCGTCCACCCTGTACATTTTTAGAAAGTGAAAATGGTTTAAAATCCTCACACAGATGATGATCATAATAACCAGTTTATTATTTTCCACATAATTACAAGGTGAGTTATGCAAATACATAGAATTTTATTGAAGATAAAGGGCCATTTCCGCAGCTTACTGATGAGAATCAGATGAGGCCATAGAATTTTGGACTTAAAATTTAGTAGTGGCAAAAAGTTTTAATAAATACTCACCATTTTATCTTAAGAGAGAAAAAAATAAAAATCAAATAGTGAGAGGATATAAAGGGAATAAATAGAAAGAAAGAGCTAGAAGAAAAGAAAAGAGAAACTAGAGAAGAAAATATAGAGGCAATAACATATAGAATGACGACACAACAAAAGATATATCTACATGACTAATGGTCGAGAGGTGAGCGCACTTGCCTCTCACCCAAAAGTTCCAGGTTCGATCCCCGGTGGTGGTAGTGGAAAATAATACTGCGAGAGGGATTTTTCCACTATACACGGATATTGGGTGTGTGTCCCTTGTCTCTAAATCTTTAGCCCCCTCCCACACAAGGCTCTTCTAGAGAAGGGGGCCGTCATTACCTGTAGTGTATTTATTTATGAGAGGATGCACACATGAAAATGAGATCACTGTTGGCGATATTTCTTCAATTTTCTTTTAAATGAGAGGCAGGAGGGCGACAAATAGGTAATTGTGAATTTGTCAATGTAAGAAGCTATGTTGTATGAAAAGGATCGTTTGAAAGTTTCTTTACGATGTACAGGAATAGTTAAAATATATCTTCTATGGATGTTGAAATTATGAATGTGAGTAGTTGTGTGTAGTATTCTTCGATTGTACATGCTGCGTATTTTAGTTTGAGTGAAATTCTCTGTCTGCATCTAATTCCAAATATGAATCTTAAACATGAATTTTGTAATTTTTGAATGCGCCTAATGTCAAAACTGTCTAAGCGTGATCCATAAATATTGTCTTAATAATAATTATATTTAGAGAGTATAAGAGAGTCACATAGCATTGTTTTAATATTTGTAGTTAACTAATGTCTGTCTGAATAAATCATTTTTAGTGTTGAATACCTTTTTTTCAAGAGATTAGTTACATGTTCTTTAAATCTAAGCTTGCAACTGATCACAACATCTAAATTTTTTTGTCTTTAAATGGAATATGATCATTATTCACCTTCAGCCGAATGGTACCAAGCGATGCATTTCTGACATTTTCGCTACAAAAGAGGACTGCTATTGATTTGTTTGGATTAAGTTGTGAATGATCGTTCGATGAAGATAATAGTGCAGCGAGATCACTATTAATATTGGAATTGCCTACTACTACTTCAGAAATGGGAAAGGAAAATAAAGCTGCGTATCATCCGCATACATATGATAGTCCCAATATGTTATGGATTTAATTAAATTTAATGTGCATATAGAGTACAGAACTGAGCCTAATATACTTGCCTGGGGAACGAACTCATGTTGTTCCCCTGAGCGTATCTAATTTTTTTGTCTTCTAGTAGTACTGGCTGTTTTCTGTCAGCTAGGAATGAGCCAATAAATGATGAAGCAGAATTATCAAATCCTATATAATGCAAGGTTGCTATAAGTATGTCATGGTTGAGCATATCGAAGGCTTTAATATAATCGAGCAAAATAAGAATTTGTGGCCTTGCAATTATCAAATGCGTTAAAAATATCATCTGTAATATCAGATAGTGCCGTAGAATAGCTAAATCCACGTCTAAGGCTAGACTGTTTCATAGGAATAATATTATAAATATTCAGAATTGGAGTAACTTGCATTTCCATAATTTATTCTAGAATTTTAGACAGCGTGGGGAGAATTGATGCATCGTAACTGGTATTTGCAAATCTTTTTCTTAAAATTCATAATGGTGACTATAATAATTTTTTTTAAATGCATCTACAGAAGCATTAGTAAAAATCTTAGAGATCCGTAACTCTAGAGGGCTGGATCCATTGAGACTTGTAATCGGCATGGTTTGAAGTAAAGTACACTCCAGTTTTATGAAGTTTCACTGAAACCACTTTTACATAAAGTCAGATGTCGCGCCGTTTCCTACAACCTTGTTTATTGTACTATTGCCGTAGTACTTTTTTTATGTCGTTATAGCTTACGAAAGGTAAGAATTATGTAAAAAGAATTTTTTTACATTTATTTGGGTATTTCCTACATCAAATGTTATGTGTATGCAAAACTTGTGGATCACTGAAAAATCTACAATTTCCATTTTACTCATTCATTTCTGCTATTAATAAATCGGTTTGCGCAGTGGTGTAATATTAGAGGGCACTGTACACCACCTCAGAGCTAGACATAAAGGCGCACTTTTCTTCACGCGGTTTCCTCAGGAGGCACAATCCACTCTATTGGAGCTTCTCAAATTTCAGTGATTTGTAATCAACGTCTTCAAATTCTTCGATGTTGCTTGCTCATTTTTCCTCGGTTGGCAGTAACGCTTCTACAGTGTCATCCTCATTGCCATTATCCGACCACTTCGGAAGTTCCGGATGATTATCGCCGCTGTGGCTCTTGCAAATGACTGAACATTTTATTTCTGCTGAAAGTGAAGTCAGTATCGTGTCGTAGTTTGAAGATGGTTGATTATAGGAAGGCACAATATTTTTGATGTAGCGATTCTCTCAAAGAATTTGTTCCATGAATCCATATCAATATTTCCTGATTAAGAAGACGATTAGACTCGTTTTCTGCAACGGTAGATATATATATGTCAGTAGATTTATATTTTACGTAGATAGGTTTTCAGCGTAACTTTCCAAATTGTCCGATTTCTATGACAGCTTTCCTTTCAGTAGAACGTAGAATTTTCTGATCTGGTTCAATGGCTTTTGACGGGATTATAATCTCTATTCTAACCATCACATGAAAATAAATAAATAAATATGATAAATCCGTAAAACTCAATACTAATACAGGAAACCAATCAAATATATCTACGCCTAAAGAAATTTCTAACAAAAAAGTCCATGCTAGCAGCAAAACAATTACCCTTACTGAAGTGAACGCAGCTGGGAACAGCGCGATACAAATGTCTGAAATTACCCAGCGGCCTCAACATAGTAATATGAGAGTCGTAGCACATAAGCGCACGAGACCTATTATAAGAAATAGGAGCTAACACCGATTCTTTCAACGTAGAGACGGTCCCCAAGTTAGGCTATCTTTACGTATACAGGATTGATCCTAGTACTACCTCGCAAAATCTTCGTGATTATTTCAAGCAATCAACTGCTACGATAAATTTTTTCTGTGAAGATTTAAATAACAATTCAACAGCTAATTCATTAAAAATTTCCTTTCACATTCAACATGTTAAGGAAGTATATAATCCTGAAATTTGGCCTAATGGCGCATGTGTAAATCGTTATCTATTTCCAAAAAAATCAAATAATGATGAAAATTTCCAGGGAGCAGCCTCCAAATCTACTTCGAAATGACATATGATACTTTAGATGATAAGTGTTTTACTCCAAACCAACCTAGGTTATGCCATATAAATATTCGAAATATCCGTAATAAAACCGATGAACTAAACCTATTAATTCATTCACTTGACTTTCCTGAAGTGGTATGTATAACTGAAACTTGGTCTACGGAGGATGAAATAAACCAAATCAAGTTATGTCCCTACAGTTTTTCTGACTATTTCTCCAGAAGCTCGATGAAGGGCGGCAGTGTGGCCGTGTTTTTATTAAGTGATTTAAAATTTAAAATTAAAATCTCGTGTGTCAAAAAAGTTGAATTGATTTTTGAATGTGCTCTGCTAGAGTTAATTATTAAAAATAATAAATTCTTAATAGGTCGTTTCTACAGGTCACCTGAATCTGATTTTTAAATATTTTTAGATAAAATAAATAAGTTTCTTATTAAACTTCTTAATTTGGGAACTCCTACATTTATCAGTGGAGATTTCAATGTAAATTTTAACAATTGTTGCAAGGATAGAAATGCAAAAGAGTTAACAAATTTGTTCATATCGTTTGGTTTGAAAATATGTATCTCTGATTATACAAGAATACACAATAATTCAAAAACCACCATTGATAATATATTCTCCAATGTTGATATTAAATTGTTAAATTCTCAAATGATTTATAGTGACATTTCAGATCATTTCATGCAATTGATACATTTTCTAGTCAATACTTCTAATGGGAACAAAACAGTGCTTAAAAGGTTTTTTAATAGTGAGAGAAATTTAAATCATTTTAAACCATTATTATCTAAGGAAAAGTGGGACTTTCTGGCCACCAGTGACAACCGTGATGTGAAATTCCATGTTTTTTTCCACACGTTTTTGGAGCTCTTAGATACTGCCTTACCTATGGAAAAAATTAAAAACAGGAAATCGAGATGTCATAAACTATGGCTAAATCACCAGCTCATTGAACAAGGTAAATTATTAAGGGACATTTTTAAAATTCATAAATTATCTAACGATGATGAATTATTAGTCCGATATCAGATCTTAAAGAAAAACCACCAAAAACAAATTTTAGAGGCAAAAACACGTTATCATGAATCCCTATTTTCATCATCCCAGAACAAATCTAAAACTGTTCGGCAAATAATCAATACTGAAAGCAATCTTAATAAGAAAAAATCTCTTCCACAAGTGTTTTATGATACTGATGGTTGTGAATTTTCTGATTTTCAGGCAGCGGCAGATGCTTTTAATGAGTATTTTATTAATTCTGTAGAAATCCTTACAAAAAATATGTTGGTTAACAATTCCTTAAACAATATTATTGCTATTGACTCCACTTTTAATGTATCACCTGTGAGGAAATCCACAAAATAATATTATCCATGTCCTCAAGAATCTGCTGGTGTTGATGGAATTCCTAGCTCATTATTAGCAAAAGACGTTGATTATATAACTCAACCACTCACCGTATTAATAAATCTCTCATTTCAAGAGGGTATATTTCCTACTATACTAAAAAATGCTATGAATATATCTGTCCACAAAAAAGACGACAGAAGCCAAATATCAAATTATATATATACATTTTCTAAAATTTAAGAAAAATCTTTTCATGTTAAACTCTCAGCTTACTTGGAGGTTCAAAACATACTAACTGGGAGGCAATTTGGCTTCAGAAAAAACTGTTATACCCAGCATGCCGTCTTATCACTGTACAATTATGTCTTAAATAGTATTGGCTTAAAAAATAATACCGCCCGCATATTTTTTTTATTTAAAACGCGCATTTGATACAGTCAATTTAAATCTGCTGCTACTGAAGCTTGATAGATATGGGATAAAAGATAACGCTTTAAACTGGGTGAAAACATATCTAGTGGATAGGACACAAGAGGTTGCTATAAGGAACAACGGTATTATTTATAAATCCAACACTAGCCAGGTCACCATGGGCATCCCCCAAGGGAGTGTTCTGGGGCCATTGCTGTTTTTGATTTTTATAAATGACATTGTTGACTGTTTTGAGGGATCGTTTGTGTTTTTATTTGCTGATGACACATCTGCTGCTGTTTCCGCTCCTGGTATGACGGAACTCAGTTCTCTTGCAAATGTTGCTGTAGAAAATATGAAAACATTTTGTTCTGGCAATGGCTTATTATTAAAATCATTCTAAAACAGAAATGCTGTGTTTTTCCACTAAAGAAATCAATCAAAGTAGTCTCGTAAAAATGAATAATAAGAGCATCCAGCAAAATAACTCGTAAATTTTTGGGACTCCATCTCAATGCCCATTTAACGTGGAGCACGCAAATTGATTTTTTGTTTAAAAAATGAGCTACTCAGACTTTTGTGATTTGGCAACTGAGAAATAAATTTGAATACTTTAAAGACATATTATTTTGCTCATATACAATCGTCTAATTAACTATGGAATTTTATGTTGGGGTAATTGCTCCAGAGTTAATAAAATCCTGATGACCCAGAAAAAGATTATCCGCTTGATGTTGTTTAAGCCTATCACTATCTCCTATAAAGAATTATTTAAACAATTAAACATCTTAGCAGTACCCCCCGCTGTATATATTTAATTCAGTAATGTTCATAAAATTAAATCCTGAAAATTTCATTCAAGAACGTAATGGATGCTCCCGGTATGGACTTAGGTCTAATTTCAACATTAGTATTCCCCAGCACAGATTGTCTCTGGTTGCCAATGGTTCCACTGTCATGGGAATATCAAAAACCTTGATAATATAAATGGATTTAAGGCCGCGGTTAAGAATTTATTATTAAGAACTAGTTTCTACTCTGTGACCGAATATTTTGATGTTTTCAATTAACATAATTATTCTCTTACTAACTTTTTATGTCATATTGTATTTTAGTTTAATTTATACTTGTCTTGTTTTATATATTATGTACTTGTTTTATATATTTCACTGCTGATATGTGATTTTATTTGATTAACTGGACAATATTCTCTACTTGTGATACGAGTCTAATGAAAATAAAGCGTACTTTTATTATTTTTTTTTTTTCGGTTACCCGATGCTGGACAGGACTGCCGTGGCCTCCGGCTCCACAAGTCGCGCCAGCGATTAACTACAGCCACTCCCCACGACCCGCGGGTATTAGTGACTGTAAGTACCTAAATCATGTGCCCTTAGTAGACGAAGGGAACCCAGAATGACCTCTTTCTGCATCTGGCCTGCCAACCATTCGGCTGACTTCTGACCGGTATGGCTTGTAATTCAGAGAGCAGCGTAGGCCTCATCCCACCGAGTACACCAATAATCAGGACGACCATCTTGACAAAGTAGTCGTGAAGCTCATAACGGAGATCTCGGTATTTTGCCCGTTTTTCCATCTCCTTCAAGATGATATTTGTCTCGGCAGGCGCCGAGAACTCGATGACATACATCACCTTGGTTTGGTGGTCGAGGAGTACTATGTCAGGCTTGTTGGCTTGAATTAGCCTGACGGACGAAAACGAGAAGTTCCAATAAATTCGGCATTTCCCGTTCTCGACAACGGACTCGATCTCGAAGTAAAGCTGAAAACTGATAAGGTATCCGTGAGATACTGAATTTTTTGTACAAGAAAGTATCAGTACTGAGTTGCAATGGCAAAATAAACAAACAAGCTCGCGCAGCAGCGATTATACTGTGGGCAATGGAATTGTTGTTTTTTTTTCCTTCAAAGTCTATAAAGAATCTCATTCAAATTTCATTATTATACCTACGAGTAAAATTCAACAGAGATTCATCAACGAAATCATCGCGGGCTGGATAATTATGTCTGCTGTAAATTCTCGATCTAATGTTTTCGACGATTATAGCAAACAGCTCTCTTTCTTTCTTCAATTGGATCCTTTTATTCATTATACATCATACCTCTAAGTACCACATAATTGGTATTTTTGGAACAAATAAAGGTTTCCTGTCTGTTACTGTCGAATATGTCGTCGCTGTATTTATCCTTCAAATGCTTTTTAACTGTTCTCATATCAGGAATGTAATCACGTGGAATGATGTTATACAATTTTGGAGAAAGATATGCGTGACAGCGTTGTCCAACTGTTTTAAATGCCCTTGGAATAGTTACAGCTTGATCCCTATATCTTGTGTTGTAATCATGTTCGATAGGTATAATGTTTTTCTAGTGCTTATATTGATTTAATATTAGAACATGACCGAACAACTATTTTATATCAAGAATATTTGAAGTTTTAAACAATTCATTGCTTGGGTAGGTATAACATTTGTCAAATATGATTTTTAGAAACCATTTTTGTATAAGATCCAGATGCTTTAAATAAGTATTTGTTGCGCCCTCCAAGCAACAATGCCATAAATCAGGTGCGTCTGCACAAGTGCATAATACATTATTTTTAGGAGGTATCTTAGCTTCTTAATTAAATTATTTATTTGTGCGTCCCATCTAAAATGACAGTCCATTGTAATACCTAGGTACATGACTGTTTTTGCCGAGTTGCGTGTTCTCATTTTTTAAAATAATATGATCAAACGGCGGTAGATGACAGGAATAACTGGTAAACAGTACATATTGAGTTTTTTCATATTGATATTTAATAGTTTACTATGAAAGAACTCAACTACTGTAGGTATATTATCTTGAACTTTAGGCTTTAAATCTTCCCAGCTCTTGGCTCTATAAATCAATACAGTATTATCGCAAACCTTATTATTTGACCGTTTATTTGAAGATTAATTAAATCATTGACATATAGACTGAAAAGAAGCGGTCTCAGTACTGTGCCCTGAGGGACCTTATAACCTAGTTTTTTTAGTAGTACTCATATGATTTTCAATTTTAACACATTGTTGTTAACAAATAACTGCGCATTAAATAGTAGGCGGTTCCTCGAATTCCAACACCCTCCAGGATTTCTAATAAGTTTGGATGGCTAACTGTATCGAACGCCTTCGCAAGGTCAACAAATATGCTTACAACTGGTTCAGAATTGTCCATGGCTTCGTATATTCTAGCTGTTAAATCCGCTATGGCATCTTACGTTGATCTGCCTTCTCTAAATCCATATTGTCCGTCAGAGAGTATCTTATATTTATTCATATAGTTTACTATTCTACTTTTTAGTATTTTTTCAAAAATTTTTGATGAGGTAGAGAGTAAAGATATTGGTCAGTAGTTATAAATTTCAAGTTTATCACCAAACATAAACAAAGGTTTTACTATAGCGATTTTAAGGGCAGATGGAAAGATACCAGCTACGAGAGACTTATTAATTATATACGAGATGGGACCCACCACATAATCGACACATTCTTTTAGAGTCTCTGCTCTAATCTTATCTATACCGGGTGCCTTCTTGGATTTCAATTTGCTAATAGCTTTTCTAATTTCATTTTCATCTGTTTGCGCCAGAAAGATGGAATTTGTCAGGGCGCGCCAATATCCATTGGCTGGATGTCGGTCTCGATAACTAGGGCCGAGTAGGACTATTACTCTTTGCACCTAGATTATCTCTGTAGACCTGGACAGGCCTTCATGATAGGTGGGCCCGCGTACTTCTACCAGACCCAGCTCACAAATGTGAGATGTGTCGTGGTATTTTCTGCGGACCTCCCCTGGTCCTGGCTGTTGAACCTCGCTGGCTGAGGTCTCTTCTGGCGCTCTTCTTGTCTTGATGTTTTCTTTCTTCGCCAGCTTGTCGCCCCCGGGGGTAGTCATCGGTCGAGTTGGGTTTAGGAAGTTTTGGCTGGGACTGACTGCCGGTGCTTAGGACATCAATTGATATCCTACCCCGGATCGTCGGAAAGGTAAGGATGAGCTGTGTAGCTCGGGAGTGTGGAGACCTAAGTGCTTCTTTTAGCACTTTCGGTCTCCACGGAGCAGGTAGGACAACGGGCGTCGGACGGTATGTTGTCCGACGCCCGCAAGGAGGTTGGGTTAGGGTTGAAAACGTCATGTCTCTGGTAGTGGTGGTCCGTCCTGGCGTATCTGAAACAGATCTGTTAGCGGGAAATAAAGGTTATACTTACCCGTTGTCCAGTAGCTGAACCCTCGGTCGCTTGTGCCTCGGGGCGTCGGCGGGGTCGTAATCAGTGGCCTGTCTGATCAGCGGGTTCTCATGCTCCTCGGCTTGGGCGTACAGCTTCTTCGCTCGTTCCCGGATGACTTCAGTGACCGTGGTGTACTCCAGGTCTCTGACGATGTCTGCGGTTTTCACGTACCATGAGGCGTCAACTACCGTCCTGAGGGCGATGTTCTCCACTGCCTGGATTCTCTTCATGTAGGACTTCGCCTGGTAGCCCCACGCTACCGAGGCGTACGTCAGCTGCGGCCTGATGAGGGTCTTGATAAGCGTGAGCTTGTTCCTCAAGTTAAGTCGGCTCCCATTTCCCGTCATTGGGTAGATGAGGGCTCTCGTACGTCGGGCCTTGGCTGTGATGGGGTCCGTGTTTTGTCTCCATGTTAGGCTTCTGTCCATGACCACGCCAAGGTATTTGGCTCTTGTCGGCGTTGACTGCGACTTTCCACTTCGTGCACCATTCTTCCAGGAGTGTGGCCGCTTCCTGGAGATTTCTGGTTGCGTCTCTGGCCTTCCAGGATCTGGCAATCAGGGCGGTGTCGTCTGCATACAGGGCTAGGGCTGTACGGTCGGTCCGGGGGAGGTCCGAGGTATAGATGGCGAACAGGTGCGGTGACAGCACCGATCCCTGTGGAACTCCCGCCTCCACGGTCCTGTAGGTGGAGAGTTGGTCCGAGATTTTCACCCTTAGCTGTCTGCAGTGTAGGTAGGATCTCACTAGTTTGACGAGTTCGATGGGGTAACCCATACTCATCATTTTAGCTAAGAGACCGTCGTGCCAGACCGTGTCGAATGCTTTGGCGACGTCTAGGAACAGCGCCGCGGTGACTTGACGCTGGTTGAACCCCTTGGTGATCTCCTCGGTGAGGCGAAGCACTTGGAGTTCCGTGGAATGTCCTGTTCGGTATGCGAACTGTTCATCCGGGATGATGTTCAGCTCTTCTGTCTTCTCTGTTAGCCTCTTCAAGATGACCCGTTCTGCAACCTTGCTCATGGCTGGGAGGAGGCTGATGGGCCTGTAAGAAGACGGGAAATTTAGTTCTTTCCCTGGTTTAGGGATCATAATGACGTCGGCCTTTTTCCACCTGGCTGGAAAGTGCCGTAACCTTAACATCGCGTTTATGATGTTGACTAGCGCCGCTACTCCTTTCCTGGGCAGCTTTTTGAGAGCGATGTTTCCTATCTTGTCACATCCCGGAGCTTTTCTCGGCTTTAGGCTCCTCAGGATTGCCTTGACTTCCTCGGGGGTAGTCGGACGGATGTGGTCGTCATCTGGCAGGCGGTGGATCCTTCGTACTTTGCGTTCGACGTCGTCCACCCAGTCCTCGTCCTCGTCATCGAGCTCGTTCTCTCTGCACTGCAGTTCTAAGCTGTCGGCGAACGCCTCGGCTTTTTCCTGGTTAGCGGCTTTTTCCTGGTTAGTGTAGACGATCCCTCGCTCTCCGTGAATCGGGCGCATAGGCTTCCTTCGGTTTCGCAGGGCACGTTGTGTGTTCCACATGCTTCTGTCCTGTGGATCCAGTGACTCAAGGTGGCGTTGCCACCCCTCCTGACGGTGTTCCTGGAGGGCGGCTTTCACTCTTCGGCTGAGGACATTGTACTCCCTTCTGTCGGCGGGGAGCCTGGTCCTCTGAGCCCGTCTCTTGGCGCTCCTTCTGTCCCTTATCAGCTGCCTGGTGACCTCTGGGAGGTTTGCCATCGGTGCTGGGTGCCTTCTTACTTCTATTTCCGTCGTGCTGGCCCTTATCGCTTCCAGGATCTGCTCCTCTAGGGTAATGATGGCCCTCTCAACGTCCTCCACGGTTTCTAGCCTGGGAATTTGTGCGATGTACTGCTGCAGGTGCTGCCGGTACGATTCCCAGTCCGTTCATCTCTTCGTGAAGGTGGCGTTGTCCTCACTCGCCTGTCCTCCTAGGGTTAGGAAGATCGGGTTGTGCTCGGTAGATCCCTCCGTTCTGGTGGTGATCTCTGCCTCGAAGGTCATCTCCTTTAGGATCGCGATATCCAGTACGTCTGGCCTGTGTCTGCCGTTGTCGAAGGTGGGCTGGTCCGGTCCTACCACCATCAGTTCGCCGGCGTGCTGTCCCAGGAACCTCAGCAGCTCTCGTCCTCGAGTGTTGGTTATGCCGCTCTTCCATTCCTGGGATTTGGCGTTGAAATCGCCAATTGCGACGACCTGTGTCCTGGCAGGCAAGATTGCGTCCAGATCCCCCTCGGTAAGCCTGCTGCGGGGTGGCTGGTAGCATGAGACCACTTGTATGTCGCCATTTCGCGCTGTGGACACTACTACGGCGGTGGCGTTCATGTTTTCTAGCTCAGGCAGTACTGTCGGATGGTGGGCTATGGTTTTCTTCACCAATAGGGCCACTCCTCTCGCGGGTCGCTGAGGGTTGTTTACCCAGTCCATCCTGTAGGTGTGGTATCCTGGGAAGTTGATCTCCTTGGCCGGGGTCATCTTGGTTTCCTGCACTGCCATGACGTCTATGTCGTACCTGGTCAGGAGCTCTTCGACTTCAAGTCTCCTTTCTCGCAGGCCGTTGACATTCCAGGCCGCCATCTGCAGGACTTCCGGTTTAACCTGTAAAAGCATTACAGATTAGTTAAATTTGGCATTTGTGCAAAAAATGCGCTCATCGCTGAGCACATTTGTTGCATCTGTGCGAGCACCGCTGTGAGGTTTTTGGCCTCTGGCGATGCTTGTTGTTTTGCGGCAGGGACGGTGTTCTGTCCTGCCTTGCCCTGGGCTACTCTGGCGTAGCTTGTGCCTGGCGCTACGCCGCCCTTCTGTGTTGAGGTCATCGTTGGCCTCTGTACCGGCCTTTGGGTGGCGCTGGCTGATTGTTTGGGGTACTTTGGGCACCCCCTGTAGCTGGCCGGGTGGGCCCCCTGGCAGTTCGCGCACTTGGCCGGTTCGTCTGCCTTCTTTTTGCACTCCGTCGTCCGGTGTGCCTCGCCGCACTTCACGCATTTCGGCTGCGCGGTGCACCTGGATTGGCCGTGGCCGAAACGCTGGCAGCGGTGGCATTGGGATGCCGCTACCTTGGCTCGCTGTCTCTCAGTCCTTACAACTAGAGAACAGCACCTCGTTACTTGGAGTATCTTGTCCTGGTCCTGTGGGACTAGGACAAGCATGAGGGGCACCTCCTGTTTTGTCCGTCTTGACATCATTCGCTGGACCGCGGTAGGTGCGAATCCTTGGTCCTGGAGGTCTTCTGCCACCTCTTTGCAGGTAACGCCGCTCGGGATCCCTCGAATGACCACACGTGGCTGCCGTTCCTCTGGCAGGGCATACGTGTGGTACTCCCTCTTTTCATTTGCGAACATCCTTGTCATCCTCCGATAGTCCTCGGACGTCGCGGGCTCGATGGAGATTCCCTCCCCGGTAACTTTGGCCTTGTTGAAGTTTATACCGGTTTCGGTTAAACGACGGCTCACCGTTGTCCACGTCTCTTTGTTTCGCAGCAGTACCGGGGGTACACGCTGGCTTCTTGTCCTTGTTTGAGGGGCCTCGGTCTCCTCTTTCCGGGTTTCTTGTTGGGGGACGCTAGCCTCCTGCTGGGGGGCTCTGGATCCCGATTTGCTCTGTCTAGGTGACTCGGACTCGGGGGGCACTTGAGGGGCTCTTCAGCCACCTTCTTTGCCGCCTTAGGGGCCTCTTCGTCCGAGTCCGTGTTGGCAGCGGGCGGATTTTTTCTTTTTCGTGTTTGCGATTCTCCCCGAATCGCACGCAGAAGCTCTTCATGCTGGGACTTCTGTTCCCTCTGCATCTCTTCTTGAGAGCATTGTTCTCCTCTGTGAGACGTTTTATCGTCTCCTTGTCGTCCCTTGGGGTTGGGGGGCCCCCTCGGGAGCTACCGCTCTGGGACGTTTCGTCTTCACTGTACTCCATGTTACCGTCCTCCACGGTAACGTCGTTGTCGGTTTCCTGTAAGGGAATACCTATATTATTATGGGAAAAAGTTATGATTAATAACAGAAAGTGGTGTCTTGAAAAAGACGTGTGAACTTCCTCTTCAACACTATCGACGTCACTGTCTGTGGGGCTTCCACTTCACTGTGCACTCTGATGGCTCGGTGTACGTCCGTACGCTTCTCGATGCACACTGTATTCACTGGGGACTTAAAGCCATGTTCGAATAATACAGTTAGATATTCTCCAGAGTAGTCACTATTTTTATCTAAAATATCTAGTTCTATATCGCTGAGCGTGTTACAGGATTTTAAGAAATTATGCAAGTGGCGATTAAAATTGAAAGGACACAAAGAGGCCTATATAAGGATATAATTTGAATACATTGTTTCTTAAAAGTAATATTTAATTTAATAGCCTTTATGTTACCTATATTTATTACATAAATAAATAAATAAATAAACACCATATAAATTACACAGCCCCAATTCCAGAAGCCAGGGGCTTGTGCGGAAGGGAGTTACACGTTGAAAAAACGCGGACATACAACCATTTCCTCCGACAGTGCCAGATGTGCGTTTTTTGGGTCTACCCAAAAAACGCACATATATACGCATACATAGACTTTTCCTACTATTTTCCTCAATACCTGGACTATAATACTAATTTTAAACTAAGATGCATGCAAGAATAACAAACAGAAAAACCCAATTGCCAATTACTATATATAGTAAGTTATAAGTCACGGAGTATATAGAAATCATGAATTAAGTACAATACGGTACATGTTTAATAATATATACAATAATTTGCGTACTATTTTATTTTTTTATGACAGAAAAATAATATACAGCTAAGCGATGAATAATGAACAGTAAACATATGTTACAAGCAAAAGGAATGACTAACTAAGAATATTTTCATTTGTTTTTCCTAGTCGTTGAGCGCTCCCTTTTAGATTTGTTCTCGGCCGGTGGTTGTTCCTATTTCCTTTTTTTAATAGTTTCTGATTCCAACGCTACTGGTGGCTTGGTAAATTCAAAAAACGATTCATTTGTGAGAGACATTGTTTGGGCACTATATGTTTCTAACGGGATCCCGTCCTTGTATTGCGAATTTAAGACAGGATTTAGTTCATTAATCGATTCCTCCAACGATTTTTTATTATTTAGATCCTCGTACGTATATTTATCTCCGTTTATTATTAAAGTATTTTTTCTGATGGTTGCATTTAGGTTTTTCTTTGGCTAATTTCAACTGAATTTTCGTTTTTTTTAGTCTTCTGTTGTGTAGTCATTTGATATGTATATACCAATCAAATCAATCAAAATCAAAACAGATTTATTCAAAATTCTAATACAATAATACCGCCCTAGAACCCGTCCGGGGACCGGCCGTGCAACCACCGCACTGATCGTGTTAAAGAACACGATAAAACCCTCGATATACTTTTCGATGCTGTAACAAAATCCAACTTAGGAAATATTTCGCATGAAAAGCGTGCTTTACGTAAAAATACCGTGGGAGAGGTTTTTAATATTCTTAATCATATCTTCGCTCTATGGAGCGATTTTTATGCAAAAATTCCAATAACTCAAGGAGCGTCATTTTAGAAAGTGTAGTAAATGTCGCTGCACAGGGACGTAATGTCGCCCCGACCACCAAAATTTAGAAAGTATAACAAAATTTGGCTTTAATATCGGAAATTTCAAAATTAAAAACCCTTTTACGAATCCACGTTGTTAAGCACTGCAACTCATGCGAGGTCTTGAATATGAGGACAAGTTAATCCAATTCAAAGTATATCGTGAGTTTTAGCGAAAATAGCCCTTAGTGACATGGGACCCCCATCATTTCCTAGCAGTCGATTTTGACGGGAAAATGATGGATTTTAACGGGATTTGCTCTAAACCGGTTCCTCAGTGATTCGGTGTCAGAAAAGTATCTTTACCATGTACTCATATGTGCATGGGACCAACTTGCCTGAACGTATGAAATTGTAATTGCCCAAATATAATTCAAAGTCGGTGCGATTCAAGCATTTTAAAGCTCCGAGGAGCGACCAAAATTGATATTGAAATAAAAATACGTGAATAGACAAGCAAGCAAAAGCCCACCAAATTTTATAAGCATTGAACTTTTCTTGAATATTTTTGTGTAATCGTTAGCTCACAAAACTGCATATTGGATGGTAGTTTGTACATTATAAATCGTTCCGTTTCTCACCATGTGTTGTACATGGGCCAGACTATTGTTTGTCAAACATATTTCTTGAAGTTGCTGTAAAACATAAATTTTTTGGAGATTTAATATATATTTTTGAACTTTATATTGTCTTCTATTTGTGTTTGCAAAATTCCCTTTCAAGTATAATTTTAAGAAAGTGTTAGTACTTCCAGTGTTAGGTTTATATTGTTACGACGTCCAATACCATCACCATCAGAGCAGCAGTTAAGCAAAAACGAATAGTAAGTATAAATTTTATATTATTCTCCGTCTGAAACAGTCGTTTCAAACCCTTATTTTGTGAACGTTAACATTCATTTTTGAAAAATATTAAAAGTCCTTCAGACTCCAAAAGATTAATCGTTCACAATCGCAGTGGTCGATTGCAAGGCCGGGCGGACTGGATCTGGCTTGGTTAAAAACAAATTTTAAAACTTAACCCATACACCTTTTTGGCAAAGCAAATAAAAATAGGTAATACCATTAAAAACATCAAATATAAAAGATTTTAAAAAACTTAAAATTACATATACTTTAAACAACTTGTTCACTGTAATACTTTTTTAAAAAAATTTCAATTGACGCAGATATCTCAATCTAAACGAGATATCTTCTGCGAAACGCATGAACGCCGGGCTGCGCAAGGCTGGCCTAAACTTTTAGCTTTAAGAATTTTGATTTCATAATGTTTTAATTTGCTAGAGATTCGTGACGAGAAGTGAATTTAGAGACAAAAATGCACAAAAAGAAACAAGAATAATAAACGCGACAAAAATAATACAAACAGAAAGAAAGAGGGGGACAGAAAAGATTTAAAGATAAGCAATTATATGAAATATTAGTAAAGGTGGATAGAGTCAGCGGAAGTTATAGTTGTTGAAGCTTGACTACAGAGTTTGCCGGAAAATCGGTAACGTCTGGTATGGTAAGGGGTGTTTAATCCGAAATGGGGTATTATGCGGTCTAATTTGTGTTATGTGTCTTGTTAGCGGACTATCGCCCAACTTGAACCAATAGAAGTTTTGAGAGATATGTTGGACGTAGTCCGCTATCGGGGTTATGTCATTACAACGTGCGTATAGGTCTCTGAGGGAGGTGTACCTTCCAGAATTCGATATGAGGCGCATAAATTTGTGCTCAAACACTTGAAATTTTTTCATTGTTTCATTTTAATTTTTTATATATCTCTCTTATTATTGATTTTGGGAAATAAGTTTATATAATAGACTACCATTTTTGGATGTACTATCTGCCGCAGAAATATTAGGAGGCAATTTTGGAAATTTTTATAATCTCTCGAGGAGCCTCTGTTAAAAAACTATTTAATTTAACTTGTTCTACGCATGGCTAAAACAATTTGGTTTTACAAAAAAGTGAACATATCAAACATCTTAAGTAACTGAGCTGTACCTAAAATTTAGAAGGGTGAAGATTTATGCCACACATAATGGAAAACAAAAACTACTTCCGGTATTTATGAAAGTAGTATTCTAGTTTCTTTCATGACATTTATGAACCATCAGTAAAGGCACATAACGTGCGTATAAACATATACAACCCTATAATATATACCACCCAGTAATCTAAAGGTGTTGCCATCGTCAGATATAATAATACAACTACAGTAGTCTAATTATACTACGGGTTTGTACGAAAAATGTCAACAACAAAAACTCTAACCCTCTAGGAGTGCCAGTGTTTCACGCCTATCATAACATAATGTATCAGCCCGAGAAGTTTTTATGTGTAATATTGTAGAAACCCTAAGTCCCAGCTTCTTCTGGCAAATGTGCCGCATTGTCCAGTGGTAGTCATCATCGGCCTCTGCAGGTCATGATTTATAACTTTGCAATGGTCAGTATTTTGATTTATAACCTTTGGGTATAACTTAGGTCCCTCACATAGAGTTCTTAGACAAATATAATAAATAGACCAGACCACTTACATCAGCTTTTATAGGTACTAAAGGCCTTAAATAATTTTTGCCAGTTCTGTTATAAAATAATAATATCGGTGGTTAACAGGAGGCATAATTGTGAAAACGTTAAATTGTTTTAAAAGGAAACATAACTCGGTGGTTAGTTTAGAACATTTTTAGGTACGAGAATGTCCTTATAGGTTACTATAATAGCTCTGTAAAGTTAGCACTACCACTTTAAAATTTTAAATCGTTTTGGCCCTATTAATTGTAGCTTTTCTGTTGCGAATTTGTTGCGGTGAGAAAAAGTTTGTAGCTCTTTATTTTAAAAAATGGTAATGCTAACTTCATAGTGAAGATAGCATTACCACTCACAGAAATCGCTTTAAAAAGGCACAAATATTTTTTTAGCAAATATAGTTCAAATGTGCTTTTAGAGGGCGGAATATTAAACATAATATTTTTAGTCGCAAACTCCTCTATAAATCCTTATTTTACTACAAGGAAAGTAACCAGACTGCAACCAAAGTTACAAGTCTGGCGCGTTAAGTGTAATAATTGCATATTACCATCACAACGCTAATGCTTCGATTGCAACAAACACCAGCCGAAAGACTGATCCTACTTAAAGGAGCTCCTTTAAGTAGGATGTTTGTTGCAATCGAAGCATTAGCGTTTTGATGGTAATATGCAATTATTACACTTAACGTGCCAGACTTGGTTTGCGACTAAAAATATTATGTTTAATATTCCGCCCTCTAAAAGCACATTTGAACTATGCTAAGCCCAGTCAGGCTATTTATTTTTCGATTGCAACAGACACTGGACCGCTAGATGGCGCCTGCCATATATATATGTTTTAAATCGTGTATTTTGTACTATTTCTGTCTTCCTTATTTTAGAAGAGTTATCGTTTTCATTTTGTAGGCAGCCTTACAAAGTCTGATACAGTATGTTTCCGACAAAACAATTATTACATATAAGGCTTATAAAAGTTATAAGTTCTTGAACATCATATTACTTGCTGACTTTGAAGGACCTAAGGTCTCCAAAATTTTTAATAAGTGTCAGATTATCGAATTAGCAGCTAATCATGTATTTTCAACACGCCTATGACACTTACGTAGGATGCAAGATCTGTGAATTTTTTAAAGAGATTTTGTATTTACGTTTTTTTATTGATTTTTTAAAAACGTTTATGAGTTGTGTTTTATCTCTTGAGCTTTAACAAAAAAATACGTACATCCTAAATATATATTTTAGAAATATTGTTTTGATACTGTTCTTCTTATTGACATTAATTTTTAAAAAAGATTTTATTATTCAACAAGTATCTAGATAAAATTTCATCCACTATCAAAAATTATATTTTAAAACAATCGTTTATAATTAAATGTAAAGAGCGATAAAAATTATGTTTGTCCAGAGCGACAGAGGAGCTAGATCAGCCTTGCCTATTACTGTAACATTATTATTCCTTTTTATAATTTTAGCTGACACATGGATATTGTAAGTTCTGTGAAATTAGCACTACCACTTTAAAATTTTGAAATCGTTTTGGCCCCTTAGACCAGGGCCAGTCCTGTTTAAGGCAATAAAAATTCTTAGCAGTATACGAATGGTCGGAAAATGTAGTTAATGGTGTAAATAATTAAGGAAAAATCGTCCAGACTGAGTAAAAGTTCTGGAAGGGGGGTTGGGGTGGTAATATATACGTTTTTAGGGGTTGGTACTCGTTTTTTGCGATTTGCGGCTAAACTATGCATCCTATCGAAAAATGTTGAATGTAAAAGTTGTAGATAATGAAAAAATCTAAAACTTTCTGATTGATCATTATTGACCATAACCTCAAAACCAAACCATTAATTATAGCTTTTTTGTTGCGAATTTGTTGCGGTGAGAAAAAAATTGTAGCTCTTTATTAAAAAAAATTACCCATGGTAATGCTAACTTCACAGTGGAGATAGCATAACCACTCACAGAAAGCGCTTTAAAAAGTGCACAAATATTTTTTTAACATAAAAAGAATTTGTTGCGGTGAGAAAACATTTGTAGCTCTTTATTTTAAAAGCGTAACTTATGATTACGCTAACTTTACAGTGAAGATTACCACTCACAGTGCTTTAAAATTTTGAAATCGTTTTGGCCCCATTAAACTTGTAACGGTTTTTGGCAGTGGTAATGCCATCAACGTTTTATCGATTTTTACGAGAACTTCTTTCGTAACAAATTATTATTCGGCACAACAAATTCGTACACCACACGTTACAAATCGTCGCAGTAGAAAAACACATGAAAAAATGCATTTGCAACGGTTTTTGGCAGTGGTAGTGCCAGGTTGCGCTGAAAATTCAACGTTTTATCAATTTTTGCGAAAATTCGTTTCGCAACAAATTATGTCTCGCTGCAACAAATTCTCAATGTGAGAAGCACTCGGAAAAATGTATTTACAACGGTTTTTGGCAGTGGTAGTGCCGGGTTGCGCTGAAAATTCCTTAATTTTATCCATTTATGCAAAGCAAGCATATAAACACACGGGTGGAGCGGGGGCTAAGTCAGCCATTATTTGTATTATTCTCAAATGATCGTAACATCGTATCCAACTTTATTGTACTAGTAAAGTAAAGTGTACTTTGTTATCCTCGCGCCATACATTATTTGCCAGCGCTATTGTAGCCGACTTAATCTATCCACTTCATAGACACTAGTCTCATGATCCTTATGGATAATGTCTCTGGAACAGCCATGAGTAAGTCCGAGGCCTCTAGTGGGTGATCTTTAAAGACCTGCCTCGAAAGGCGGGTTCCTGGTTCTCTACGGGTATCTAGTAGAAAAAAAATGTGTTCACTAAATGTTGCATAAGTAGGTATCAATTTTTCACATAGAGAGTCTGTTTTGTTGCGTGTCGTGTACAAATTTGTTGCAGTGAGACATAATTTGTTGGAAACTAGTTTTCGCAAAATTCGATAAGACGTTGAATTTTTAGCACAACCTGGCATTACCACCTAGAAAAATGGTTGTAAATGCATTTTTTAATATGTTTTTCACTTCAACAATTTGTAGCGTGTGAAGTACGAATTTATTGTGCCGAGTAATAATTTGTTACGAAACAAGTTTTCGCAAAAATCGATATCAAGAAGTATTTAAGGTAGACCTATACAATATTGTATATTTGAAATCAGGGGAAAAGGGCTTCTCGAAAATGCGTTAATATATAGGGCGTTCCATTTAAAGGAACATATATTCATTTCGTATCACGTGACCTATTTAGATATTGTTTTTTTTTATTACGTTTCAATAAAATAGAGGTAAGATTCTACAACTGTTATACAAAACTTTTTTTCTATTTCCAATAAAAACAGAAACACATAGGGGGGTTAATATGTAGTGAATAACCCTTTACATAAATTTGTATACCTCCAGAAAACTATCTATCATAATTCCAGAAAATGATGAAATCGTGAAATATGCAAAAATATTCTTAAAAATGTTGTATGGGGAAATATTTCATTCTTAATATCCATAGAAGGTACTCAGAAAAAAATTGTAAAGTTTGTAGTAATGTTCCTAGATTATTTAAATATTCTCATAATATGTATATGTTCTCTTCATATTTAGGGAACGTGGTACCATCCCAGGTAGATACTGAGAGATCCAATAAATAAATACCAAATGATAAAGGCCTAATTATTGAATAGTTTGAGGGAACCTAATAAGGAGATAAAGGAAATGGTCATTGCAGTGCAATTATTATTACAAATGGCAAATTATTATTACACACGGAAAATGTAAAAAAGACTTGGGACATATTCATCATGTCTGGTCGATAACCACGTGGGTTAAGGCGTGAGGTGGCAATCGCGATTAATGACACGGGTATCGCACCGCCGGGTTCGAATCCTGGCTCCGGCACTGTCATTGTTGGAGGAAATGGTTGTATGTCCGCGTTTTTTCAATGTGCAACCCCCTTCCGTACAAGCCTCTGGCTTCTGGAATTGGGGGTTGTCTAATTTCTGTGGTGTTTATTTATTTATTTTCTCTTTATATCAACTGTGAAAATTATGAACTTGGATATTATTTTCCATTGTAGTTACGTCTATTCACAAACAATGCTGATTCGTTATGTGCTTACCTTGTTTGATGACTCGTGATTGGCAGATCTTTGACAACTTTAAATAACCAATCAGAACTATGTACGAGTCACGATATCTTGCATATGACGAACCTACTTCACTAATTGGAGGGATCGATGAGTATATTTTATAGAATTCAAAGTTATCGTTCACCAATTAAATGGTATCTATTGGTTAATGCGTGATATTAAGAATTCCAATTTTTTCTACTTCTTTATGTGCTTCATCTCCGAGAAATAAAAGAACACGTACGATTTGCTTTTTTTTATTAAGGATCCAAATATGATCTCACCCGAATTGCCTGGTCCCGTACTGATTTTGTAGGAAAATGGAATAGAATAAATTAATTTAATCACCATAATTTTGTTACATAAAATGAACAATATTGGTTTTGTCAAAAGTTTAGAAGAATACAAAAATATATAATATATTATAGAATAATATAAAAACATAATAAGTAGCAATGACTTCAGAATAGGATAGACAAAGCATCCTCTTGGTTTGTTGTGTATCATTTATTTGTTTACATTGCTTTAAAAATAAATACTGGTACTCAGCAGTCTATTGGCTAATGGCACGTAGGTATATGCGCACGCAGTCCCTCTCAACACGTTTTGTTTACAATCCAGTTGCAGCGTTGGCCGCAATAAGCAATAAGCAAAATTGTAATTGTAAATATTCAGTGCAATAATATTGGAAGTATAGAAAATGTTTTTATGTTTTAAAATTGAGTAATATAGTTATATGAAAATAAAGTTGAAGGGCAAAATGAAAAGATATTATTTAAAAGTGCAATATTATATTATTTGTAGAATTCCAAGGAATATTAAACGCCAAAAAATATGGGTCTGTCGCATTTTGAAACATTTGGGAAATGAAAATATTCCTGAAGATAGTGTTGTGTGCTCAGATCACTTATCCTCAGATGATTTCACAACAAGTCCCAGTGGCCGAGTTGTTCTTAAAGAATTTGCAGTATTTGACTTACTAAGTTCACCTAAGGAAAATGTACAAGTTGGGTAAGTTATCATTTAAATAAAGTAGCACATGATGGGAATAATTATAACACGTTTTTAATTTTTGGATTAGTAATGCGGTAAAAGGAAAACTGTATTAATTATTTTGTTTATGTGACATATATCTATACTAATTTATAAGTATAAATTTAATATTTAAATAAATCATTTAATAAAAAAGCAATGTTATTCATATCACTTTGAAGTCAAACTAGAAGAGAAGTTAATATATTAATTATACGAAATAATCACCCTCTTTAACTTATACGTCACTGGCAATGAGTGCCAAAACATAAACAAAACTATCTCCATCCTTTTTAACCTCTCCACAATAAAATTGTGAGAGGTTACTAAAATTGGTTCAAAAACGAAAATTGAAATAACATTAAATCTTTACGTTTTGAGGTCCTAGGAACCCAAAAAAGTGGTTTTCGAAAAATGTCTGTGTGTGTGTATGTGTGTATGTATGTGTGTATGTGTGTTAGCACGATAGCGCCGAAACTACTGAACGGATTTGAATGAAACTTTGCGTGTGCGTTTCTTTAGTGTCCCAGAAGATCTGAAAAGGTTTTGGTTGAGATCGGATTACGTTTAGTGCCATTTTGACGCAACAAGTTGTTTATTTTATATTTACTTTCAATTTACAATGGAACCATTGAAAAGCAGTTAAAATTCTGATTTCAACGATATATCACACTTCCACCCTTTCGATTTGGTTTCCGTGAAAAAAATTAAAAACAAAGCAAATATGGCATAGATCGCATTTCGCATGACATGATCGATGCGCGTAGCGGTTACATCGTGAAACTCGTCACATCACGTGTCAATTCACGTGTGAGGGTTTCTTCACTGCTCTAGAAGTAGAGCGGATTGCGTTTAGTGCCGTTTTTAAATATATATACAGACAAATCGAAGAATTAAACTACAAATATTCCTCTAAAATCTAGTAAAATTACTGAAATGCTAATGTTTGATTTAACAAAGACAGCCACGAGCGATCGGATTGCAATGAGCAAATTTTGATGATTGTCATTGTCATCGTTTGTCATCCGATAACGTTGGTGTCATGTCATGTTAATAAGATTTTGGCACATTTGTAACTTTTAGTGGATTGTCACAAACTTTAAAGGTAGATGTAACAATATCAATATCATATGCTTTCTGTACCTTCGTTGGTGAATTTATTATAGATTATCACTTTACCAATTTTGAGTTTGTTGCTTTACAAATCTGTAGTATTTAGGATAACTAGACTTTCTTAGTCGTTCAAGTGATGTTAAAGTTGTTAATATCCTAATAGTATATTATTCAACGAGTGATAATGTAGGTAATAACTCGCATAGATGATTGTAAATTCATTAAGTTGAGGTTTTTTTAGTGCCCCAGAAGATCTGAAAAGGTTTTGGAGGAGGATGAGATCGGATTACGTTTAGTGCCGTTTTGTTACACAATTTAATGCTCTTTTCGGCTTCAAAGATCCACCGAGTGGGGAGGTTCCAGCCGCTTTTTAATAATAGAATGTATGAGGTAGTAGTGAAACACAACAACTCATGTGTTAATGTATAGGACATGCTTTGTCTATCCTATTCTAGGTAAACTTATAAATATGTCATAAAAATGCATAAAACAAACAAGGCTACAAAAAACTTATAATAAGAAACAAGGCATATAAAAAACAAACTCATGAATATATAGATAAAATACCTAAGTAAAGATATTAAGTTCTTAAACAATTAAACATGAAGTAAAATTTTGTTCCAATGTAAAAATATATCCAAATGACCCTGGAATAGTAATCGGAATAGTGACACAAAATTTTGAACAATTATTGGTACCACACAAGCAGAACTTATTGTACAGAATTCCTCTATACTCTAAAATGCGTTATCTAGTAGACAAATTTTTAGTTCATTCCGAAATACTTTAAAAGATGGTGCCGTTTTGAATTTATCAGGAAGTGCATTGTAAAGATGAGTACCTGAATAATAGGGCGATTTTTTATATTTGCAAAGCCTAAAGTTACCTATGTGAATTTTGTTTGTTTGATATCTGAGTGAAGACAAAAATGTTATGATTATTGTACACAAAAAATAAAATTTTGAATATATAAATACAAGGTGTGGTCATAATTTTTTTCACTTTCAATGCTTCACGACAGGACTGACTGTAAGAAAGGTTGAAAATTATCCTAATTATGCGCTTCTGCATAACAAAGATCCTATTGACTTCTGGTGATTGTAAATATTCAGTGCAATAATATTGGATAATATAGGATAATATTGTAGCTGAGTCTTGAATAAACTAAGGAATAGTAGGCTGTGACTAAGCCATGTCCATTTATTTCCTTTTTAAGATTTATTAAATCATATATTGTATTCTTCGCTAAATTCGAACATAGGTCGTCTATATGACTAGAGAAAGCAAGAGTTGAATCTAGAGTAGTTCCAACAAATTTGGTCACATTACTGGTTTCCACGGAGTAAAGAATAGGAACTAATTTGGTTAATAAACCATAAAAATGGACAAAAACTGTCTTGCTAATGTTAACCATAAGTGAATTAAAACGGTATAGAAAGGTTCACTATACATTTTTTGTTAGTGAAGCCACATTTGCCTCCCATTTTTTTATTGTTGACTTCACAAATATTATTATTTGTTCAAATAAATTTAAAGTAATATTTAGGATGTCTCATCTTTCAGTAAGCAATGTTGTTACAAATATACAATCATATTTCAAGAAATGTTGAATTTTTACTAGTAAATACGTCAGTGAATAGAAATAACATATTTTAAGGTATTTTAACTTTACAATATGCCAATCACAAGTGCTCTCCACGTTGCTGCGTTTGTAAAGCGATTATCACAGAGGATGGCTTATGGACGTTAGTTAAGTTTATTTTCTTTTTAGTTGTAATTCCTAGTAAGTTAATAAAGGAAA
Organism: Leptura quadrifasciata; assembly: GCA_963675555.1. Lineage (NCBI taxonomy): Eukaryota > Metazoa > Arthropoda > Insecta > Coleoptera > Cerambycidae > Leptura > Leptura quadrifasciata. Next base: position 95,426,035 of record OY776677.1, on the reverse strand, counting down.
AGGCATTATCAACAAATAACAATGCGACCAAATGGGATTTGTTCGTAATACAATTCCTTGTTGGGTTCTTGCTTCTGAAAAGTCAATAGATCATAGCTAAGTATGCATGATTTAAGATATTTATCTATTTACTCTGTGTGGCACCTTATGTTTTTGTTTTGTGGGACTTAAAAGTATGTACGTAACCACTAAGAACGTCAGAGTAATCTTTTAGTACAAAAAGAAAATAATTGTCATACGTGGAACATAAATACAAAAAATGTAATTTTCTCCGTCTTTAAATGTGCTCTACAAAAGAAAGACGTAACCGCGTCCTCGCCTCACACATCTTCCAGCGGCTTCAGCGTATATCAGTGTATGCGCGGAAGCTATACAACCTTAGGCGAGGGTTGTATAGGAGATATACCATCCTTCGGAGGGGATGTAAAGCCGTCGGTCCCTTGTCTATTAAATGTTAGGCAAGTAAAAGATCCCTACTCTTCTTAAGGGAAGAGGTTCGGCAAAATTCCTGGTTGGGGGTAGCTCGTCTATAGGCATCGGTGTTAGGCCTTAGTAGCGGAAATAGGCTGACGTTAAATAAATGTATAAAAAAAAAAAAGAAAGACGTCTTACATTGAGCATGTAAATAAAAAACCGCTGCCCAAGGAATCACAACTTTCATATCCAGATTTTGTATTCAAGTCTTATACGCACTAAATCCCAATGTAATATTTTATTCCCTTTAATAATAGAGTAGGGGTGGTAGCGGGGGTGGCTAATGTTAAAAAATTTTTAGAAGTCCTTGGTTTTCGTATACACTATAAATCCCACTTTAATCTTTTATTACCTAAAACAATAGGGTGGGGGTGGCAATGGGGTTGTGGAGGTGGTAGAGAGGGTAACTAATGCTAAAATAAATGTTAGAGGTCCTTGGCTCTTGTACACGAAGATAAAAAAAAATTGATACCTTGACTTTTTGTACATGCCCTAAATTGCAATTTTATGGACTCTTACCTGCTTGCTTTGCCTATCTACTCTTATTTATCCCATTTACCCCCGAACCCTTCAACGGAATTAGATCAAAATATAATCTAGTTCCAGATCTCGTTATAATACATAAGTGTACCAAATTGCAACTCAATATCATAAACAGTTCCAGAGTAAACGTGGGTACAAAAAAAGTTATAGACAGACAGACAGACGGACAGACAGAACATTTTTCCCTCAAATTTAAAATCTCGGCATCTCGTTTTATGACATTTTAAGCCTATTTCAACAAAAAAAAAATAATAAATTTTGCGTTACCTCGCTGGACGTGGAAGTAAAATTATAGTGTCAGAATTCGTTACTTTGAAAGTTCTTCCAGATGCCAAGAGTGTATTTTTGATTAGATCAGTTTTTAGCCAAAAATATTCCAGTCAATGTGCAAAGAAACTTAAAGACGTAATAGTATAAATACATTCAGCAAGACACAAAAAAGTCTTTGGACATGTTGGTACTTCTTCGTTGCTATTATGTAACACCAATGTTAATTTTGTAGCTCGAACCACTTTAGAGAAAACTAAAAACTGCCTGCTGACACTATTCTATAGTTAGCTACAACCGATATGTATCAGTGACCATTAAATAAATTTTGAGACCTTGACTCTTCGTATATGTCCTAAATTGCAATTTTATGGACTCTTACCTGCTTGCTTTGCCTATTTACCCTTATTTATCCCATTTACCCTCGAACCCGTCAACGGAATTAGATCAAAATATAATCTAGTTCCACCACTATTTGGCCAGAATTTTTAATTCCTGGTTGAATGGGGAGCAGCATATTCCTTTTTGAGTTGTTGAGGGGCGGACAGTGCTGATCCCCATGAACGGAGATTTGTCCAACCCAACGAACTACAGACCAATAACTTGTCTAAACGCATGTTATAAGGTGTTTACACGCATTTTGTACATGCGGGTGCTCCACGCAGTTGAACAGGTTTACGAACGGATATATGAGCAACGAGGAACGAAGAGAGGTATCGCTGGCTGCAAGGAGAATCTGCTGATCGACAGATGTATCACGCAGGACTCCATGCAGTATAAGCGAAACCTCTCTATGGCCTGGATCGACTACCGCAAGGCATTTGACATGACATCGCATGAGCTCATTGTTCACTTGCTCCGATGTCTTGTGGTACCCAGTCTCGTTGTGAGATGTATTGAAGAACTGATGCCGCTCTGGAGGACTCGCTTTACCATAACATCGGGTAACAATAGAGTCCAAATAGAGTCGGTAACATTTAGAAGTGGAGTATTTCAGGGAGATTCCTTCAGCCCCCTTCTGTTTTGCATCTCACTACTTCCATTATCCGTCTCACTCCCGGAAAACCCGTGGCTACAACTTCGGTACCCCCGGCGACAGGAGACATAAGGTCACCGACTTATTTTATATGGATGATCTTAAACTTTATGCCTCTGGAGAGACAGATCTCCAACCCTTAGGGTGGTACAGGATTACACGCAGGCTGTCAATGCAGTTCGGGTTGGACAAATGCGCCCTGATCCATCTCAAGAGAGGACGATGCGGTGACTACGGAGAGGACGCGCAGCTCGTGGACGGAAGTATCTTACACCATCTAGATGCCGGAGAGTCGTACATTTACTTGGGTGTCGAGCAACGCTCCACCCAAGAAGTGAGTGTAGTGAAAAACGCTCTCCGCTGCAAGTATCAGCAATTACTCCGACAGATCTGGTCTTCAGAACTGTCGGGGAAGAACAAGGTGTCTGCTACAAATATGCTTGCGGTTCCAATCCTTCTCTACTCTTTCAATGTAGTAGTAGCAGGTGCCACCGCAAACTTTCACGGGTGATGAAGCACGACTCATAGTTCAGTTAGGCCTGAGGGACTCCCGCCCACAAGCGATTCTTTAAAACTACACATACTGAGAAGTCATTATCAAGTAAGTATTCTTTTAAAGACTACGCATATCTAGCACTTAATACACACCATTTATTACATTTTTCGCTTGCAGGGCTGCATTTGCTAGACCCTCCCCTACTGAACCCTCGGGAAATGGGATGGAAAGCTATAGATGGGAATTTTGTTCCGGTTCTCATGACATTGTAATCAGTTCCGAAAGCGTGCAAGGACATTCTAATTTGTGGGTGCAAGACGGGATGAGGCACCCGGACCTGTGCTTGCCGGAAAAGTAATTTGCCTTGTCTAAAGTCATACATCTTCATTGCGCCCAACGTGGGATGCGTAAACAGGATTGAGTGATTACTAGTCTCTATTTTAAAACTTTACCTGTACTGTATCTTAAGTGCCACTTGATTAGAGACGTGCAATTAGTCTTAGAGTTTTTAATGCTTCGGTGTTATTTATAACGTGTCATAAACATGACAATGTGACTCGTTATTTTGTTTTTAATAGTTTAAATGAATACATTTTTTACTGTCCTTCTTCCTAGATAAGTAATAAATCTCATAATTTTTCCTGAATGTGTTGACTTTTTTCTCCCGAGCGCAAACAATGTCAGTAGTACACGTAACGTAACAATCCTATAAGAACAGCTGCCATCTTAAATTACGAACTTCCGGTTGTCTATATTAAATAATAAACACCACAGAAATTAGACAACCCCCAATTCCAGAAGCCAGGGCTTGTGCGGAAGTGGGTGTTATGCATATGAGTAGGATATTATTAAATTTGGCTTTAGCGGTGTCGAAAAGCCCCCGATACACTCTGGATTCTCTTTACATATTCATACTCGCCATATTACAAACATATCCGCCATATTAGTCGTCATCGTTAATTAAGGACTTCCGGTTGGAAGTGTGACTAGGAAATTATCAAATTTGGTTTCAGCAATATTGACAACCCAATGATTAATATTAGGAATATTTCAAAAATAGGTGCCATCTTGGACGCCATCTTGAATAACTGGCTTCCGGTCCATTTTTCGATCTGGCAACAGGCATTTTGGATTCAGTGGGGTCAAAAACCCCTAAAAGCACCTCTTGCCAAATTGTTATATAAAATGCTTCTCGCAAGCTTAAAAACGCTTTTTATTCCTAGTCTACTAACCTTATAATCAGAGCCAATATTTTTTTCAAGATTTGATTTAGCGTCTTTCAGATAATCATTGTTTTCGCAATTTATTACTATTTCCGTAATTTTCTTTCTACCAGGTTTTTACTAATTTGTCGCGATACGAAATTTGAGATATGCTTTGGTTATTAACAAAATTTATAGTTGACTGTTGGCTTGCTATTTCCGGATTGTGTTGAGATTCCAAAGTGTTTTTAAATTCAATATCGATGGCTTTTGAACGTAATTTTAGTAGTTTGTTGGAGGTATCTAATTCACTATTTAATTTATATAACAGATTTACTACCCGTTTTAGAGATTCCAGGTTTATTTTTGACGGTTCGAATTCATCCTTTATGACTAGCAGTTTATCGTCAGCTGACTGTTCATTTTCAGCATGTTGCACTTGCACTCTTGTACACATTGTTTACACTGTCAATTTGACTTATCATTAACATTAAAAAGTTTGGGAGCTGTTTCAAAACATTTTGCATGAATAATGAATCTACATTTAACACATTTCACGTACAACCGAAAGCCATTACTACAAAATTCACATGCTTTAGTAATGCTTAACGCAGAACTACTTTCTTCATCCTCCGTCGTCAGTTAATAGAATATAAAACAAACCGAGTAATAAGGAATTACCTATGGAAGAATAGAAATTAGAGTATTCCTGAATGACGCATACAGGCTAGGTGAACAGTCACAAATATCTGACATTGTCTAATAATTAGAGCAACATATTTATGGGGGATCTTCACATAACATTTGTGTTTGCCAATGGCTTGTAAAATGTAGCAGAGTTGTGACTATTAAGCCTTGACACCAAGAAATTTAATTGACTTAATATTTCGGGGATCAGCCTATTATGTAATAGAATTTGTTAAAACATTAGTCCGTTAAAATGTCTCCTAAATTCTAGTCTATTTAATAAATACTATTTGTCACAGCCTCTGTTAAGATACCTGCACAAATCCGGCAAATGAGATATTTTAGAAATTCCTTTTGAACAGACCCATGGATTTTATATAGCAGTCATAAATGGGGCTCCAGGCAGGAGAACAGTATTCAAACTTGGAACGAACATAGGCGGAGGACAGCATAATGAATACATCACATCGGTATCGTTAAAATCTTGATTCAGCCTAAGTACAAATCCTAACATTTTCATAGAGGACGAAATAGTTTGCTCTATATGTGTGGAAAAACTTAATTTGCAGTCAAAATAAATTCCTAAACCTCTCACTGCATCGGTGCGAACTAGAACCTGTATGATAGTCGTATGTAACAATGTTGACTTTACGGGACTAGTTCATGCCTGGAGATATTCAAATTAAGATGATTTTTGTTACACCGATATACCACCTTGCCTAGCTCGGCTTGCAGTATATTACAGTCGTCAGCTGATTTAATTGATGGAAATATTTTTAAGTCAACTATGAAAAACAATTTATGACAATCAATTACATTATTCAGGTCATTAATGAAAAGACAAAAGAATAGAGGACCAAGTAAGATCCTTGTGGAACTCCTGAGGTAATCGCGCATTGACTTGATTTAAAACAGTTATATGTAATGTACTGGAGACGATCTGTCAAGTATGAGCGAAAGAAAGTGACTAGCGGCGCAGAAAAACCGTGTTATTCTAGATTGAATAATAGAATTTTGTGATCAATACGATCAAATGTATTCGAGAAATCGGTATATAGCACATCTACTTGCCCGTTTTGATCAGCAACTTTAAACAGTAGTTGTGTGTAACATATTAAATTTGTATTGGTAGAGCGTTTTTCCATAAAGCCATGCTAATCAAATGATATAATATTTTTAGCGCGTGAGTAAATACGATTATATAAAGACGGTTTTATAAGGTGGCCTACAAGGTCACTTGATCTAACCCCGTTAGACTTTTTCTTTTGATTATATCAAGAGACAGACCTACAAATCTCCCGTTATGACCGAGGATATCAAATTGAGAATAAGAAGAGCTTTTAATAGCATCACCCCACAAATGTTAAGAAGTCTAATGCGTAACAATTGTGCGAACAAGAAAATTCCTTGATTATGGTGGAGGTTATTTTAAACAATATTTGTAAAATTCAAATGCCTTTCACCGTTTCTAGGAATTTAGGACTTATAATGAGGAAGTTGCATGATTTTTTTTATATCACAGATAGATCGACGACACAAAAATATGCTTCCTCGTATTTTTTCTTTTTCTTTTTTGTTAAAATTGAGGGTGAAAAAAAATATTTATTTCGGCTGAGAATTTAAAACCATTAAAACGCTCTATCCCTAACGAATAGCGTCATTCGTAACCTGTAGCGTCACGTCGTTATTGTTAAAAAGTTGAAACATCTAAAAAGGAAACTGTGGTTATAGATAAATAATGATCATCCGTCATATTAACCAATAATTAATAACAAGATTAAGAATAACAACGTAAATTAGCAAATTCGGATCCAATTAGTGACGTCAAAATGACGTCAAAGCAATATTATAGCGTTTTCAGTCACGTGGTTTTGTTTACACAAAAGTTCAAATTTTAATGTGGCACATTTACGAAGCGAAATCTTTCTATGAGTTTTTTTTATTATATTATCAACTTATATAGTACATATTATGGAAAAATAATAAAATTAAGCATTTTTAAAATTGAAAAAAGTGAGTAATAGCAATTTAATTCTCTCTTTTGTTTCTTAATAGGTATAAGTACTAGTGCAAACTATAAGTACCAATAATTTTTTTTTAATTTTTAAATAAATTAAATAAAATAGAAAAACATATATTTAAGATTTGAAATGATCATCAATAAATTCAGAAAAAAATCTATAATTTATTGAACACTATGACGCATTCCCATTAAAAATAAAAAAGTTGTCGATAAAAAGTGATATATTCAACTTTCTAGACTTCGTAAATAGTTAATAACGAAATGAAACGAACGCAGTTAGTAGTTGAATGGGTGACCATTCCAACGGAAACCTCGTCCTCGCCTCACACATCTTCCAACGGCTTGTATATCAGTGTATACACGGAAGCTATACAACCTTAGGCGAGGGTTGTATAGGAGATATACCATCCTTCGGAGGGGATGTATAGCCGTCGGTCCCTTGTCTATTAAATGTTAGGCAAGTAAAAGATCCCTACTCTTCTTAAGGGAAGAGGTTCGGCAAAATTCCTGGTTGGGGGTAGCTGGGTAGCTCGTCTACAGGCGTCGGTGTTAGGCCTCAGTAGCGGAAATAGGCCGACGTTAAATAAATGTATAAAAAAAAAAGAAATGAAACGAAAAATTATATTTTTCCGTATGAACTTTACTTGCCGTAGAACAAATTTTGGCATTCCAAAGCACTCTAGACGAATGTCTTAAATGCTTAAAACTGAACATCGACTCAAAAATTCTCGAAAGTCTCATTGTCTTGAATCCAAATATGTAAAAATATACAGGACGTTCCAGTTAAAGATCGAAAGTTAAAATAAAGGAAATATATAGGTGTCATTAGCCTGTGTCACCCGGTATACTACGTTTATGAGAAAGTAAAAATAAAATCTGCCAAAATTTAAAATATCTTGAATCATTCACACTTTTTACTTGTTTGTTCACTATTATTTATACAGAACCTTTCTACTGTATATATATTTTTGAAAATCTATATCCAGGCATTATTATGCCTGTAAAAATTTTATACTATCGTAAAAATTTTGAACAATCAGCCTATGGTCACAATTTTTACTTTTTTAACTTTTGATTATTTTATTCACGCTTACGTGTGAGGCTTGTAACCAAGGAGTCTCGGGTTTTAATCCTGGCTAGGGTATGGATGTTTAGTAGTGTTTTCATGTGTTACCGAGTTGGTAGCAGTGGACTAGACGAGGTTGTGTGAGAGGCAACACGGCTAATTGCTGTATCACTCCTGAGTTCGAGTCTCAGCTGCGGCAGGTGGCAATATCGTGGGGAATGGTCGTTGTAATTTTCTATGTGTATGTGTCTAAATAAGGCGTTAAAATAAAATAAATAAATATATTTTTTATTTAAAAAATGAGAGCTGCCGAATTTAAATATTTTTATGCAAATTTTGCGTTATCGGCTTACACATTTTCTATCTACTTGATAATAATCTAATACTGGTCCCTGATCGACGTAAACATGTTGCTTTCCAAATGCTTCATAATTGTAGACGATTGTTGGCAACGGTACAAATATTAAGTCTTTATTAGATTCATAAAACATTGTTTTATTTATCTTTAATTAAATGAAATACCCTACCATGTTTACGTAGGAGCATAAATTTTCCATTCGGTCTTCATTGTAGATTTTTAAATTTACCTGATATTTATCTTTCTCAAATTTTATTTCATTTTCATGCTTTAATCAGGGCCGGATGCAGGTGTATGGGGGCCCGAGTCAATGAAGAAAGTGTAGGCCTTTTCAATCAATAAAGATCTTTCGATAATTTTATTTTTACGTTTAAAAAACAAATTTACACTATTAATTAAAATACACACTATTTTTTAATTCGTGGGACAAAATGTTAGCTGAATCGAGTTTTGTTAATATTTTGCCTTGTGTCTTGCTGACATTTCGCCCCCTGTCTAGCTTGGATTTTACCTCGTATTTAGCTGTCACTTTGCCCCTTAACTAGCGTACATTTTGCTCTGCGTCCAATAAATAAACATTGAATTTTGCCGCTATTGAATTTTGCAGGAGGCCTAAATTTTGAAGTTCTCCCACTGAATAGATTTTATGCAGGATGAAAATATCCATTGTTTGGATATATTTCATTACTCATTACTTACCAAGATTTGTGGAGACCCTCAATGTGTTTGGGCTCTGGGGCTCCCGCCAAGGGGCAACAGTGCAAACTGTAAAAATAAATTATACTCGTCATAATTTGTTGATGAAGTAGAATGAACCGCAGAAAAACTGAAGCTTAAACAAGCAATAAAAATCTAAAATTTTTATGGCATCTTTTCCTTTTTAAGATACAAGCGCAGAAAAGAACTATGTAATTGATATTATCAGAAAAATATTTTCTCTACTCCCTACATAGAAAATACTATTTTGCTCCCTCATTTCAGGGAGCAAAGTAGTACTTTTCCTCCCTCGGGAGGAAAATACTTTGCCTCCCTAGGGAGGAAAATACTTTGGCTCCCTCTGGAAGCAAACAAGTAGAAACTTCAAATAGCTGTAACGGTAATAGTTTTTTCATATTTTTCACGAGACTTTAACGGTAATAGATTTAACGATACCACGTTTGCATCTTCCAGAATATCTTGAGGATCTTCATCTTCACATTCGGAATACATTATTATAAACTTTTTGGAAGTTTATTTTGTAAACAAGAAGCAACCTTAGCAACGTTCCATGTACTTTGATTTTTAACAATATTTACTTATCTAAATACCTATTATGACATTTTGACATATTTGGTTTTTTGATTGTCATGCATAAGAAAATATAATAAAATATATGTAAAACCTATGTAAAACACTGTAAATGATCGTAGAAAAAATCATATGTATTACACAGGAGCAAAGTGCCATTTCCTCCATTGGATATTGATGCCCTCCGCTTCGCGTCGGGTACGTAGTATAATAGTGCTTTCGCGGTCAAGACAAAAAAATGAAATAAAAAATCGGATTTTAAGAAAAATCATATTTTTAGTTGAACAGATTAATACAGCAAAAGATTTTGTATTGGGTAGTCCAGCCGAAATAGGTTTTTTCCGAAAAAAATGTAGAGGCAGCACTTTTTTACACAAAGTAAAGTAACGTTGTAGGTTGCGACGTGCGGTACATGGTGTTAAATGCCGGCAAAATTTTATGTGGAGTTATTTTTTTTTGTGGCGAAGGGAAAACCCTTCATAGACATCGGCGCTGGGATCTGCTGTGCCTGGTAGTGCCGGACTCCTATCCCTCCTGGATCAGTGTTTCCACGTGACTTGGAACTGCTTTCGTTTTCCATCAGGCCATGGGTCATTTGTCATAAGTTGGTGTTAGTGCGACTTCCCACGTTTCCCTTACACCCCCCATTCGTTAAAACGATTAGGGGCTCGGGGCTAGGTTTCTTCTATCCTCTTATTTTGTCCTCATTATACGATTTACTGTAGTCTACCGTCCCGTCTATGGAAGAGTCTCTCCCTTCCTTCTCCATTCTCTCATATGCCTCTCTTCACTCCTTGGTCAGCAGATCTATCGGGAGGACCCCTCCGCAAGCACCAAGAATGCCTCGTACGACACAGTTCTAAATGCACTGTAAACCCTAAGTGTAGCGCTGCGCTGAACTCTCTCTAGCCCCTTGTCGTGTTGCGTACCGCCATTGAACTCTCCCATACTGGAGCTTCATAGAGCAGAATGCAATACACGACACTGCATCAATGCCGGCTTGTCATCCCTCATCTGTCTGGAAAAAACCCACTCTTCAGAGCCTGATTCATAATTCTCAGAGTAACTTCGGGATACTCCTCTGCAACTATTCACTATCTCGGGCGGGATATCATCCGGGCCCGTATCTTTACCGCTTTTAAGCCTGCAATAGGCAGTCTTAAGCTCTCAATCTGTAAAGGGGGGCACTTCCCCCACTTCCGTGGCTCCCCATCTAACTTCTTCCCTCTAAGGTGATGAGACCCCCACTATTTTTTCTATGCTTTCGTCTGGAATTGCGGGAGGGGTCGCTGTTATACTTCAGATTGTATCTTATATCCGTCACTCCACACGTTTCCGTCAATATCCTCACTCTCTTCCCTCCATTTATTCCTTTTGGAATTTTTTTTATCGCATCTTTGAGCTTCTTGCTTGCTTCTCGGAAGTCTTGGAGAGCTATGTTTTCACCTTCTCCGTCTTCTGGCTGCCAGACATTGCCTCCTGAGATTGTTGGTATCATTTGTCCACCCACACTTCCCCATTGGTCCTTACCGTTCTTCTTCTTCATTGTTTCTGTTTTGATGCCATCTATTCCCGGTGCTTTATTATTTTTTAGGTCATTGATGCTAGTTACAACTTCTTCTTTGTTTGTCGGGCTTATAAAAAAAAACTGTGTTGGATGCCTAGGTATATTAAAAGATTATTTTTTAATTTTGTTAGCCAAATGTTTTTTTCCTACGTCTGCATAGTAATTATTAAAATAATCTGTTTTTTCATATGTATGACTGATTGTCGAGAGGTGAGTGCATTTACCTCTCACCCAAAAGTTCCGGGTTCGATCCCCGGTTATGGCAGTGGAAAATACTGTGAGAGGGATTTTTCCACTATACACGGATATTGTGTGTGTGTCTCTTGTCTCTAAATGTGTAGCCCCCTACCACATAAGGCTCTTCCAGAGCCTTCCGGGATAAAAGGGGGCGTCATTACGTGTGGTGTATTTATTTATTTATATTCATTAGTTGTTACTGTGCCGTATTCAGATTTAATTCCTTTAATTTGGCAATCATAATTTTTACAATTATTAATTTTCTTTACTACATTCCATAAATTTTTTGTATTATTTTTATTACCGATTATTTTTTCTCTATAATAATTAGCTTTAGTGGTTTTGATCAGTTCGTTTAATCTGTTTCTGTAGTTAATATATTCATTTTTTAGAGTTATGTTGCTAGTTTATTTTTTATGTTTATGGTATAATTCATCTCTATTGTTAATTGATTTTACTAACCCTCCTGTTATCCATTCCTTTCTTTTTCGGTCTTTATGTCTAATATAAACAGTATTTGAACTTTTATTAATCACTCTTTTTATTGCGTCTATTAGATAATTTGGTGCTTCGTTTACGTGTAGGATGTCATAAAAGAAATCACAGCTCGATGATCGGTGTCTAACTTGTTTGGTTTTTGTTCCTGTAGCGTTATCTGGTGTGATTTCCAATTTACTTTTTTTTATCATCTATAGGTAACGGAACGTTAAGAGTTGTTCGGAGTGTATTAGTCATCCATGCTTCCAATTTTAATTGTAAATGACTTCACGTCAATAAAATGACGCAGCCTAATGTACGGTGTGCTTGGAAAGAGAGTAATAGAGATGACATTGGACAAATTTATTATACCTAATCTTTAAATTTCTCGGTGCATTTGAGGGCATTAGGGCTAATTTTATTTTAGTTCTACAAAAGGGAAAATGTTTATTTTAATAATACCTATGTGGGATGATAAGAATTATTTTTGCAAATCGAAAATAGAAGAAAAAATTTTTTTTTTATTATACTTTTCTTTCTCTCATCGTCCCACATTGTAACATGTTTTTAATGTCTTTTAGTGAAAGCCGTTTTTTAAAATAATCATTTATATGAGAGTAAATTGCACCGCCTTTCCCGCTTATATCCGGAGCGCTCTTAAATACATTATTTTCTACTGGAGTCTGCGGTGCACTAGAAGATATTTTTTCCTGTAGATTAGTGTGGCTTAGTTGTAAATAATAATATTGTTCATATTTTACAAAATAAAATTAAAAATAAATATAATTAAATTTTAATTTAAGACATGGTAGCTGATGCATAATTAACACAATCAGAAGGCTTTAATTTTTTCGAAATATTATCTAATTATGAAATTTGTAAATCCGCACGCCCCTGGCTCTACTATTTACTCTTTTCAGCCAGACATGACCCATTTGGCAAGAATCTCTTGGAATCTGGAATTGGTTGGGAGGGTGGTCAATAAAATTTATTGAACCAGGCCTTAGACCACTTAGACCTCATTGAGCCTTTTGTACATCCTCCCTGTAGGCAGATATCTGTTCATCTGTTTGTATTAAACCTTCAATAGGTTTCATATATTATTAAGCATTTGATAATTTCTTAATTTCAACAATTTTTTTTACTATATGACCCAGGCGCTGGTGCCATACATAAATTATAATTTTTGTATCATTTATTCGACTAATATAAATTGTCAAGTGACTGAGTTTACCTGTTAAGATGGTTTTACTACCATTTTCTATTGTTACCCCTGCCCTGTGTGGTCGAATATGACAGTCATTCCATTTTTCTGGAGGTGGCGGAGGTGGTTATTTCACTGGCATAGAAAGCATTTTCTAGACGTCCATGGATTGACAGGTTAGTCGTTTCAATGTTTTGTAGCTTGAATGAATGATCCAGTTTTTGCGACCGAAATTTGCAATTGTGTAGTCAGATCTTCATTTTCGGTAAAGACATCAGGGTTATTAACGATGTGCTCTATGAATAGCTCCAGAATCCAAGATAAAAATTAATTCGCCTGTATTTGTGTTGGGAGATATTTTCATTTTTCTTTCTCAGCATAAATACAAAACCATCACTCTTATCACTATGCGTATCAAAATTAGCTGTCATAACATGTGGTTGTTTTTCGTTCTTCTCAAACATTATTTTTAGATAAATACAATCTCGTCTGTAGTGATTGGTTCTGCCTCAGTGTTCATACTGCATGTTTGAGAATTTACGATTTAATTTCTAATACTTATCGTTGAAACTTAACATTTTGGTCAAAATTTCTGTACTGAAACTTTTCATTACATTGTTGATAATGTGTCACCCTCTAATTTGAGGAACAATAATTTCTTGCGGCAGTCCAATTGAGTGGCAAGACGTTTCTTCACATAAGTTACGTCTAAACTGTTCAAAATTTCTTTTGCATAAATCTTGTCTTGAGCAAAATTCAGGAATGAACCACTTAACAAGTCTATTATTATATTACGGGCAGTTGAATTTTGTTCAAGTCACTCAGGACTAAGTTCCAGCGGAATTTCAAAGTTTATAACGTTCACTACATCAAGTTCACTGAGAAATTTCCATATTGCATATGTTTCACCATTAAGAGGATATTTGCCCCACACTCCTAGGGTATGACTCTCCGCGGGGTGAGAGACGGAGACGTATTAAAATTATAGTAAAGACCGCCTTCGAAGGTCAGGTGCCAGGTTCTTTTGGACGATTTCGCTATACGTTCATAACAACGTACAGGTCCGTACTAAATATATTGCACAATAGAGTTGTTGGTTTGCGTATATGATCATGTTTTTTAATTTTATCTTTTTCTCCTCTCATCTGGCTTTAGGTTGGTTACCCTCAAATGTTGTAATTAATTTTAACCCACATCCCTATGTCCAATAATTTCCATTTGTATATTCTTGGTGAAAATAGAAGAAAAAAATCGATAACTGTAAAGTTCAAGATGGCGGTTTTAAAATGGCGGACGTTTGAAATGAGTGACACAGCAACACCCAGCACAAACTGCAGGACCTAGCTAAGAAGAGATTTTTGAAATTCTATACCTACGCGGTAAAATGTATGTGACAAAGAAAAATAAATAAATTTTGACCAGCATTCCTAAGGAAGAAGTTTGATATATACTTAGTGAAAAAATATACAGGGTGAACATCTTAGAAAATAATTATTAAAATAATATGAGAGAGGATGATATTTGACAAATAGTTGATATAATTGCAAAAAAGAAGAAACTTTCTTTACTTTTAATAAATACTATACTCAAAAACTGAAGGTAGCGGTTTCAAAATGGTTGACGTTTCAAATATGTTTTCCGATTTTAATCAAAATATAGAGTTGTTTGATATGAACATGAAATCAGTTTTTACAAATAGCAAATAGCAGATTCAAAATACAGATAATAAAGATGAATTTTAATTTTCATGGTTTTATTTAATAAAGTGCCACCATAGTATATGGGGGAGGTGCATTGCATAAATGAGACGAAGAAACAGACACGTACTTGAATATTGATTACAAAACGGCTAATGCCTAAAAAGTGTAAAATAAAATATTTAAGAAACATTTCTAAAGGCAAGGTTTTACATTAAAAACTAGAAGTTAATGTTTTTAACTATCACAGTAGATTCAGGCTTATATACAATTAAAATAAAGACAGACAATTAAGAAAATGCAAAAATTTTCTCAATAGAGAAAGGGTAAAATATTCCGTACGACACGCTTGTAACGCCCCATGCTTTTATTTTAAACATGTAACAGCCTTAAAATGTTGTGATAGTTAAAAATATTATTGTCTATACATTTTTAGTGAAAGCATTTGTCTTTAAAAAGGTTTTTCAAATATCGCCTGCATCTGATTTCTTTATTAATTATAAATACATATACGACAAATAAAAAAAATAAAAAAAGGTAAATCCACAATAAATAAAACCACGCTAACTATTCAACAGTGTTATATTGTAGAAAATTACAAAACATTTTAAAACCATCATTGAGATTCAAAATATGTAAATAATAAATAAAGTGGATAAATAAAGATTACTGCAAAAATGTAATTAGACAGTAACGAAGTAATCATTTCAGCATTTTTAAAAATTGTATAGATTTAGCGTCTTTGACATTTATAATGTAATCAGAATTTCTAATTTTCATGTTTTTGCTATGTCTGGGATAAATGATTTCAGACAATAAACAATTATAATGAAAATGATTTAGTTTAGGAACCATTTTGGTCTTAAAAGATGCAGAAAAATTTTGAATGTTAATAAATTTTTTGTTTTCCACACTCCGAAATAAAGCTTTTTAAAATACCTTCTATTTCAAACTGTCTGTCATTGAAAAATGTCTTTGCAGTACGGAGCCAGTTACATTCTAACATATTAATAAATAATCTGATCGAAAACTGAAGCAATTTACACATTCTAGCAATTGGCTTCTGGAGAACTCAAATACCTATATTATTTGCCAAAATATTACTCCTGGAAGTTTCTATTGGTGCACCAACTACAATTTTCCTCTAGGATGTATTATTGCGGTCGAATTGAAGTAATCGATTTTTTATCAAGTAGTAAGTATGTTTTTTCAAAGAAAGTCTGTTGTAGATGGGAATTTTTAAATCAGTCATGTCAATTAAATTATTTTAACAAGAAATCATTGGTGGGTATTACATAATGACACTGACACTAATAAAAATAATAAAATATATTATGATTGATGCGTCACTGGTCAGAACCATATTTACAACGGGAAAATCAGTAGATTACTTTTTTTCGACCGCAATAGTACATATGTAAAATTTCGTCAGTTGCTCAAAACTGATTCTCGAATTACCATACAGACAGAATTATAGCGAGAGAATTTCCAAGAAGATAATAACCGCTGTTAGTCTATACATAATATCGTTTTAATATGTTCTACCTGTTGAATTCATAATATATATTAGACTTTTTTACGTTTAGCTGAAACCGCAGTCTATATTTTTTTCCTTTACGATAGTCCATAGTTCGATCTAACTACATAACTCAAAAATTGATAAAATGTTCAATTTTAAATATCTGCAATTTCACCACCGTTTTATTAAAATATAATGCACGAAACACCACAATAATAAACTGCATAAATCACATAATAGATAAAAAACAGAAACCGTTCCTGAAACTGATCACATCACCACAGGTATTTACAAATAGAGTTAGGAGGGTGTTAGTAGCTAACGATGTCAATGAGGGCACCACTTTTCACTTATAAAATATCTCATATTTGCTAGCAAGACGCCTGCCTATAAGTTTGTGTATAGATTAACGGAATACAATAATTTTTTTCTAAAATGTATTTTTTTTTAAATTACACAAAGCATCAATCTAAGCCCGTCTTGTGGCAGAAATAATTTATTTTGTCATTAAATATACGTTTTGAAGCGTACAAAATCAGCCATAATCTTCTTTTTTTCCAAAATTCAATCGTATAAAATAGCCAATAACTATGAGAAAATTAAAAAAATATTACTCGGGAGGCATAAAACAATCTTTCTTCTTTCCAGTACATTTTGTTTGAAATTTCTATCTTAGTTATTTACATAGAAATTAAGTATTTTCTGATACTCGTTAACACATCATGTGAGCAGGGCAAATATCCTCTTAAATGGTTTTATATTACGCTTTTGACGTTGAACCATTTTTAACACTCACTTAATTTATTACACAGAACTGGAGAAGTGGTTATGTCTAGTTATTTTTCGAGTGATTTTAAATGTTTATTGAATGTTTATTGTTTACACTACAACCGCCACAAACACACAACAATCACCTGGGACCATAACCTATTAGCAGAGTTCGGGTTTGAGGTGAGAATAATTGATACTGAAATCTCTTCAGGTGTTTATTGAAAACTACAAATAACCTTACAGTGGAGTAGTCTATATTGAATTAAATTAAAATAGTAACAGTGAACCTCACCAAGAGCTAGACTGATGATTTCATCATATAATGTTTATACTTAGTGTAAAGTAAAATAAATCTAAAAGGACATTAGTAATACTTTATGTTTTTATAGACATAGTAATTTATGATTATATTATTTTGTTATTACTAATATGAAATTACTACCATTATAATAATTCTGCTTTTTGGAAGGTAATTTAGCTTCCAAAAGGAATTACAAAGGGCGTAATTTCATGCATTAGATTTTTATTGATGTATATAAAAAAATAGAAATATATACCGAGCAATTAGCTTACCTCCTTTTAAACTTAATTCGTTTTTTCTCAATTATTTACTCTGAAAAATGTTTAGAAAATTGGATAATTATTATTTTTATCTAATATTTACAAACAACAATTACATTCCTAAACAGTACAAGGTCCAATGGACTTCCAGTGGATGTCCAACAGACACACAATAGACACCTAACGGACGTCCAGTAGGATCTAGAAATGGACATGTCCATACGTGGACCAGTTTTGGATGTCTATTTCATGTGGCAAACTGTCTCTACTGGGCATCCAATGGATGTCCATTGAGTGCCCATTGTTTGTCTGCTGGACATCCATTGGATGTCCATGATTATAATGCGTTAGTCCAATGGATGTCCACTGGAACTCCATTGGACCTTGTTGTGCTGTTTGGGTCTGTAGCCGTATAGTTAATTAAATTATTAATTAAAAATAAATCGTTTCATTTGAGTTCCTATTTTTCATTTACTACATCCATATAACTCATTACCAGTAGGTATAAATTACACGACTGCTATTAAGAATACCTCTGTAATTTTTTCATTAGCAATAATTATATATTTTATGTTCTCATCATCATTTATTCTTTAAAAATATATGCAATCAAATCCTCAATTTAATTATTTTTGTTGCAGCATAATGGAAACCATGTAATTAAAACACCTGCCAATATTTCCAATACGATCCGATTACGTTTAAAAATTTCAGTAAATAATACAGACCACGAAAATTTAATTTGCGCTTACTCGGGTTTATTTCTCGTGTACCTCTCGTGAAATTTTTCTGTTTTATCTCGATCTGCGAGATAACGATCTCGCAGCTCTCCTCGGTTTCTTTTGATACCCGGCCTTAAGGGTTGTCGGGGGTTGTTCTGCGTCCCTTATTAGAATTGAAGTTGGACCGGAATCATTCTGATAGACGCCTGCCCAATGTAGCGCAGGTCCCTTGCGCATCCACGCCCATTAGACATCAAGATCGTCATCTGTTTGCTCCTCGACGCCGCAATCTCAGTTAACTCAGTTATTAGTATGCCGTTTAAGTGTCGAGGATCATGGCATCCTCAGTTCAGTTACAGTACCAAGGAGCCAGTACGCCGACGCAGGTGCGTGTTCGTAATAATAGTAATCTTTTATGATACCCCCTCATTAGTGTTTGCGATTTTATTAATAATACTTTAGTTAAACCGATTACTGATCGGTAATGATATTACTTTTGAGTTTGGATAATTTCAAGAGGTGTTGCGTTATACACTGCTTTGCGGATTCTGGATCATTAAAATCAAAAATGCCCCGGAGGCGTTATTTTATTTAAAGTAGGTAATTTACATTTATTGTTGTTGTTCATCTCTTACATTTGTTCATATTAATTATTAATGAAAAATAGTAAAGTAATTTTTATACCTTGCTGTTCAGTGACTTTTAAATATAAAATTCAGGAAAATTTTTAGTTGGAAAATTAATTATGTGTTCTAAAATAAATAAAAAATACAAATATGGATAAGGAGTCAAAATTTACCAACGCACTAGAGGTTATTCTAATAACTTTTAAAATTTTAAAGCCTGTTAAAAAAGCGACTCAAATCTGTAGCATATCTAATTAAATTTTAGCATTATTTTAATTTCAATGTATTAGTTCAAATAAATCGCATTGATTACTCCGTAACCAATTTTTACGCTAAAACTTTAACCTACTAAGTTTGGTTGTTGAATTAAAATAATTTAAAGATTATAGTATAGAGATTTTAAAATATGTAAAAATGACTTTTGATGAATTATCAATCCGTTTATGTATTGAAGGATATGTTAATAAGAGACGGCAAATGTAGGTATAACATGCACCTTTTGAGTTTAAAATGCTACTTTCCTAACAGACTTAACACAAACGATCCTTTCACGTAACCTCAAGATGTCATCAATTTTTTGTACCTTCGAATTACTCAAAAAAATATTTTAACGGCCAAGTTGAATTCAATATTTTTAAAGCACGTGTTAATTTCTATTTTATAGAGTATATACAATGTAGATAACATTAATTAGCAATCATTTAGAGTGTTGTTAAATTTAACATATGAATAAAAAAGGATTTAATAGAACTAATAGGTATGTTAAAATTAAAATAAAGCATGTTATTTTTAACAGGCCTTAAAATTTAAAATTCCTTTTAAATTAACATGTAATTATATAATAGCCATTATAGTCCATTACAATTTTGTTATTTTTTTAGTTTAATGGCATCTATTGATAATTTAATAGTTATGAAATTATAGTTTTATGGTTAATCCTCATATTTGCCTAGTGCAAGTATTAGTAAACGAGTAACAGATTTAAAATCCAAATGATAATATTTTATGCATCTTTGAAAGAATAATGTCCATATATTAAACACTTCAAGGTAACAAACCAGTAAGAGTTTAGTTTAAATTTAATGCCAAGTAGTCTCATAATGAAGCGTAGATACTTTGACCTGCAGAAATATTTTTCTTCGGAAATAGTTTTCCGATTTTTAATAATACAAATTATTTTTTGCAGGTGGCGCCATTGAACCTATTGGCGACTACTTGTAACAGAATGCATCAACACCAACCCTTCACACAGCTTTCCCCAGCCACTTCGTGCAGCGGCGACTGTTATATGTCCCAGGTTCCCCTGGAGTCTGCGAGATCACCCTTAGAATACTCGCCGCATTACCAACCCACCTACGCTCACGCTTACAGCAATCAGTGTTGGTTTCAGCCTTCGCCGCCGCCTGCAGATATAGCTACAAGTGGTTACCAACCCCAACAGACTACCATGCCAACCATACATCAACAGTATTCCCAGTGGCCGCAAACGAATTACATGTCACCCTTCGCGTCGACGATGAAAATTATCAAACCAGAAATCAGCATGACCGACTTCCCCACCTATTCCTCGAAGGCAAGAAGGTGCATTAAATGCCAGTGTCCCAATTGTGTTAACGAGGAAAACGGACTGAAAAAGCCTTCCTCGAAGAAAGTGCATATCTGTCATTACCCCGGTTGTGGTAAAGTGTACGGCAAAACCTCTCACCTCCAGGCTCATTTAAGGTGGCACACCGGCGAGAGACCTTTTGTTTGTAACTGGTTGTTTTGCGGTAAAAGGTTCACTAGGTCGGATGAGTTGCAGAGGCATCTGAGGACACACACCGGCGAGAAGAGGTTTGGTTGCAGTGTTTGCTCGAAAAGGTTTATGAGATCTGACCATTTGGCTAAACATGTAAAAACGCACAAAAGCGGTAAGAAAAGCGAATCCTCTACGCCATCTCCAAAAGCCAAGGAAATAATGTCTATAGAGGTAGCTGTAAAAAGTGAACCTCAACCTCACATTATGTCATCCCGTCAGATGGTGCCATCTACCGCAAATATTTCTGAAAGTTTATTACCTCAATATAATTCTCAAATATTGCCCCCATCAGCCCCTAGCTTATATAACAGCTATCATGGACTGTATTTACCGAATATAAATGAACAGTGATCGCTATAGTTTTGTAAATAAAATTTCTCTCGTTATATTGTTAGGGGCCAGAATTCGTATTATTTTTGTGAAGTGTATAAAAACGTACATATTTTATTTTGTTTATAATAATTTTGTTAATAATAATAATTTTTATTATTAAATTATTGTTTTCTTCTCCTATGTGATAATAAATTGTCTTATTTAATAAAAGAATTATTATAATAAGAATAGTCTACGAAATAAGTAAAAGTATAAGTATCCATAAATCTCATTTAGTGTGAGAGAGATAATATCTAAAATGAGTATATTTGAAAAAAATCCCGAAGATACTTTGCTATTAAAGTTTACAACAAGCTTTCAAATGAGTATAAAAATGTTACATACTGAAAACTATTTTAAGCAAAGTATGAAATAATCGTCGATTGATAAGTGTTATATTTTAAAATATATAACAATATATATGCAGGTAAATGTATGTGTGTGTGTGCGTGTTTTCCCTTTTTTGTTTTTGACAGTTATTTATGCAGTTAATATTAGCAAATATTCAGGCATTTCTTGTGCTTTACCATATACCTATACATTTCGTATCAGAAATGGTCAATAAATATTATTATTATTATAATAAAGAAATCTCTGAAAGGTACATTAAATGGAGAAGAAACCATACATTAAAATGTTCTCTTAAACAGATATGTACCTAGGTTCTTTTGTGGTAATTTTTTGCATAAAAATGTTAGCGTTAAAAAATCAATTAAACTTTTGTCCTCTCGGTATCTGTTTCAATGATGAATCTATCGCAAAATGGGTGCACTCAGCCTTAAGAACATAATTTGGTAAATGCTTAGTCTCATTAATTAAAATATCCATTTATTTTTAATAAGTATTAAAGTATCTGAAGAATTTTAACCATTTTCTAATTTTATTTGCTTATTTATAACGTCAAACGCGTCGAATTAATTGAAAAGAAATAGTAATCAATTTAATATAAATTAATTTAATTTTATGGGCTCTCAATTTAATGAGAAATATAATTTCATAACACCAAGTTGAACTGCTGGAATGTGGCTCCCTCTGCTGGGTTATGTAGAGACTACTGCAAGTTTCTGTTAGTATTAACATCTGCTAGATGTCTCAGGCATCGTGATAATTGAGGGTGCTATTAACTGGGCGGGTTTTACGGATGCATGGCCGCCCTGGCACAGAGGAGGGCAGCGAAAGAAAATAAAACAAAAAACGCAAATTATAGTGTGATATTATGTATGCGCGGTGGGGTTGTAAAAGGCAGGGGAATCGGCAGCAAGTGGCGCTCGAATTAAGTTAGTTTCAATCAAAACACATGAATGTATGCAAGTTTCAATTGTTTTCTTACTTAAATTGTCGCCTTACAATTATTTACAGTTGGTAATACAACCGATGGCGCATTGTGCGCGAGTGTTGTGCTAAGACGATTTTTTTGACACTGTGTAGTGTAAGTTATTCTGCCTAAACGGCTCTGCGGGTCCGCTGTCAAACTGGAGGACCGTACGGATAGGGAAAAGGGGCGAGGATCCCCCGAAATGCTAGCTGTAAGTCCTCAAGAAATATAAAACTTAATAAACTGGTTTGTTTGCGTTAATACCTATTCTTGAAATCGTTCACAAGAAAGCGTTTACGCCTATTATGATAAAAAATGAAAAATACGTTTTAGTTTTATTTTCTCCAAAAAGAATACGGGTACTGTGCTGGGACTAGATGATGGTATAACTGAAGATATTAATCCTCAAAGAGTTATAGTTCTTTGAAATGTGCCCATTAGTTGTGTTGACCGTAGAGAAATAAAAAATAATTAATTATACCTGACTTGCTGAAGCGCTGGACTTTCTATATTTTGCTGTCTAATGGTTACTTATACCTTCCTACAGACTTAACGAAACCCTCAGCAAATACCGGTTGCCCGACGTGGTTTTAGTAAAATATTTTTTTGAAAAAATGACAAATGTTATAATATATACTTAACTGCACTTTGGCTGTAGTTATTTTGTTATTGGGCAATTGATGATTTGCGTGGTTATCTATTGTGTTGTATTGTTTTGTATTGAAATCCGTAAGTTCTGTGTCCATCTAGTCTTTATTGGATGTCTGCTTTGAAGGTTTGCGGGTCCTTTTCAACACAAGAAGACACCTGAAAAAAAAAAAAAAACCAATAGGTATTTAAAATCATTTATCGATTTAAAACAAATGCTTAGGTAGACATTAGGTTGCGAGATCTAAGCAAAAAAATATAACAAATAGTAAGCGAGTTACCTATGACAATTTTAGCATTTAATACTGACTTCCAGTCTAAAATAAATTATATTTTGTGAAACCAATAACAAAAAAAGTAAATGTCTGTTAATAAATAAATAACATAATGTTGAAATGTACTAATTTTTCAAATCGAAAATATCATTTCGAATGATCCAGATAAGAAAAAGTACGTCTTAATTGTATCTCAGATGCTATATCAAAAATACTATTGATACCTACTATTGACAAAATATTTCATCGCCCTCGAAATAAATATAAAATAAAATAAAATATCACTTACTTTCTACAAAGACTATTAATCGGATAAAAATTCAACACACAATTTTATATAGATTATATGAAATTAATTTGAAAAATGTATTCAAGGTATGCATATCAATAAAAGAATAAACAAAATATATCTTGGATTTCTGTCTACAATATCTTCAACCTAAACCAAATGATAGTAAAACTTATATGGAGGGAAAATATATTTACCTATCATATAATTTAATTCATAATACAAGTAATAACTGCCAAATAAAATAAAATAAAAACTATATTTTAGTTACAGAAAAACTGAAATTCATGTACTATATATATATTTCAATAGATATATCATTGGGAATCACGAATGTCGTGACATTTGAATTGTCTGATGAGTGTGAGAGTATAATTTATTATATGCGACATTAACTGTTAAATATATTCTGTTAGAAAATGGATATTTTAGAGGTTTTTCTGTCTTTACCTAACATTCATAAACATCAATGTTATTCCAAAATATTATATTTCTGGTGCTAATGGGAGTTAAATATATTGCTAGAAAAGCTGCAGGTCCCGGCATCTGTTCAGAACTATGCATCGACCTACTCAATGGCCAGGAAACTTCGTTTCTTGGGTAACTGAACTATACATATACACAAATATATATAAAACATTAACTAATAAAAACTTATATTGCTTATTTTCGTTACAATGTTTTAAACAAATTTGTATATAACTCTTCCTTTAAATTGAAGCTGACGAAGTATCTTCGTCTCAAACTCTTCATGACACTTTTAGAACTTTTATGATAACAATTTCATTGATTTTACTGTATTAACATACAATTTACTTATAGCTAATGATTACTTACAAAATACATGGTTAAATCAGATTGCAAATGTAACGCTACTCAGGATCATATCATATTTATTTTAAAATGCAATTGAAAACGGTGCATTTTTTTATATAGTATTTAACATAAATATGTATTTCTGGAAATTATCAGAAAATAGTATATACATATTTAAATGAATTATTTTTCCACCAATCTTCAACTGATTATATTTAAGTAAATTGGGGGTTGTCTAGGTAAATATCGGGGTCGCACAAAATTAGATACAATATACATACTTTAAATTGATTGGAATGTTCCAAGTCTGGGCCTCTTTATATTTATTGTCATATAACGGTTTTGTAAACATCTATGTGCTTAGTATTATTCATTGTTGAGGAAATTTGATGTAGTTAAAGCTAGATATTGAAAATTCTGTATAAGGAGTTTCAAAATATCTTGTTTTGTACAAGTGTACTATTTCTTAAAATAAATTTTTTTTTATACATTTATTTAACGTCGGCCTATTTCCGCTACTGAGGTCTAACACCGATGCCTGTAGACGAGCTACCCCCAACCAGGAATTTTTCCGAACCTCTTCCCTTAAGAAGAGTAGGGATCTTTTACTTGCCTAACATTAACGCCTAATTAATTATTTCTAGAACTAATCTATTAAAAAGCAATTAAATCTCAGGTTATTATCTCATGAATTCGCTACATGAGCATAACGATAAAGAATATCAGTATTTTCTATAAAGAGTTAATTTTGTATTCATCCTCCGTCTAATACCTACCAAAACAATGAATAGGTACCTAGATACCATAAATGTACAACCAGGTGATATGTGGCGGCTTGCTCTTCACACTATAGTCCATACCTGCATTAAATGTGATTTTTTGAGTACAATGTCCCCTTATCTCTTTCGTTCTCTATTCAATTATAGCATCTTGGGATAGAAAATTCAATTAGCACTTATTTTTCCTTCTGCGCTCTCGAGTCCAATAAGTGTTGAACTATGTTAAGGCCCGGTTTTGTTAATTCCAACTGAAGTAGATGTTTATTATTTGCGCAAACCATGGAAAGCGCCGACGGCGATGACGATCTTTGTTATTAGGGAGTTACGCCAAGGATATATCCTATATATAGCAACAAATAACGATTCGTTTAACAAATCGTTCAGCTTGAATAATAGCAATTTACATATTGATAAATTTTCTACATATTTATGTCTTATCTGCCTTGAAAAAGTTAAAACCTACATTTTCAAAAGGATCTGATTACGCACCAGCTTTTATTGTTAGGGATTGTGCTCATATTTTTGTAGAGCCCGTCCTTCTAATTTTTAATATGTCTTTGTAGTTTGGCATATTTCCCAATATATGGAAAAAAATGTGGTATCTGCCCGGTTTACAAGAAGGGCGAAAAAAACAGTGTAGAAAACTATCGGCAAATTACTATAATTTGTAATTTCGCAAAAGTTTTTGAAGCAGCTCTACGTAACGTGCTATATCCTCATATAAAGGGGTAGATTAGTGTGCATTAATATGATTTCATTAACAATATATTCACGGTCTCAAACTTATTTTGTATTACGCAGCATATCGCTCAATGTATGGATCTAAATGGTCAAGTAGATGTTATTTACATGGACTTCTCCAATGCCTTTAAAATAATTGACCACAATATATTATTACATAAGCTAGATTTTGCTGGGCTTTCTATACTACTGTTAAATTTATTTAATTTAGCCAAAGAACACAATATGTTGAATGTCGGGGTGTAAAGTCATTCGAAATATCAGTTACATCAGGGGTTCCCTAGGGCTCTGTTCTGGAGCCTCTCTTTTTCATACTATTTATTAATGATATTATAGATAACTTAGATGTGTGCTATTTATTTTATGGTTATTTACTGAAATGTTGTTTTGCAATATTAGCTCTGAGGCAGACTGCAAAAAATTGAATGATTCGTGCTCATTGAATAATCTTGCACTAAATGTTGAGAAGTGCAATGTGATGTCTTACTATAGAAAACAAAGTCCACTACTAAAAGATTATCAATTAAAAACTTTTAATATACATGTCAATAACGTAATGCAATCTTTTAAAAATTTGCCTTTATAATAAGAAATTCAACCGACTTTACTGACGTAATCACGTTAACACTGTTTTTTAATTCTTTGGTCAAATCAAAACTTGAATATGCTTCACTAATATGGAATTCCAGCTATTTGACCTATATCGACAAGTGCAAAGACGGTTTCTTAAGTATTTATCCTTTAAGGAAGATAGGTTATATCCACCAATTGGAATACCGCAAAGCCTTCTACTTGATAGATTCTCATTACCTAGCCCTTAGGTATTGAAACAAATATGCTTTCATGTCCCAATAACCGAGGCTTGCAATAACATTACCTTCTATCTTGCCAGATTTCTTCAAACATTCACTGCTTCACTTTATGTGCGATAAATACAATAACCTGCAAGATAAAATTGACAAATTTAATTGTAGTATAAATAAACTTAAGACACTGAATACAGTGCGATAGTTCTTATTTTTTTGCATAGTCTCTATTTTCTCCGTTTCTCTATTTTTTCTTTTCCCGTGCTTGTTAAAATTGTATTATGTATTATATATTGTCATATATATTATTCTGTTTGACTTATTAATTTGTAATTTGTGATATTTGTTCATTATCCTGTATTTTCCCATCCAGTAATTGGGCTTCGCTGTTGGATGGTGAATGTTAATAAATAAATAAATTTATACCTACTTTATACATTATTTTAGCATATCGGTATAGTCGAGTTTATCTATTCCCGGTAGTCAAAAAAATGCAACAAATACTTTACGACATAATTATTTTTGCCCTTAAGCCAAGCGGTATACTGTCATCAAACAAGCCGCCGCACATTAAAAACTTATACAGGTAAGCGAATCAATTTGTCGGCGAAAGGGTACTGAAAGTAACAGTATTTTAATGATATCGTAAAGTTTTTGTTGCCTTTTTTGAGTGCCGGGAAGGTTAAGTAATGATCTTTAGTTCTGAAAGCAGCGTCTCTCTCATTCCATCGAGGGCTAATATAATCAGTAGCACTATTTTAACAGAATGGCCTGGATAAAGCCTGTGGAGTTCGAAGAGCAAGTATCCTTATTTTTGTTCGTTTTTCCTCCTCTTTGAAGACAATGTTGCTCTCAATGGGGGCTGAGAATTCCACGACATACATTGTCTTGCGTTGGGTCGAGGAGTACATTCCCCACAACGGACTCAATATCCTCAGGAGCGTAAGGCAGCACTGGTGTTTCATCTATCCCATACGAGTGCCTTGATGATAATAAAACACTCGTAATGCTGCGTCGTGTCTGTGAATATAGACTGAGACTGCGTATGTCGGACAAGTCGATAGTAAGTGCATAACAGTCTCCGGCGCCCTGCGACAGGCCCTACAACTGACATAAGGAACCTCCATACCCAGGACACGATTTCGATAGACAAGGGTGTTAAATATACCATCCTGGTATGTCACTATGAATTCCTCGGTCTCGGACTTGAGCCCGGCTGACTTTAGGTCAGCCTTTCGGATAAGCCGAGGTCTTCTATATTTTTATAGAAGATTCTGTGCAATGGCTTGTCCTTATGGAGCTGCAGAAGGATGTTGTGTTCTGCAGCTCTAATGTGGGCTTTTATTCGAATGAGTTCCAATTTGGTGACAGAGTCGGGATTTACCCGCTCGACGTCGAATATGAGACCAAGTTCATCGGCTGCTCTCCGTGCTGCCTTAAAGAGAAAAGCTCCTACCTCTCCATTTTCATGGTCTCGGATCATGCAGAGAAGCATATCCAAACTCCTGATGACCTTACATGCTCCATCCAGAACCATCCTGCTATAGAGATTCTCCAAGCTCAAGAGTCCACGGCCTCCCCGATGTCGTGGGAGAACAGTGGAACGGACGATTTAGGATGCAAGCTCCTATTGTGATGCATCTTCTTGCGGGTTACTACATCGAGTTGACGCAGCACTTCTCTAGTCCATTTCACTGCTCCGAAAGAGTAGAGATGGATTATTATTATTATTATTTATACTTGCATGTAATTTTAAACGTTTGTTAGAAATAAATATGCGTCTGTCGAAATAATTTATACCATAAATACAGTGTGTATTTGATGTAATTCCATTTTTATCGCAACTCTAATTTAGCTGGAATATTTTCAAAAATCTCAATAAGGCAACTAGATAATTATCTAGTTCCCCTATTTATTTTATTATCGCAATATAACATTAAAATTTGTACGTTTCTAATTAATCATATCCACCAATCGTAAGGTTAAAAGTACTCATAGGTAAATTTCTGATATTAAGATATTTGGATAATGAACCGGTCAAAACACGCTTCCCTACGGCACACCAACATTAACTGATGTAAACTTGAACTTAAGTCATAATATATTACGCATGTGGGTAACATAATTTAAAGTGATTACCCCTTCGGAACAATCAAATTCGTATTGATATAGGTTCTTACTCTAGAATTATAGTTTAGTCACAGGACTGCTAGAAGTGGTACTTTCTGTGCCGTCTTTCATGTTTCAGTTATGTTTGCCATCTTTTTGTAGGTACCCTTGGCGGCGAATTTAAATACCATGTTTACGTGCAAAATGTATTTTACTACTGTACCATTTGGAATTCGAATAATTAATTATTATTTGAAATGAGTAATGAAAGTACAGAAAAAGTATTATTATTAATTTTATTTTGTTTTTTCTTACAAAATTCATATTTTATTTACTTATATACAAAATAAATGTGTTTTCTTGCAGGCAAGCCATCTTGGCCTTGATTTAAGCGGTTAGTCGGGATATAAAATCGTATTTAAAAATAATAATAATAATAAGAATGACAATAATAACATGTCTTCATTCAACATTCAAGTACCTAGGAAGCTTTTTTCTATTTATTTACAATGTTTTGTTTATTGCTTTCTTGTTGTGATTTATCCTATATTTAAATACTGCATATTGAATTAAATTTTAATAATAAGAGTGGTGTAGATTTGGCGGAAAAAAGGGGGTCAAATGCAGGTGTTTTTTTTTACATTTTTTTCTCATCTTATAGAGGGCGATTTCCCCCACTTCCCTGACACTTTCACATCGTCCAGGCAGGTGATGGGGGGAGGGGGACAGTTGAACATATGGAAAATCGGTTTTTCCAGTTTGCGTGCGATCGGGGAACCGAATAAAAAATGTGTCAGGTAAAAAGGCTTCTTAAAATTGGCCAATTAGGGCCGAAGATGTGGCCGTTTGAAGGGATTGAGTATCAGGGTAGGAAAAGGGATCGGACAGGGGTGTTTAAGGGGAAAAGGATGGGGTTAGGAGGGTAATTTTTTATCTGTTGTAGGTGGTCATAGGAAGAGGTCGAGGCCGCCGAGGGAGCTCTCTAGAGCAATTATGGAAGAGATGGGAGGGGGGAAACGTGCAAAACGTGAAAACGGCCATATCTCCGGATCTGCTCGTGCGATTTTAAAATATCAAAATGAGATTTCTTTGTCTTTATGGCAGCTACATCTTTTATTTAGTCCGAATTGATTTTTTACAAAAATTCAAATATGGGGAGTAAAAGAAAAAATGACATATTTTTCAAATTCGTTTTTTTTACTGAAGGGGGGAGGAGATGAGATGAAATTCTCTTCAAAAGAAGGAGATTTTCATTCTCTTCAAAGTGAAAATTTTTCCATCTCCTCTCCTCCCCCCTTCAGCGAATTTGAAAAAAATGTCATATTTTCTTTTACTTCCCATTTTTGAATTTTTGCCAAAAATCAATTCGGACTAATTGAAAGTTGCAGCTGCAATACAGACAAAGAAATTCTATTTTGATTTTTTAAATGGCACGAGCAGATCCGGAGATATGGCCGTTTTCACGTTTTGCACGTTCCCCCCTCCCATCTCTTCCATAATTGCTCTAGAGAGCTCACTCCGCGGCCTTGACCTCTTCCTATGACCACCCACAACAAAAAAACCCTCCTAACCCCATCTCTTATAAACACTCCTGTCCGATCCCTTTTCCTACCCTGAAACTCAATTCCTTCAAACGGCCATATCTCCGGCCCTAATTGGTCGATTTTAAAATACCAAAAACCAGTTACGAGCCTCGAGGAGACCTTTCTTTTTATCCTAAACATTTTTTTGTTCGGTTCCCCGATCGCACATAAACTGGAAAAAAACGATTTTCCATATGTTTAACTGCACCACCAATATTTATGCCAAAAGTCTACAAAATACGGACTGCTAAATGGGAAAATAATAAACAAAATAATGCCCAAATATTATATGTATTTTATTAGATACAGATATTTAATAAATGCCATTTCTCCTGGTCTAGCCCATTCACCATTAAGAAGAGAGAAGGTAGCAGCAAAATATAAAAAACATTTAAAATTAAGAACACTGGTTATTGTAATTATTAATTAAGTCACACTACAGATAAAAATATTTCTACTATAATTCTCTCCAGAGTATCCCAGTACAAATAGAAATCTAAAAAATTACCTTGGTTGCCTGGTCACACTAGAGAAAACACACATTTTGTTGGTTAAAAAACACTGGTGTCAAATGAAAAAAGATAAACGTTCCGGACTAGTTGAAGCAGCTGTGAAAATTAAAGACGTTATTTAAAAACTGGGATTACTGAGATACTGGTTTTAATTATTTCCATAACTTCTGGTGCGATACCCGCCGGAACACTCCAAATCGTTCTGTTTCAGAGTGCTCGTTATAATCGGATCCAAATTCGGGTTAAGATGCCAACGTGCACTTATTTTTTTTTTAACTATTGCGGTAATTGGGTTACCAGACTTGTTGAGTAAGGTAAACAAATAAAGAATGAGATATGAAGTGTCTCGCATTTATATGCTCGACACAGTTATTATTATTACCACAGACACAGTAAGCTTAAGTTTAGCATGCCTTTATAATTGAAATTATCTACCTTACTAGCAGAATCAATACCAGAACGTTTAAGTAAATATATCTAAGAAAAATGCAATGAAGAAAATAATGTCAATAATTAAGTATTCTTTCTTAATTGTAAATAATAACTGATTTTTTTCAACTACCAGGCTGTCTGACAGATAATTTGTTTTTCTACAATTGTTCTTAGTAATTTTGTTCTTCAAACATGTTCCTAGTGTTCGAGAAAATATTATAAAGAAATTAGAATCCTTGGCACAAATAAAAAAGTAATTTATGTGCGAATACTGATATTTTTGCCGTTTGCTGTAAATATCTACTACTATACTATTCATAGGTTTATATTATAATATATATATATATATATATATATATATATATATATATATATATATATATATATATATATACTACAAGGAATGTAACCAGACTGCAACCAACAGCTACTCTCCGGGCTATGTGCCCCGCAGAGCGCTGAATTACAAGTTACAAGCCTAGCGCGTTAAGTGTAATAATTGCATATTACCAACAAAACGCTAATGCTTCGATTGCAACAAACACCAGCCGAAAGACTGATCCTACTTAAAGGGGCTCTCGTGCCAGTCGTCCCATACCACTTGCAGACTACAGTTTCGAGCTGTTGGCTCTCGTCAGTGCAAGGTAGGCATGTGACGAACGACACGAGGATTCCTTGACTATTTGGTACATCTCGGTATTTTTATGATAGCGAGATGTAAAATAGTAAGCAGGCGCCATCTAGCGGTCCAGTGTCTGTTGCAATCGAAAAATAAATAGCCTGACTGGGCTTAGCAGAGATAAAGTGTGAAATATTAAAACATAATATTTCAGTCGCAAGCTCCTCAATAAAATCCTTATTTTACTATAAGGAATGTAACCAGACTGCAACCAACAGCTAATCTCCGGACTATGTGCCCCGCCGAGCGCTGAATTACAAGTTACAAGCCTGGCGCGTTAAGTGTAATAATCACATATTACCAACAAAACGCTAATGCTTCGATTGCAACAAACACCAGCCGAAAGACTGATCCTACTTACCTGGTGTAACTCGAACTCGACCTGAGTTCAGTTCGAGCAACGAGGAGCAGCAGTAGACAGCTTTTAGCGAGAACCTGAAGATGGCAGATGAGATTCTGCCGAAACGTCGTTTAGACAACCATGACTCCTGGAGGAGTCGACCATCGACGCGGGAGAGCACCCGGAATTACAACAACACTTCATTTAACACCCGCGAAAACCTATATATATATATCTATATATATATATATATATATATATATATATATATATATATACATATATATATATATATATATTATATATATATTACAGCAAAAAAATAAAATTTCAAAGAAACCTGGTACATATAAATATGTTGTGACAAGTTATTTATTTGCAAAAAATAAAAACTACCAAATATGACCAACCAAAAAGAAAAAAAAACCGTCTAAGTCATATCCTCCGTGCTTTAATGGTCCAATTATCCAGAAAATTAAACAAAAGCACAAAGCATTGAATAAATACAAAAAATAGGAAACAATGGAGTAACTTCAAAACACTTAGATTTCAAATAAAAATTGAAATAAATATCGCCCATTTGACTTATTTCGAATCAATCGGCAATATAATAAAAAACTATCCTAAATTCTGGTCTTACATCCAAGGAAAAAATAATATTTTAACTATTCCGATGATAATGACATATAACAACACTGTCATTGCAGGACCTCAAACCTTGGCTCACAATTTTGCTGACAATTTTTCCAAATCTTTTACTGCTCCCGCCAACAATAATAACATTAATTAACTCCCATCCTACAGAATATAATGTACTCCCTTTACATATTTTATAAATTTCTGAAAACGATGTAATTGTTGTAATTAAAAAATTAAAGGCCAATATGACTATGGGACCGGATATGGTACAGGCATTTCTTATTAAAAATTATATTCCAGTATTCACTAACCCTTTAACCATAGTTTCCAACTTAATATTAAAACAGCCCAGTTCCTTGATATATGAAAGCTCTCTCGTGTTTGACCCATCTACAAAAAGGGAAATAAAAATAAATTCACAAATTACAGGCCAACCGTCATTATTCCCAATTTTGTAAAAATATTTGATATCACACACCATCCTATTATCCTTAGACATATTTCAGGTAAAATATCAACTGAACAACATGGTTTCTACTGTTATGAATCTTGTAAACAAAACGCAATATATTTCTGAAAAACTAGACCTAGGAAACCAAGTAGACGCTCCCTCCTTACACGATTTCTCGAAAGCGTTCTATAGGCTTGACCACGACATTTTACTTTCCAAATTAGAGACATTCAGATTTTGATTCCCTACTATGTGTTCTCAATTATTTTTATGTAACAAACAGATATCAGTTTGTGAAATATAGTGGTTATGTCTCTGACAAATTCCTTCAATCATCAGGAGTCCCCCAAGGCCCTATACTGGGACCTCTTTTCTTTATTATATTCATTGACGATATTATATTAAACTTAAATGTGCATTTCTTATCATATGCTGACGATTTAAAATTATTTTGTGTATTAGAATGTGAACTTCTTCAAAACTCGTTAAACATGATTAATAACTGATGTATTAGAAATAACTTGTCCCTAAATCCATCGAAATGTAATGCAGTGACATTCTCGAGGAAAGTTAACCAAATAGAATATGATTACCTAGACAATAAAATACATAAAACCCGAATACATAAAATATTTTTATCTCAACTTTTGACCGTTCTCTTTGCGTCTCAAAAAATTGGTAATAAACAAATTAAATTTTGGCATGCAAAGAAAATCCAAATATAAAATATTCTTATATGGCTTAAAAGTATATGAGAAAGCAAACAATTTGGGAAATACATTTGTTTCTCTGAACTATACTTGCAAAGATATCTTAAATTTTGCGTTTTACCATTTTTATAAACAAAACAACATACTGACTTGAAGTTTATCCAGATTGTTTAAAATTTCCTATATTTTTATTTTCGTAAGAGAAAACTATTAAAATGTTGCTAGAAGTTAAAAAAAAATTATTAATAAAGAGGAGCGCGGGGAATTGCGTGATCCGGGGGAAGTCATTTCATATGAGATATACAGAGTGTCTCCAACATTGAATAAAGATAGCACTTGTCAAAATATGAAAAAGCTACTATTGACATGTGTTCGGAAATGGTTCCTAATGGAGCTAGGGCTCTTTGAATGTGTTTAATAAGTTTTTGTTTAATATTTCACAACCCTTTTTTGTCACAGCTATGAGATTGGGTGCGTTATTTAATATCAATAAGGGTTATTATTTCAATGTGGTAACTAAAATGAAATTCAACCAGTGGCATAACGAAGAGGGGGCTACCTAGTATACTCCGTGTTTTGCTACCGGTTATTTCCATCTTAGTGCGGGTTATTTATCCGAGTATGGCAAGTCTAGTGCTAATGGAATTGCCATACAGCGTGAGTCCGAAGGATAATGGGAGGAATTGGTTTTATCCATGTCAAAATCCGAAGTCTATGTGGTGTATTTCATATAAATAAATTTAGTTATTTTTCATTGAAGTTCAAGCGATTAACAATTGCAATTTAAAATTTACTGACATGGCCATATGAGTATATCGTTTAATTGCACATGAAGAGTAGAATAGAAATAGGGAATTGCATGGCAATGCTTTTCTTTTTCGTTAAAAGATTGGTACGTGATTTTTTTTGAGCTTGATAAAATATCTATTTTAAAAAATAGACATTTTACCGATGAAAACGGTTATTTTATTAATATTTTTTTCCCATTAATTTTAAATATGTAATGTCCCTTAATAGTGAGAAGTTAAGCTAGAGGTGGCCAAGCCCGACGAATTTATTTTTTCATGACAAGTATTTAAAAATAGTTAATATTTGAAGTCTTATTTGTTATTTTGTTAATATTTAATTTATTTATAGACAACTTTATAACTGCAAAAAATGGTTTAAATTTGAGAAGAAAACTTTCGGTAATCTTAAGGTACTTTTAAGATACTATAATTTAAACTATAGCAAACATTTCACGGTTCACGATGAAAGACACATTTGTCGCTGGAATGGCAGGACTCGATGTACTATAGGAACTACATTATTCCTGCCATTTTCCTCGATAGAATAATAATTTTTCTAAAAATATCTAAGTTTGCAATATTACTATTATCACTATTTTAATATAATAACAATCGGAATGAATTTATGACATAAGGAATATTTTTCTTCCTATATATAGGACTTGTAGATCTGCAGATATTAAAAGAAAAACGATTTTGAACATGCTGTACGAAATTTAATTTTTTGATTAAACAATAGGCCGACGTTGTCAAATCTGCAAAACTGCAACTGTTATTTTGCATAGTTGTCAATTTAACGCTAACGTAGTGACGTACTTACTATGATGCACTATTTGATAAATATCAAATGTTATATAACAGAGAAATGCATGAGAGACCAATTATTCCGAAGTACAAATAAGCCAGTAAGTTTTTCGACAATACTGTTGAATAAATATTTTATATTTTCACATTTGGGCCATGTGGTTTTTTTTCATTTTAAAAAATACAGGTGGTATTAGGTATATGACTTGAGAAGTTCGAGATACTAAAAAAAAATACATTATTTTCTGTCTAAGAATTGTAAAAATTAGTTGTTCGTTTGGAGTATTTTACCATTTTTAGTGATATTCACAGTTTTTGTATTAATAAATATAATACGTCACGCAAGACGGCATTAGAGCAGTTAGAGAAAAGAAAAGTCTGTAAAAATATCACTTGTAGTCAATGAAAAGTAAAGCTGTATTTTAAAATAAAAATAATAATCTTTGTCAAATTCTTACCTCCATTTTTGTATAATAATCATATCGTTCATTTAAATGATAATTCATTCTATCCATCGAAACATTTATTAAACATTTTAAATATATTCCTAGCGATTTACGTTCGTCATGATGGTACAGAAACTCTCAGCGAAAATATTATTTAAATGATATCAGTGACTCAGTGGTTCAACGCCTACGTGTTAAGCTTGCAACCAAGGAGTCCCGGGTTCGAATCCTGGCTAGGGTATGGATGTTTAGTAGTATTTTTCATGTGTTACCGAGTTGGTAACAGTGGACTAGATGACGTTGTATGAGAGACAACACGGCTAGTTGCTGTATCACTTCTGAGTTCGAGTCTTAGCTGCGGCAGATGGCAATGTCGTAAGGAATGCTCGTTGTAAATTGTCTATGGAACCTTAAGGACTGAACTAACAATTTGACGTCTTTATCCACTTACATACTGTCACGGCATGATAGCTCAGCCGGCAACGCGGAGTTTCGGGTCTCATATTACGAAGACACTTAACCGCCGCCTATACCCATTGGTAAATAGGCGAAGCAGGCTGACTACAGACAATAAAATGACGCTTTACAAAGTAATCCTACGACCTATACTGACATATGCCTGCGTGTCGTGGAATTTTATTTCAGACACGCAGTGCAAAAGACTACAGACAACACAATAAAATACTCCGACTTATGACAAACTCAAATAGATATATTTCGATCGCTGAACTGCATCGGAAGGCTGGGGTTCCCATGATGACGGCTTTCATCGTGGAGGCCTCCGAAAAATTCTTCCGGAGCAGAATTAAGCGATCGGAACTGACTAGACACATAACAGACATACGGATACACGATAACCCTACTCACGTACATCGACTCATACACCAAAAAATACCGATGTTTCTAGAAAGACGGTAACGACTACATGCAGACACATAACATCCTGTCCAGCCAAATTCCCTTTCTTCTCTTCCACTATCCCCCCCCCCTTCTAATTACCTCTACCTTTTACACGCCAGCTAATTTTATTTCACAAATAAAAATTATTCAAAAATTAATTCTTCTATTTTTATATAATAAATAAATAAATAAATACACCACAGGTAATGACGACCCCCTTTATCCCGGAAGGCTCTTGAAGAGCCTTGTGTGGGAGGGGGCTACACATTTAGAGACAAGGGACACACACCCAATATCCGTGTATAGTGGAAAAATCCCTCTCACAGTATTTTCCACTGCCACGACCGGGGATCGAACCCGGAACTTTTGGGTGAGAGGCAAGTGCGCTCACCTCTCGACCATCAGTCATATAATATGACTGTTTTGAAGTAGGTTTTAGTAATTTTTCCTAATAATAAAACACTAGGAAAACTCATATCCCAAAAAAAAAATAGTTACTGTAAAGATTGCAAAATTGTCAAATTAAATGAAAAAGAAAATTGAATGTTAAATGAAATTCTATGAAAGATCATCAAACAAAAATTTTGCTGATATTATATGCCATCGCCACGTTTCTGCGCCACGTGCAATGTAACGCGACGGGTATACTAAATATGATTAAATGAATAACTAAATATTATCTTAAGGCAAAATGAATTGTGAAATATAAGTATTTAAATAAATGATTTTAATGGTTAATGGTTAGTGGCAATTCGCTTTGATGTGATTCTACTGTGCCCTGGGTTCGATCCCCGGCCCGACACTGACAATATCGGTGGGTAATGGATGTTGTCTGCGTTTTTTAAAATGTACAACCATCTTTCGGACAGGCTTTGGCTTTGGATTTGATGGTTTTCTGCTATATGTGGTGTATTTATGTTTGTTTACCTTTCCCTATAATTTATTACGTAATACCACTTTAATACGAAATCGTTCGCTACAATTTATAAAACACTAAATTGCAGAGTGCAATAAGTCTAAAAGTTACTATTGACAAGGTTGCGAGATGCATTCGAGACAGGAAGTTTTAAAATCATAATCATAATAAAAAAATATTGATAATTAATTGTCACGAACTATTAAAAGAAAATTAAATGAAAGTAATAATTAATAATAATCAATCTGCCCGTTGTAACTCATGACGCTCTATATATGCACAAATAATTGAAAAAAAGATAATACTATTATTATTACTTCTTTGGGTATGTACTAGTTCATGAAGTCAAAGTTGTTATCCTAGATATAAAACGCATATAAAATTAGATATACAGAAAAATGTGGAGTTTGAAAATAATATAAAATTGATATTCTATTATGTTGAATGTTAATTGCTAACTACATTATCATTATTTAATCAACTATCACTTGCGACCTAGCCGTAGGTGGATATGGACCAATATGTAAATGTCAGCAGGTTC
The DNA here is from genome assembly GCA_963675555.1 of Leptura quadrifasciata. Lineage (NCBI taxonomy): Eukaryota > Metazoa > Arthropoda > Insecta > Coleoptera > Cerambycidae > Leptura > Leptura quadrifasciata. The sequence continues at coordinate 95,387,526 of OY776677.1, read as the reverse complement.
TTTAATACTTTTATACAGGGATTGATATGCTGAATTCATACATTTTATATACCTCTATTTGTTGATATAAATATTGAAATGTATTACGTGTTAACTTCAAAACTATTCGTTTAAAATAAGTTTTGATTTGAGGTCGATGCGATTTTCAGAAGTTCGAAATTAATTTTATTCAATAGAACTGTAGTCTATGTGTCAGCATTCAAGATTTGGTATCATTTTGGGGGAGAGGGGGACAAAATAATATTTGAAGGGATTATAATCTCAGTAATCACTAAAATTCTGCATATCTGCTGTCCATCTGTTCCAAAATAATTGCCTTATTCAAATTGTTATTTTTTAGTTAAATTCACAATATCTTATTACACGAAAAATACAGCAATTTGACCGCAATGTTCTTTGTTTCTGATTTTTAAAAGAAACCGTTAATAAAACATCCAATCGACAATGTGATTTTTAAAAAAGTTGAATATTTTTATTTTTAAGCGAGATATGACGTATTATTTCTACAGAAACATATTCCTATCGATTTGGTTTGAGTAATCTATATATATCAGAGTATCGAAACATCAAAATACTTTTAGATTTTTAAGTGCTTCCTGTTAATACGATACGCCCAAATATTTTTATTTTAAAATTTTGAAAATGCTGATTTTGGAAATCCATCAGAAATATTTGTTCAAGAAATAAAAATGCACCCTTTTCGTAAATATGTAATATACAGGGTTACTGGTAATTCGATACATTCCTTTGGAGATGTGATGGGGCATGAGCTAAGGAGTAAATCTAGCCCTAATATGCATTATGCAAAACTCAGTAGTTTTTGAGATATTTCAATTTTTTTGTTTTTCTCAAAAAAGTAGATCTTAATGTCTTAAAAGATAATTTCCGAAAAATCTACTTGACATTTTTATTTTTTTTTACTGGATTACTTGTCCAATATTATAAATATCCGTTTGGAATGAAAAATATCCGGAAACATTTCGATCATGTGAACATTTAAAATAAAAACTTGTAAAAAATTTTTTTTTAAATCAGTTATGAAATTTACCTATTAGGTTTTTTCCAAAAAATATTAATGTAGCACGCGTACACATTATTATAAAAACTTCCTTATTTCAATAGCTATCTAACTAGGTAGAAATGTTTAATGTACCCTTGATAGTTCTAATAAAAAATTAGTAAAGATAATGCTGGTGGCGGAATTTATTAAACGACTAATCGTTAATTTTCATTTAAGTCAGTCAGTCCTTGACTTTGACGTTTGTGCATATATGTCATTAACTGACATTCTTATCTCCGTATCCCTTAAGTTTGTTGGTCTTGTTAAATTAGTTATCGAAGATTTTGATTTTGCTCGTAGTTGTTGTTATTAGTTGTTGTTATTGTATTTTCTGTGCCATGGCCGCGTATGCCAACGCAGAATACGCTGATATCTTGTTTGTCTATGGATACTGTGTAACGCTGCTGAAGCTCGCCGAGAATATGGTCTTTGGTACCCTAACCGCCGCTTACCAAATGCACGTTACAGTACGGCATATCGAAATATCGCTAAAACTGGCTCCGTGAAATGTAGAAGAAGTGACGCTGGTGCTCCTCCCGTTTATGAACCAGATGATGAGGAAGAAATATTGAGGTATTTTGAGGAAGACCCAACTATTTCAACTAATAAAGTCGCAAGACTAACCGGAGCGTCACAATGGAAAATTTGGTCTACGATACGTAGGGTTGGATGTCATCCTTACCACTATACCCCTGTCCAAGGCTTGGAGGAAGGTGATCCTGGAAGGAGAGTGAAATTCTGCCGCTTTATGTTAAATTCAGATGCAGAAAGTGCAAATTTTTTAACAAGTATTTTATGGACGGACGAGTCGAAATTTAATCGCGAGGGTATAACAAATTTCCACAACCTACATTATTGGGCAAAGGAAAATCCCAAGTTAACACGTGAAACTAGTTTCCAAATGAAGTTTTCTATTAATGTGTGGATGGGAGTCATTGGCCACTATTTAATAGGGCCACACTTTCTTCCTCAAAATTTAAACGGGGAATCTATGAATTTTTTTTAAGAAATGATCTGGCGGTGATTTTAGAAGATGTTCCTCTCGCCGTCAGAGAGCGAATGATGTTTCAGAACGACGGTTGTCCAGCACATTATCGGCTGACAATACGACAGTTACTTGATCAACGTTTCCCTAACCGTTGGATTGGAAGAGCGGGCCCAATACCTTGGTCAGCGCGAAGCCGTGATAAACACTCCTTGATTATTATTTATACCACACTAGTCAATACTATAGAAAACCTTAGACAAAGGATAGTCGATGCTGCCCAACACATAAGGCATAATCTGACAACCAGAGTAACAAGGACGGAAATGAGAAGACGCTGCCGTGTCTGTATACGGAATAGGGGCTCCCATTTTGAGCAAGACATATAAAAAATAAAGTACAACTTTGAAATTAATGAAGAATTAAACTCTACTTTTAAAATGTTTTTTACTGTTTAGCAGTTTTTATAATAATTTATACGCGTGTTACGTTAATAATTTTTTGAAAAAACCTAATAGGTAAATTTCATAGCTGATTAAAAAAAAAAATCTTTAAAGTTTTTATTTCAGATGTTCACATGATCGAACTGTTTCCAGATATTTTTCATTCCAAACGGATATCTATAATATTGGACAAGTAATCCAGTAAAAAAAAAATTAAAAATGTCAAACAGATTTTTCGAAAATTAACTTTTAGGACATTAAGATCTACTTTTTGAGAAAAACAAAAAAAATTAAATATCTCAGGGCTAAATTTACTTCTTAGATCATGCCCCATCACATCTCCAAAGGAATGTATCGAATTACCAGTAACCCTGTATATTAAAAACCAAGAAATAACTCAACAAATAGCATGAAAAACCTTAACGAAAAAATACTAAAAGTTGTTGGTGCACGAATCGTCGCTATTCGATTCTTCAGGATCCTTATTAGTTTCTTCTCCATTAAGCGTAACTAGTGTTAAGTGTTATATTGTCACAGCATGCATATTGTGCACTTAAATTGATTACTTAAACAAATCCAAGTTGGAAGCTGGCATTTGTTGGTACACTTACAACAAAGTTTTGATAAAATTAACTCAGGAGTCGGTGATCCTAACGTACATTGAATGGACAAATCGTTTTCAATGTCCATCCAAACAACAGGTTCTGGCACAACAGAAAAATTTTGAAGACATCGTTTCCAAATAGTTCCTTGGCTCGAAGTGTATGTTCCAATAAACAATCTCTACATGGAGGCAATTGAGTGCTGTCCACTTCCCTTTTTTAGCTCGAAGTACTTAACGTTGTTAATTAATTTAATTACTTTTTGTTCTCACATGCTAATTTATAGCCTTTTTTTCTCACCTTGGCCGGACAAAGCACTTACTGAATCACAACCCGAGCAAGAGTGGAAGCCAATAAGAGCTGATGTCATTTCTGCTCCTAATGCCGAAGCAAGCTTTTTAACATCTTCATCTTCATCTTCGTCTTCAGTTTTTACACTTTTTATGATAAACTGTGATAAACAGATTAGAATTAGTAAATTTACTGTTGAATATGTAGTAGCAGCATGTTTTGCTTTTAAAAACAAACAGGAATCTGCTTCCATATGTGAACAAGCGACATACTCAATATATTTAGAATCATGAAACAAGGCCCCTCAGGCATGGCATTTCCCTCTTCTATTTTCAGTGCATTCCATAAAATTTTTCATGAGGTGACATCTTTAGGATCTCCCAAATCTTTTGTCAGAGATTTTTTCCACGGATTATGCACTGTTCCATCATTTTAATTTATATGCACTCACAAATAGTGTGTATTTCATAAATTTAAAAACTTGAACCTAGAGGGAATAAGTATTATTATGTTTTTAACAGGAAATTCTTCTCACACTGGAGTAATTTAATAGTTAACATTTGCAGTAGCATAAGGGCAAAATACTAAGTTGTCATCTATCAAGACTTTGACAGATGATGATAGTTGATAATTTTTGCTTCGCTTTGGGGTGGACAAAATTAAAAGATTTAACCTACTGTCAGTATTCTTCGATCACTAAAACCTTTGAATTTTACTTAGAAGCTGAAAAAAATATATACAAGAAATATAATACAATTTTGAGATTGTTTCAAAATCCTCTTATTTAAACCAGAAATGGGCAATTATTTGTTAGAAACCGTTTATTTTGGGAAAAAAAAAAGAAATTGTTAATGAACTTATGCACAGAGTGTAAAATCAGTATCGTACATATAAGTTGAAGTTGATAGATAGATTTATTTTATTAGTAACTGTACAAAGACAATACAATATAATATAAAACTTAATGTTGATATACTAACTATAACGCAGATATACTAACTTAATGTAGATAATTTCATAAAACATACTTATATAATTACAAACAAAAAGACTACGAGGAATAAATATATACAATAAATTTGATGGCATCAACAGTTTACATTGAATATTGGTTACATTTTACAATATGGCAGACAACATTTTTAACTTTATACTTAAATTAACTTCGTGGTTTTTTAACTTTTCTTTGAATCTAAAATATTTTTTTTTATTTCGTTTGGTAGAGTATTAAACATATTTAGACCTATATAATATAGTTTTATTTGGTCTGGTCGATATCCGATAATTCCTTATTTATGCTATATACATCTGGTAAAGATCATTACCACTTATATACAATGTTGTATTATCTGCAAACATGGACATTATACAGTTACTTACACACTTAACAATATCATTTATATAAAGATTTGATGACATCTTAATCAGTAAACTAGAGATCTGGGGATTAGGTGATTCACTACTTTTATTTATGCAGTCATATCTTTCTAACCGTAAACAGTTAGTTTGGTATAACGGTTTCAACTCTGAGCCATTTATATCTACATTAGGTGTCCCGCAAGGCTCTAACTTGGGGCCACTTCCGTTTTTGCTCTTTATTGATGATATAACCTCAGTCATCAGTAGGAGCGGTAGGCTATTATTCGCGGACGATCTTAAGCTATATATGAGAATAACCTGTTTTGATGATTGTATGTTACTGCAGAATGATATTAATATAGTTCATAATTGGTGTATGAACAATAGGTTATATCTTAATGTTTCCAAATGTAAGTTTATGACGTTTAGCAAAAAGCACTCCAATATTGAACATGATTACTCCATCGACGGAAGGTTGTTATCTAAAGTTGATTCTACGAAGGATTTTGGTGTCGTATTCGATAGTCAACTGTCATTTGTTGAACACATTAATTTAAAAGTCAAAGATGCCACTAAGATGCTTGGCTTCATAATTAGAAACTGCACATCATTTACGAATATCAGAGTACTAAAAATACTGTACTTTTCCTACGTTAGGTCTAAACTTGAGTATGGATCGCTTATCTGGTCTCCCTATTACGAGAATCTTAAACTGGCGCTGGAAAATGTGCAAAGCAATTTTTTAAAATTTTTAGCATTTAAAATAGATGCAACTTACCCCGAAAGAGGTATAGAGCAAAGCACTCTCCTTACTAGATTTGAAATTCATAGCTTAGATTTGAGAAGAAAATGTAACTCTATTTATTTTTTGTACAATTTACTGAATAATAATATTGACTATCTCAAATATACTTCAATGTATAGTCCAAGTAAAGACTTCCTGAGACAGAAAAAACTAAACAAAAACTTTACGACATCATTATTATAGCCGCAGGCCACCGGCGGTATGCCTAACATCAAACTATCAAACGAACGAGATGCTTTGCAGTCGAGGGTCGGTCGAGGTAGCACAAAGACTAATGGTATTTTAATGCGGTCGTAAAGTTTTCGTTATGTTTTTTCTGTCTCAGTTTATTCCTACTTGAACTATACCAAATTATCATTCCAGACACAACTACACGTTTTATTATCGTCATGTTAGAACGAATCTGCTTTTGAAATCGCTTATTTATACAATGTGTAGTAATTACAATAAAATCTGTCATATATGTGATATTAATATTTGTACGAAAAACGAAATATCACACACAGCAATGAATTACCTCCAACATTATTTTGAACTTTCATTAATCATCACTGAATCCTCATTTATTCTGTTTATTCTATTTCTTATATTGTAATGTTTAGATATTGTTGTTTATTATATCTTAAATAAATAAATAAATAAATAACACCACAGGTAATTACGACCCCCTTTATGTCGAAAGGCTCTAGAAGAACCTTGGGTGGGAGGGGGCTACACATTTAGATACAAGGGACACACGCCCAATATCTGCCACGACCGGGGATCGAACCCGGTACTTTTGGCTGAGAGGCAAGTGTGCTCACCTCTCGACCACCAGTCATACGTCATCTTCTTTATATATATTTATTTCTCTCTCTTTTATCTGTGTTTATTTGTATTTATTTGTAATTTTTACTTTCATATTATTGAGAGCATACTTTGTATTCTTCAAAATTGTCCTGTTGAGCAATAAAGGTATTATTATTATTCGTTACTTTTACACTCATTATATATCTTATATATCTGTATGATGTAGGTTTTATCCCTGTCATTATATCATCATCCTTTTCATTATTTTCCAAAACCTCATCGTTCAATTCCTTTTTTAATTTTCACTTGCTCCTCAAGGATTTCAATGCTCTAATATTGCATATTTTAAATGAAGTTTAGCGATGTGCAACATTGTTGTAGAAACATTTTATTTTTCAGGATCATCAGAATAACTTTTGACCTACCTATTTTCTCTCTCCTCTTGATACTTCTATAATATATTTTATCTGCTCCCACTATGGTAAGTAGACTATTGGTACGTTGTTTTCAAACAGGTAAGTTGACTTTACCAGTAAAGTGCTAGTTGCTATTGACAACGGGAGGTAAGTGAGTTACTTACCTCCTTTGGGCATGAAATGGCGTCAGAGCAAAAATACTGGTGTTTCTGAAATGTCACTGTTGGCATATTTTAAGGGGAAATTCACTCATTTGGAAAAATAATTCAGAACCACAAAACTACACCTTTTATGTAAGCGTTGTTTGTAAACAACGCTTTAGTAACAACAAAATCAAAGCAGACTACTTGACATTCACTAATGTCAAAAAATGACTTAGTATCACTGTCAAAATATATTGATCAAGAAATGTAAAATCTGATTTTTTATTTCATAAACAGTACGCTCGGGCGTAAAATCACCCTCGACTGGTAAAACCTACTTACCTTCTTTTATAATGTAAAATACTATAATTTTATATCATATAAAAATTGTTGACAAATTACATCTACGACACCTGAATACTATAAAGCATCAATTCATTATTTTTTTTTTCTCTTCAGTGACATCAAAATTACTTCAGTTCACGGTTTTTCTCAACTATGCTTGTAAATTTTTGACACCTCATTTACAAATAAAATTCATAAACAAATATAACTGTTAAAATATTATTCGTTGCATCGTAATCCTGCATACTGGTTAAGCCGTGTTACGTTCTATCTCCCTCTTGACCCGCATGAATGTGCAGGAGGCCGCACAGCAGGGCTTCGGCGCTACCGCGGCATTCGTCTATTGTCAATTAGAACTGGCGCACTCGATCATGTTTATTGGATTAATGAGAGATGCCGTTGTATCCTAGTGTCGACCACACTCATCTGCATTAGATGTGACCGCCACTCGGTGATTTGTTGATAGCTTGATTTCGATAGAGTGGTTTGTTTGATTGATTATTCGTAAGGATAATTTATTGTCATTGAAACACCAAATTGTAGATTTATTGCTTCTTTACGCGGCTGACTGTCACCAACAAGTAAAAAATGAACTACAATATATAGTTCCACTTGCATTTTTGCAATGTCTTTGTATTATACAGGGTGGTACAAGAGACTGAAGGGTATACAAGAAATTTATTTTTGATCACAACCTTTTGTATGAACGTCTGTACGAATTTTGTATACTTTCTTCTTTTTTTTGCTTTAGGTCATGAGCCCTGCAACCAGAATTTTGCATAATTGAAATGAATGTTTAACTGTGTCCTATTTTCCCATTTAATGGAAACATGTTTAATGTGTTACCGTTACCTAAATTAATCATCCCACGGAATTTACTCACATGACTGATGGTCGAGAGGTAAACGCACTTGCCTCTAACCCAAAAGTCCCGGGTTCGATTCCTGGTCGTAGCAGTGGAAAATACTGTGAGAGAGATTTTTCCACTATACACGGATATTGGGTGTGTGTCCCTTGTCTCTAAATGTATAGCTCCCTCCCACACAAGGCGCTTCTAGAGATAAAGGGGGTCGTAATGATCTGTGGTGTTATTTATTATTATTATTTATTTTATAATATCTATCAGTGCATTGCCTATTTTCTCTAAAATCTTAGAAAAAATCATGGTCAGTGTCTCAAATTAAACCGTTTCCGAGTTTAAATAATATCATGCCCAAGAAGCTGTCTGGTTTTAAGTCAGCTGTGCTCTCTGCTCTTTCTGATGTAACTGATGACATATGCAGAGCTTGTGATGACAATAAAATTAGCAATTTAATATTAATGGACTATTCTAAAGTCTTTGACATGTTAAATCATAATATTTTACTAAATATGTTACATTTTATAGGGTTTTATGATAGCGCCCGAGATTTTATGGCCTCATTCCTATCTGATAGAACACAACAGGTAAAAATTTGTAGCATGATTTCCAACATGTTAACAGTTAGATCCGGAGTGCCGCAAGGCAGCATTTTAGGTTCTACTTTATACACCATATTATATACCCGTTGCTTTCATGAATTCATATAATTTTGCAATTATCATTTATATGCGAATGATACGCAATTGCTATACTGTTCGTTTAAACCAGATGATCACCTTCTAAAAATAAATCTTCGGTTGTTTTGTTTGGAAATAAAAAAATTACTAATTCTGTTAGGGCAGAGGCTCAGTTTAAAATTGGTGATTCAGTAATACCTTACCGCGACAGCTCTAACAGTCTTGGACTTGTGATTGACTCTGATTTTGCATTTTAAGAACCATGTAATTTCCCCCTTTAAAAATAATATATTGCCATAGACGCTATTTGGGGGAGGAAACTAAAACCTTATTATGCGACTCTCTGGTACTATCCTTGTGACAGTGTTTATGGTCCTTGCCTTGATAGTGTCGACACCAGACGGATACAAAAATTTCAAAATTCATGCTTGAGACTAATTTTTGTTATTAGATTTAGACAACGTCGTAAGTTACACATGACATATATTTTTTATAAAATCATTAAGTATAACTCTCCATCCTACCTCCATGACAAATTGTCTTACCGAACTGATGTACATAATACTAACATTCGCAGAAAGAATCTGCTTACTATTCCACACCACAACAAGCAACTTTTTAAAATGTCATTCTCTTATAATATTGTGACTTGTATCAACTCCACTAATATACCTAGTCCCGCACTCTCGAACATAACTTTTAAACACAAATACAAGCAGTATCTACTAGAAAGTCAGTAAGCTGTCTTCAGAGTTAATTTGTATGGGTATGTGCGTGTGTATGCGTATGCCAGGGGACAAACATGGTGTACATGCATGTGTGCGCATTTGCGCATGTGCATTGGGCGTACCCATAATTATGTGTGTGTACATGATCGGACGTACACTGGTACATGTGTATACATTTAACATTAATCTTGTACCATCTCTCCTCATATTTCTCTCTCTTTCTTATTTTCATCCCCATTCTATTCTATTTCACCTCATTGCTATATTGCTTCATTTACATGATTGGACCTGTATGGAAGATCAGTGTCTGCGCACGCAGGTGATTGAATACTTGCCTTTTGTCTCTCAATTACTACGCAGTGTTATTCATGATAATGTATTATCTAACTTTGTAATTTTTATAGACAGTAAATGTATTATCATTATTATAATTCCACAATAATTAGTAGTGTGGATGTCAATACTAATGATTTGCGATACCTTTGGCCTCACATTTGATCAAATTTCCTTATTTGACATTTACACTGTCAGTTCTATTTTTATGATGGTAACCAACGAACAGTTTCTAAGAAATATCAGCGAAATTATTCGAGTAGGCTGCAGTCTTCACGAAGTATTTTTGTAAGATTGATCTTTAAGCTGAAACACCTCATAGATACGCTACTGTAGAAAAAGAATCTATTAACTTTGAATGTGTTTAGGAATAACTCAAGTATTCAAATTGTTCCGGCGGTATAAGCTGTACTCAGCTTATACGTGGTGAAAGTAATATGTACATAAAAAATGTATGCATATTGCATATCATTTACAACAGGCACATACTTTTCAACGCGGATATGCTGGCTGCTTTTATTGGAATTTTCTAGTACATATGTATCCTATTTCAAAAATAAAGTCCGACTACGGCACGTAAGCAGAGTAATATGTCTGCCAGTCTTGTATGTACGACTACAACTCGCTCTACAACTTACATGTTATAACCAACTTTGATAAATTGTAGCTAAATTCACATTGATCTTAGGAGTGTTACTGAGTAATTCCAAAATGGAAGATCGGGGGCCTAATTAATATATGTACGTTCTGATGTTATGCTCTACAGACTAAATGAGTTATAGTACAGTAAGTAAGTAGCTTTCAGAAGAAAATTTTGGGAAGGTTTTAGAAATTAGAGTGGTTTAGTGGTTTTGGAGAGGTATTTCGAAATCACATTTTGCGACTGAACATTTTTTCCAAAATTTTGAAAAAAATCTTAAGACACGAGCAAAATAATGATTTTTGCAAATATTTCCTTTTACAAATTCACGAAGAAAGTTCTTTCGTCGTAAAATGAATGTAAAAATATTGCTATAACTTCAATTTTGCTTTTATTCCAAAATACGAAATTATTTTTAATACTATTTCTTGATACGCAAACTTGCTTAAACGCCTGGGTTATGGTTGAAAAATATGCAGTTCGCGTTGGCCGCAAAAGTTACTCATATGATATACTGACTCAAATATTTTCTCCTTAATTGATTTTAACATTGTTTGTTGCGTACGTAGTTCATGAAAAATATAAGCATTTCCGCATAATCCGTAGGTAGAGCATGGCGTGTTTTATTTTGTCGTGTAGTAGTATTGCTGAAGATGGACCAGGCTAGGTTCGTCGTCGATTTTGTGGAAGTTGGATTGGTCGGTAATACTCACCTCAATACCATTTTTCTCTGTCATCTCGTACACTGGATTCGTTACTACCTCCATTTCTTGCTCTTCATTGGGATATTTCAGATTGTCTAATTGGTTAATACAAACATCATTACTTTATGTGTAAATAATGGAGCATTTAAGTCCGGATTTTCTGCATTCACACTTCTTCCGACATTCAACTTTGCATTCGCAAAAAATTAGTTTCAGCAAAAAACTTACTAAACCCATCTGAGGCATCCAAAAATACACCTGAAAGGAAATTTTTCGAAACTACCACGAAAATTATTGGTTGTGTATAGCGTAGAGTAACACCTTTGGAGTTGAATTAGAAAATATGCGAAAAGTCGACTTCGCAGAGGAGAAATTATTGCGAAGACGTTAAAAAAATTTTTTTTGGAAACTGCAACGAAAACTATTTTTTTTTTGTTTATTTTTGGAACATATCCGGATGATGTTTCACATCTGACTGAACGGAGCTGAGTCTGTGCCTAGTCGATGGGTGCATGGTTTTTTTTTTTTGGATGAATAAAATACGACGGAAATATGACACGTCTCTTTATGCTGTAACGAAGATTTATTTATAAACAGTTTTCTCAAATGGCGTTGACAAGTTATATGGCGCATCCTTGTGAAGGATATATTATGCTAAAGGCTAAATCACGTGCTGTTTCTATTTTGAATGACATAAAATTTCATTTTTGTTTCATGTAGGTACTTATGGTATAATATCTCGTAGAATCTTGAGGATGATGCAATAAACGTATCGAAACTTCGACTTTCCAGTAGTTTCCTTTAAAATGCGACCTGCATCCTGTAAGAAGAAGAAGATAGAATACAAGAACTTTAAGAGCTGCTTGGCCGTCTGAGAAAATCTTTAATGGTCTCTGTCTAGAGTGCATTAGTTCCAGCCTCCGCACACACAGTTCAGTGGCATATATTTCAGCCTGAAAAATTGTCACGGTATTATCCAAACTCGAGGTTATTCTTACATTTGGTTTGCGACTATAGATTCCAGCTCCAGTTCCTTCAGGAATTTTGGAATCGTCTGTAAACCATCAGCTGTCTGCCTTCTGTAGGTCGGTTTTATTCCGATCCCACTCTTCTCTTTCAGAAAATAGGATGTTAAAAGATAGCTCGTGGTTGGTACTGGTAGGCGTTACATCTGAAAGCATGCCTAGGATGCTGTGACCATTTAGATCATCAATCAATCAATCCATTGCGTTCCATGATGCTAGCCTGCGGCATGTTGATTGCCGATTATTGGAGTCTGTATATTACTTACCTAGCCTCTCTCTATGCAGATATGGAGAGGTGATAAGTCTAGGAGGATTTCCAGAGCAGCTGACGGTGTGGTGCTTATGGCACCAGTTATTGCTATAGGCATGCTTCTCTATGTAAGCCAGAGGCTTTGGCAGTTTGTTGTAGCCACCTGACTTCGGGTGGTGATCCGGAGTCAGGGGAGCCATTTGTGGGTAGCTTGCTGCTCCTATGCTCCCGAAAAAAAGTCTGTTGTAGTCTTTTCTATTGACAAGCGTAGTTGGTACACAGCACACTTTAAGTCCAGTATCACTATTACCATATTAAAACTTGTACAATATTAGTGCTGAAACTGTTTATAATTCATAGCGAATATAAGTAGGAAATTTCAAGTTACATAAAAATGTGTGAATGGTTTTCATCTGCATCACGGTTAAATAATGTTTTTCTAATTATTTTCCACTCATTAGTTAAAGTAAACTTTCTACAGCATCTGCGACCATTTTGAGAACCAACAGATGTTAAAGCTTTTCACTTTATTTTACAATCTTCTTATCTGTTCCATCAAAGAAATTTACAATGTTACACAATGTAATAAAAAATTATCTAAAATAGAATCTACGCATTATTACAAGGTTCTTTGAATTCGTCACACAAGGTAGGTACCTTTTTAAAATTCATATACAAATTTTTATTAGCTATAATAACAACATTTCCTATTTTACATGATCATAATTAAAGTGATTATGTCCCAAGTTATAAGCTGAAGCCCAATAAATTTATCCACCATACAGAACACGTTTTCTAATCAACTAAGTTCAAGGTGGAGTTAATTATCGATAATAATCAAAAAGATGATCGATAAAAATACACAGTACGTGATCACGGACCTCAATACGTAACGTGAGGAAGGCAGAAGGAAGATATGTTCAACTATGGTACCAGGATAGATTGCCAAGTTTTATATACCGTCTCTCATTTTTAAACAAGCTTTTGCAAAGCTGTCTTGATCCTTATTTAGATAGATGTTATTCTGCATGGTGTGTAAACTAATAGGTGGATTTTTCATTTGCTTTAATTTTTATTTCGATATAATAACGATAGCCGCTATCTTAGGAGAATCAGGCAATATATGTTGTTAATGTCTTAAGATTATAATAGTTAATCAATTATTTTATATTATGCAATTAAAGATACAAGAACCAGCATTGGTTATAATTATACCCATTTGATTTAATCAAGTATTTTATATAATATGATAATATTATATTTTACATATTTTGTTTTTTATTTTATTTTACAAACCCAACAGAATTTACATTCCAATTACAGGGCAGGAATATATGTATATGTATATATAGAATCTATACAAAACTAATATACTTAATTACTGTAAATTACTCCATTCAGACCCTAATTAATTGGCAATACAACAAAAAGTGTCTGTGTACATTTCCTATATACGGGTAAAAATTTTAATTAATTTTTAATACAAAAATTATGTAGATCGGCTTGTTGAACTGACAGGAAATTTAATTTTTTCTAATAATTAGGTACTGAATAGTAACTCAACTGGCAGGATTCTTAAGAAAAGAATCGAATCAAAATATGAAGACTTAGAGGAGCAAAGCGGTTTTCGTGCAGGAAGGTCATGCTTGGACAATATATCCCTATAGGCCTTCGATACAGTGCTCTTGACAAAGCTTTTTGGTGTGTTGACGAAGATCGGCCTCAGTAAGACGTACATTCATGCAATTTGGCATACATAAGAACCCAGAAAGCGTCGTAAAGGTTGGAAATAAAATCTCTAAACCATTTAAAGTTACGAACGGCCTTAAACAGACATGCTGTCTGTCACCCACCCTGCTGATATATTTAAGTAGCTTTGGAAAACTGCAGGAAGAAATGTTCAGGAATGGGAATAAATATTGGGAATAAATGCTTAACAACTCTCTTCTTTGCTGAAGATCAAATAGTCATTGCAAAATTTGAAAAAAACATTGACTACGTGCTAAGAAAACTTTTAGAAGAATATGAAATGTGGGGTATGAATATGAACAGGAGAAAAACAAAATCCTGACGCATAGGAGAGAAGCAGGAAGACCCTGATCTACAAGTAAGAGAATTAAAGAAATGTGAAGAGTCTAAATACTTTGGAAGCATAATATCAAGCGAAGGAACATCCAGTGGTGATATAAGGTATAGGGTTCAACAAGGTCAGAAGTGTGTGCGAATTTTCTCATTACTTTGGTCGAATCATATTAAAATAAATACCAAAATGACAATCTGCATAGCGATAGTAGAACCTATATTGACATACGGATCACAGTGCTGGCAGTTATCGGACAGAAATTGGAAAAGAGTAGAGGCAGTAGAAATGGATTACTTAAGGGGGGCGAGTAGAGTGTCAAGTTTGGGACGTATATCGAATCAAGAAATTAGAAGGCGCGTGAAAAGAACATATACGACTATAGACAGGTCAGGTTCCCTGAAGCCAAAAAAGTGGTTCTTAAAAAATGTCTGCCGTCTGCTATCTAATATCTGCCGTCTGTGGTCGCGCTCTAAATCGGTTTTCATGGAATTCGTATACGTATTCGGAAAGGTGACACCTCGAGGCAAAATCGCAAAATCGAACCTATCTCAAATATGGGGGAGTTAACCTATTATATTGTCCAAGAGATAGACTTATACTTATTCTTCTTTCACCATGTATTCCCGCTACAACTGCTGTTTCCATCCTAGACTGTAATTTTTGGGGCCATGTAATCTCACCTTATACTTATAGTGTGTATGCTAAAATGTTAGTTATCATCATCTGTCTCGAATCTCCTCCATGGAAAGTCTAGTTGCATAACTTTTGTGGCCTATATGTCCACATTCTGGCTTCCCCCTTAATCCCCACATTAAGTAGGGGGAGGTCTAATAGGATCCCTATGGCCTACTTGGGGATTGCTTTTCATAGCGGCTGTGATTACAAAGCAGGCCAACCTCTGCGCTCGACTTATCTTATTAGCTGCTGTAAGAATGTTGCAATATACATGCAGAAAAGCTTATGTCTGATTTGTGTAATGTTCCGAGTTAGTAGGCTATTATCCAGTTTGAATGCGTACAAGTTTTATGAAATTTTCTGGAGAAATCTCATGGCAATGTGCTACGAGAATTGAATATGATGCGCGTACATTTGTCACTAGTTCTCTTAGTGCTGTGACCGACGTGCTGTACCACGACGGCGCTGCATGTGTAATCGCCGACCTGACCACCATCGTGTATATTAGCTTTTTATATTCTATTAAGTCTGCTACCTCTAACCAGAAGTGATTACAGACTTCTGGATATGGAGTAGACCATCCGTGCTATCTCCATTTATATGTATTGAACGTTTAGTCACTGGTCTAGTCTAATCCCTAAATACTTCACGTGCTAGGGGTTTTTCCTTCTCTTACTGAGAGGCGGTAGGGGTTGTAAGATAATACAAAGACACACTTGGGCTGCTGTGAGTAGCAGATCGTGGACACTACCTAGCCCGGATAAGTGATGTAGCGTGCCCACGACAAAAATTTCACTAGCTCAAAAATCTCTGGGCGTTAAGCCCAAGTTTAATATAAACTATTAGAAATGTTTAGTTTATTTAACATAAAGTCGTTGAGGGTTCCATTCTTAGTACTCGCAGATGAAATAATGACACTTTCTCTCATCATGAAATGTACTATATTACAGTATTTACAACTTATGGTTCTCTAACATGAACTACAGTACAGCGTACACACACAGGAGCCCTTTTACCTCTCGACAAGACGGAAGTCACGTCACCGGTGCTAGCAGCGCCTAGCGGACAGAAGCCACCCATGGCTCGCGGCTTGGCGATATCTGTAGCTCGCGGCTTGGCGATATGTGGCCCGCGAAATACAAATGTGTGTTGCGCGTCGCATATGCATTAAGCCTGCAACACACGCACCTTACGATCGAAACTTGGTTATCCTTGACCATAACGGTCGTTAGAATCCTGTTTTTTGGTGAGGTGGCAGGTGAAGACTTCGATTCTGGTTTCATGGCGTTTACCCGAATCTTCCACCAGTCATAATAATACAAAGCACGGGTCATCTACTCCTTCAGAAGCATATTCGCAGCTTGTGGGAATGCGTATACATGGCCGTGTCGCTGGAATATTTACCCGACTATGCATTTTGGAACTCCGGAATGTCATAAATGCATACTGTTATTCACCCTAACCTGTAGAGATCTTCCCGACAACAACCTGGAGCAGCACCGTTATGGTCCTGAGCTTGTATGGCACCTTACCTTGACGTCGTTAACTGTTTTGACGACTTGTTGCATCGTGCCTCTGTCCCCCCTAAACCTACACTGGAACTCATCATTGATGTGAAGCTCTTCCTGAGCATTGGTGGGCCTCACCAGGACAAGATTCTGCACAAATTTAGAGATTGCCTACAGCAACGAGATAGGCCGGCAGCTGCCAGTGAGCTTATTGTTCGTATTTGGTTTAAAATTGAGCACAACCACCGCGCGTTTCCGCTGACTAGACCAGTGTTGCTGCACGATGACTTTCCTTGGGAGATATTTTAGCATCTTGCATTCAATTTCTGCTATTTCGTGAATAATTTTCACGCAAGAATGGCACGGAATGAAACCGGGCGTATTGAAATTTTAATGATCATGGGATAGTGCGATAGAAGACCAAGTAGTGACTATTTTTAATGAATTGCGTCCTGATTGGGAACCATTTCAAAAACAGCGTTTTTATTAAGATCGACCAAAAAGTGGAACAACAGTAAGCGTTACATATGAAGAAAATTTTTTGAATGTCATTCTAGATGTGGTGGAAAATCCAATAAGTTCGACACAATCGAGGGCTTTAAACATGAGTCCCTTCAAAAAATTTGCAAACGGGAAAAATTCCATTCATGTTTATTTATTTTAATTATTTATTTATTTGGATACTACTAGCCAACAGGTAACCATTCAGAGGATGGGAACATTACAATGAAGAATATGTAAACATTATAATAAATAGGTATTACAAGATAACAACATACATTACAATAATAAAAAATAAAATAAAAAACACATTAAAACGGAACTACAGCAGACTAGTAAAGAAAGCGAAATTTATAAATTATAAATTAAGTTGTCTAATTGAACGAATGCTACAGTTGAAAATATAAGGCTGTTCTTGCAGTAGATTATAATTTTTCTACATACAATATAGAGGGGAAAATTTTAACAAATTAGTTCGAGGTATGGAGAGATAAAATGTTTCACAATTCTGACTTGTTATACGAGGTATATGAAAATTCAGTTGCTTCAAAATGAGAGGGCAATCAAACATGTTATGCATAGTTTTGTAAAGAAAAATTATTGAATTTTCTGTTCTTCTATTTTCTAAGTTAGACGTGAAATCTTTCCAACATAACATTTTGCGGATATCCAATTATTGGATAAATATTATCTTCAATAAAGCACACATATTTAACAAAACGGCGCTGAATATTCTCAACACTATTTATATAAATGGCCTGTGGACCATAACAATGAGCAGTATTTTGAACGTATAAATAAATAGTACAGCAGTTTCAGAATGTCAGTATTACTAAATCCTTTGCAATTTCTAATTATAAAACATAAACCCTTTAAAGCCGATGCGATGGTGAAATTAATATGTGCCTTAAAACTTAGACATTTATCAAATGTAACTCTAAGATCCTTTATTCTATACAGTCTCTGCTAAATTTGATCGTTTATATGATAATCGTAATTGATAGGGTTACGCATTTTAGAGAAGGCGAAGAGTGAGTTACATTTAGATAAGCAAGTTATTAGATAGGAACCAGTCATTTACCATGTTTAGATTATTCTGAAGATTTTCACAATCTTGTTCGTTTCCTATTGCACAATATGTTTTCAAATCATCGGCATATAAGAGATTCTTTATATTAAAGTTATCTGCAATATCATTTATAAAACCAACAAACATAAGCGGGCCCAGTGCAGAACCTTGGCGTACATAGGAGGTGGCTAGGATATCAAAGGACTTGTAACCACGGTATTCAACATACTGATGCCTATCTCTAGATATGAAGAGAATAATTCTAACTGCATCCCTGACAGCTCAAACTTACCTAATTATTCTAATAGAGTACAGTGATCCAGGTGATCAAAGATCTTGGAAAAATCAGTGTAGATAATATCGCCTTGCCAGTTTGCATCTAATTCCTTAGAAATGAATTGAGTGATACATGGAAGGTTAGTTTCAGTAGATCTACCGGGAATAAATCCATGCTGGTCCCAAATAATTTGACCATGTAGACTGGATAATGAGATATGTAAAGTGATCTCATAGACTTTAACGAAATTGCAGATAATTGGAAGGGGTCTATAATTTTCGACCACGCACTTTTTTAAAAACGGGACATAAGCGCGAATATTTCCACACATCAGGAAATGTACGCGTTTTTAGTGACAAATTAAATATTGTTGTGAGAGGACTGGCGAAGATGGCTGCGCAGTCTTTGACGATAAATGCGGAAATGTTATCAAGTCCTTTAGTAAGCTTGGGCTTGATTTTCTTCAATGCCTTAAATACTTCTGTTTCAGAAAATGACGTTGGAGACAAATTGGTGCTATCACTTCTGACGTTTTCGTAGGAATGATCTTTGTTATTCTTAGGTTTTAAATATGCAGTTTGAAAGTAGCGAAGGCATTAACAATATCCTGGGGATTCGTACATTGAGTATCATTATATGTAATGATAATAAAAATAATAAAACCTCTTTAACCGTTAATAAAAGACCATAATTTTTGCGTTTCGGTTTTTATGTTTTCTTGTATTTTCAGCAGATAGTTTTCATGACCCTGTCTTAACTCATACTTTGTCTTTTTTCTTATGTCACTAAACTCCCTGTAGATATTGGTATTCTTTGTTTATATTTTTTCCAGAGAATAAGTTTTTTCTTTATATCTCGTACTATGTTATTTGTGTACCATGGTGGATATTTAGATTGTCTGGGAACATATTTGGGAACAGTTTTATCGAAAATTTCAGTCAATTTTGAGTAAAATTCAGAACATGCAATGTTAACATCTTTTAGTTCATTTAAAGAGAACCAGTCTGTTTTGATAAAATCTCGTACAGTTGAGAAAAATCTGCTTTTTAAAATTGTAGTTTTCTGTTGAGTTACACGGGAAATTTTCAGACTAAGAAGTATTTATTGTTATTGATATATCCAAAGGTGGATGGTGTAAATCTTTAGTCAGTAAACACTCTAGAGATCTTGTAACACGTCAGTCTTTGTTTGACAATACTAGATCTAGTGTAACGTTATTGACATTTGTATATAAAATTCATTTGTTACAAGATTTGTGTGAGGACGATTTTGATCGTAGAATCGAGTTATTATGGATAAATTAAACGAAAATGTCAAGTTTGTCAGCCACATATTGTTTTCTGACGAATCTACATTTTGTTTACACGGGCATGTAAACCGACACAACTGTAGGTGTTGGTTAGAGCCAAAATCCACATATGATGGAGGAAGTTCACACCCAACGACCCCAAAAAGTAAATATTTGGTTTGTCAGTATTGGTGGACAGGTCATAGGACCCTATTTCATAAACGTAAATTTGACTTCTGAACAATATTTATTACTTTTGCAGGAGCATATTAGCCCAGAGCTTAGGTGATTATTCCCGAACAATAACAATCCCAATTTACCAGCTGAACAAATATGATTTCAATAAGAAGGGGTTCCTCCATATTTTGGATGTATGGTACGGCCATATCTAGATAAAACTTTTCCTGATAAATGGACTGGACGCAGTGGAGCCATTGAATGGCCAGCTAGGTCTTAGGATATGACCCCGCATGACTTTTTCTGTTGGGTCACATAAAAAATGTAGTCTACAAAAATAGACTGCAAAATATCGAGGAATTGCAAGAAAGGGTAAGGCATCAAATTTACACTATTCTTCTTAACACCCCTTTAGATTCACTACAAAATTTTGTTCAGTGAATTCATTACTGTCAGGAGGTAAATGGTGAACTTGTTTTCTCTCTCTTTTTTTTCTGGCATAACTATTGTTTTCATAAAATTTATAATATCCAGATGCATTTTTTCGTTACATGCACTTTTATCAACCCTGAACAATTATTATGCTTTTTTATTTTCTGTAAAAAAAAATAATATTAAAATTTAATTATATCCACATCCTCCCCTTTTGCAGTTTTCATAATAAATAAATATCCATCATTTTTGGCTTTTTATTTAATAAATTTGAAATTAGTAAAAAGTTACTTTCATAGTTCGATATATCGAAAACGGTTAAGTTTAGGTATATGAAGTGCTGTATCAGTTTGGTTTAGAATTTATAGAATAATTTAAATATGGAATAATATACAGGGTGTTCCATTAAAGAAAAAGTAACTTTGTCTCGTCATGACTTTTTGGCTGACCCTGTATATTTAATTTTTACTAAACTCTAAAATTTTTGTGTCTTAACATTTTCGCTAGCTATCTTAATTTAGGAGATAATAATAATTTATTTCGATAAGACATATATAGTAGGTAAGTATAGTATATTGTTATGCACATCTTACGGTATAAAAATAACAAGTACAAAATTAATAAATACAAATATTATTTTAATAACGGGGTACTTTATAGCTACAACAAACGAGGTAGTAGATTTTTTTTATCTTGTATATATTGTAGAGAGTATGTAAAATCCTAGTTTTAGACCTCCAAACCCTTAACAAATTTTTTTTTGGCCGAAAAAAACACGAAATTTGGGCACATTTTTAAGTTTGTGGCCTGTAACTTAAAAACAATGCATCCAATCGAAAAGTTATTTATTATCAAAACTAAAGAGCGTTAAATTTTGCTTCGAATGGGCAATTCAAAGTTGAAATTTCATTAAGAGATATGGGCGTAATTGGCAGTCGAATAACAGCAACTTTTACCTACTTGTAAAAAATTAAATCATTTGATTTTGATGCTTATACAAAAATTTAAGGAAGGAGGAATCCAAGCGCAACAGGCAGAAGAAGATGCAGATTTATTAATTGTAGAAACAGCTATTTCCCAAGCAGCAAAATCTAACAGTGTGGCAATTGTTAGCGAGGACATGACGTTCTCGTTCTCCTAATGGGTCTCGGAAACAAGTACGAGAACTTGTACTTCCATAAACCAGGAAAAGGAAAAAAGCAGGTTTATAGTAGGTACTCAAACACTTCCTTCAACTTTGATCCCACACATGTCCTCTTCATGCACGCATTTACTGGGTGTGACACCATGTCATCATTTTTTGGTCACGGGAAAGGAAAATTTTTATCACTCATTGAGCAACATCCACACCTGAAAGCAGCTACATTTCTCGAGCCACCTGTTTCTCAAGACTTGATTGAACAGGCAGGGGAACAGCTGATCTTGGCACTGTACGTACTGATGCACAGTGGGCCTCTGAACGAGCTGAGATACGAGCTTTTTATAAAATACGTCTCAAAAGAATCGTCCAACCTAGCAAGGTGGCACTCAATGCGCGCATACGACCAAGTGCAAACTTGGCTGAGAAACATAACAAACCCATGCCAATGGAGTTGGAAGAAAGGCTCGTCAGGCTTATTGCCTATAACAATGTCAAAGGATGCTGCACCCGACATGCTGCTGAAAATGATTTCATGTACATGCAAAAAAGGCTGCACTGCAGCATGCAGCTGTCGGAAATTCGGCCTGAACTGCTCTTTGACCTGTAAACACTGCTGTGGCCTCTCATGTCAGAACGTTCCTGAGATTGAGTTGGATGAAGATGAAGACGACAATGAAAATTGCTTCGAGCTTGAGGAAGTTGGTGGTGCTGCTGCAATGAATCAGGAAGATAGGATGCAGTACGAGGACATTAGTCAGCCCCAATCCAAACGGATTTGACTACTATAACCACTACACGCAAATAATTCGTTTTTGCCAAAACTCATTTTTACTTCATTTCAGTTTTTTCTTACACCTTGTATTGTTCGTGCACTTAAATTAATGTTTAAAAATTAAATACACCGGAATAAAAGAAAATGATAAATATATTTCTTATATGTAGGATATTTTGGATTTTGAGTGTATTTTGCTTAATATCGATCAAAATTGGAAAACTAGATAATCTGTGAACTTGAAATTACATGCTCTACAACTTTCGTTTTATGGATTTTTTCATTTAGATTAGCCGTTTCAGAGCTGAAGACGTTTAAAAGGTTACCCAGTATGAATTTTTTACAAGTTGGTAAAAATTGTTGTTTTTAGACTCTGCCAATTACGCACATATCTCTTGATGAAATTTCAACTTTGAGATGCTTATTCGAAGCAAAATTTAATGCTCTTTAATTTTTATAATAAGTGACTTTTCGATTGAATGCTCTGTTTTTAAGTTATAAGCCATAAACTGAAAAAAATGCCAAAAATTCGTGGTTTTTTCGGACAAAAATTTGCCGAGAATAAATTCCTGTAGGAATAACGTGCATCTTTAAATGTCATGGTTCGAAATATTTTATTTTGCAACATGAAAAGTTCCCCGAAGCTACTACTGTTTCCCCAACATATTACACAGTAGTTCAACCTTGAATGTACATATCCAAAATAGTACATTTTCAAAATATTTAGACTGACATGGTCTTTTAATTGCCATATAGAAACACAAGTTATGTTAAGTTTATTTATTAAAGAATCGATGTGATAACCCCAGGATAAGTGGGGATCGGTGTGAAGTCCTAAAAATGTTAAATAATAATAATAAATAACACCACAGGTAATTACGACCCCCTTTATCCCGGAAGGCCCTAGAAGAGCCTTGTGTGAGTGTGCTGAGTCATTTTGTTTTATACTTTGTCCATTGATTCTTACAAGTACACTTTCATTGAGATTTTTAGGTGTAGATAAAAGGAGACTAGTTTTGAGGCTATTAAATGCAAGGCCATTTTCGACACTATAACTTTCAATAGTTGAAACAACTGTTTTAATATTAAAATTATTGGCGGAAACTGATGCTGTAGTATCATCTGCAAATAGAGTGATAAGAATATTGTTAATAATATTGACATTAACTAGATCATTCATAAATATTATAAATAAAAGAGGGCTCAATACGCTTCCTTGGGGAATACTTGCGTGAGTAAAACAGGCAGAAGATTCAAATACTTCTCCATCATGCTTTAAATAAACTTCTTGTGACCTGTCGTTTAAATAAGATTTGATCATCTCTTATTCCGTATTTTGAAAGTTTATCTTCCAGAAACTCATGCGTTACCACGGCACGAATTAAGTAAAAAAAAATAGTTGATGTCTTATATTTTGTATCAAACTAATTTAATACAAAGTTGTAAACTAATAAAACTGCATCCTGCGTAGATATATCTTTTCTAAACCCAAACTGATTATTTGTAAGCAAGTTTTCAGCCTGTAAAAAGTTAGACAATCTTATGTAATAAACCTTTTCATAAAGTTTAGAAAAAATTAACAACAGAACCACTCCTCTATAATTAGAAATTTGGGATTTATCACCTTTTTGTGAATTGGTATCACAATAGATTTTTTCAAAATACTCGAAAAAGTTTCTTCACAAAAAGGTACATATATTAATATACTTATGGGAACACAAATATAATCAATTACATTTAGTAATAATGACCCAGTAATGCCGTCAAACCCCCAGGAATCCTTGGAGGTTATAGACCTGATGATGTCTCTAACTTCATCACTCTTAACTGGAGTTAAAAAGAGTGAATTAGGATTGAATCTTATGTATTTAGAACTGTTTTCCACAATCATATTGTTAGTTAATGATTTGATGAAGAACTTATTAAAATTAACTTTCCGCAGCACAATTTAAATCTGTTAAAATATTACCTTCCGTAACCGTCAATGATAATGGCATTTTGTTAACCAATGAATGATCATTCGATTTTATGATATTCCAAACCATTTTGGATTTATTATTCAAATTCAGCATCATAGAATCATAAATATGCTCTCTTAGCATGCTTAATATGAATGCTATGATTTTTCTTTAAAGTTTTATATATTTCCATACATTTCAGTAACCCTGTATGTAATAGTATGCTTTAAGCAAGAATTAATATACCTTAAACCACACAGGGAATTTCATGAAATCGGGTCGTTAACCAAATCAATGTACTCCAAAAACAAATCAGCGCCGTCATAAACTTACTAAATTTGCAATTTTACTCTTCACTGATCATTAGTAACGAATAAAGCGATTTTTTATTATATAAAATAAGAGAAGACGAAAAATGGCACCCGGAGGGCACGTGTGATCTCCACCCACGACGAGTTATCGACGAGTATCTCAGGAATTTTTTAATGTCGCTATTATTGAGACCAGTACCAGTACAACACATTGTCTCAGCCAGACCGTGCCTTAAACGTGTTGTTTTGTTTTTATTACACTTTTGTTGTACAGATACATGATACATACCTCAATACGTTCAGCATAAATTTACATTTTTATATTGTAATGCATGGAACATAATTTATATTGCGCAAGATTAAGCGCTTTTAATAGATGTCGAGATGGATTTAAGTTAAAGAAAATCTTCAACTCATTATTCAAGGATGTTTAAATGTAAAGAAAAGCTCACGGGAATTTTCTTTGCAAATTAGGTAGGTATTAGATAAATATAAGGCATATAGATAAGTTGAGTTTCTTTAACTGTATTAAATATCCTGAAGAAGGAAAATAAAGAATTTAGCATTTTTATTCTTTACAAACATTTCACTTAAATTCGTTCATAACTACAGCCTTTTGAAAGGGCAAGTGAAACACAATTATCTGATAATAAACTCAAAATGTCTTAAGTAGAGAAATAAAATGTTGACAATGAGATAGTCTAATAATGTTGCATAATTCAGCAATTTTTTTAAGGAGGCATCTGAGCAAATTTTTGAATTTGTCTATATTTTGTATGTTAATATTCTTTAGGAATTTGAAGTATCCCTATCAATAACACGTCGCTTGTCATTCAAATTATTAATAGGATGTATTAGTCCAAGAGC
The DNA here is from genome assembly GCA_963675555.1 of Leptura quadrifasciata. Taxonomy (NCBI): domain Eukaryota; kingdom Metazoa; phylum Arthropoda; class Insecta; order Coleoptera; family Cerambycidae; genus Leptura; species Leptura quadrifasciata. The sequence continues at coordinate 95,362,010 of OY776677.1, read as the reverse complement.
TCGTGAACCCTTTATATAACGGTCTTCTTGTAAGGCTAGAAATTTGTATAGTGATGAATTAAAATACATAGGGCGAGCGTAGGTGTGTCTTTACTATGTACATACTTTGATATGCGATGTAAAGCAACGTCAGACGCAGTTAGTAGTTGGATGGGTGACCGTTCCAACGAAGACCGCGTCCTCGCCTATTTAAAAATAAAAAGTTCCTGCTACTTCCGGTTGGACCAGAGGTGATATTTTTCACTTAATAAGTGGAAAATGTGGCTCTTTGTGTTACAAATGATATGATATTATCAACACGTGTTGGTGACAAAAGTTTCTGTTATTACCCTAAGCTAACAACAAAAATTGTCAACAAATGCCGAGAACACTGTGTTTCCGTTTTAGGCGGTAAACATCAAAGGAATACGTCTGTTGCAGATATTTAAATGCTCTGTATGGATGCTTGCTCAGTTGGGAACATCAATTGGAAACAGAAACATGTTTGTCTTAAGTGGATGAATGAATTGATTTATATCATACCCAAAGTGTACTATGAGAATCAAGTGATGTGGATCATAAAAATAAAAATAAATAGGAGGATGAATAGATGAAAAAGTTTCAGTGATGTTATGGGGCTACACGAACTTGAAATACAATTGATTACTTTCCTATAATTAGTGTTTCTTTTCTCTATTTTTGGTCCAACAAGATTAAGAAGCCATTCAAAATCAGAGTCAGTCATACGAAGAAAGTTTCTAATGTGTCCATTTTCAATACGTCCTGCTCACAAGTCATCTCTTCTCAAAGTATTTATTAGATCAATCCCTCCATGTATGTCTCTTTCTTTGAGGCTTGGTCGTACCCAATATTTAACTTCCGTTTCTGTTTGCTTAAAAAGATGAAATCTGCGGCTGCCACCATAATATCATCACCGTTTTGACGACGTATGATCAACTAAATAGTCTTGGTGGAGACAGTTAGTTATCAACTAAAATGTTTATCAAACTGTTGACAATTTATTTTAAATCGGTGTGGACAAAGCGAAAACAAAAGTTGGTGACTTTTGAAGAATTGCAAATAGAAATTGCCAACTTTTTCGGTAGAGACTTACCTTTAGGCCATGTGAAAGTACATTAAATTTCCTACAAGAGAAGTTTCTAATATTCAAATTTCTCATAAGTGTGGAGGAAGCAAAGCAAAAATTACGAAAAATGCTTTCTGCGCCCTACAGTCAAAACAACGCCTCTCACCTGTCTATCTCTCATCGGCGCTATACTTTCGATGTATTATACTTCAAAGAGATTGTTTTGAATGAATTGATGGCAAAGCATCTTTGATGAAATCATTAACAAATTTTAATTACAACATATTAGACTGAATATAAAGCTTAATATGAAATCTGTATGTAGTAATGTACATGTGTCATGAAATGAGTGAAAGTCGAACCCAGGAGAAAGAAGCCATTTATTATTAGAACATGTTTACAAAAGACAAATAAGTTGTATAATGAAGTATGGATGTATGAAGAAATAGCTGATATCATGTGCGCAGTTGTTTTAATCGTCTCCGTTTGGTTGCTGGTGGCTCAGGCAATGTTTCTTGGGCATTAGAGAAGGTTCAGGTGAAGGGGCAATGGAAGATCCAGGTAAAGGGTCAGGGGCTGTAGAAGGTCCAGGATGAACAGTGAGTTGTTGCTATTCTTCAACTGAAAAAAATGTAATAAAATGGTTAGTGTTATGATAGAGAATAATTGATTAGTAAAAATGCATAATGTTGCAAAATATTACATGAATTAACACCTTCTGTCTCAGCTGCTCACACAGTAATACTGCAAGAGGCTCCTCCAGGTCGTCTTCCTCTTTTATGTCCAGATTGTCGTCAATGTTGGAGCAGATTCCATCACATTGTTGGCACAGTTTCGTGCAGAACAGTCCTGCTTGCCTACACCCACATCGACCTTGGCAATCTGTCTTGCATTTGCAAGATATAAGCTAAAAGAAGCTTCTCGAGAACCGGGGGTTTTAGTGTCCCAATGAATGATGTACTGATGTGCTGGTGCAACAGCAGAGCGATGATGGCTCAATCTGTATGCTTAAGGCACCGATGGTTATTGTAAAATACATCAATTATCATCAACAAATGAGTAGTAACATTTTAGTAATATAAATCGGATAAAACAAATGTTGTAGCCTATTATCAAGAAAAAATGGATTTTTTCGCACACGGATAAATAATTACCACAATAAATTAAATTATTTGTTCAAAGGGGCAGCTTCTAGAATGAAATATTTACCGGTTTATTCAGATTTCATCTTAAAGTAATATTTCAAATTCGTAGTATACAGGATTAGTACGAAAATAACCTAATAAACAGGTTCAACTAAAAGATATCTACACTATCCTAACAGAGAAATAACTTTGTTATATTACAATTATTACCTTTCGAATTTTGCCAAACATTACGATCAAATTGTTCGATGTGGTATCACTGGCGTAATTCATGAATCTGACCTTGTTTGGATATAAGTTAAATACATTTTTTAAATAAGTGACCACCAGAAGAGGTCATAGTACACTACTAACACTGATATAGAAATAGTTATAATTATGGTCTAGTTAGGCATGAAATTTTTAAATGGTATATTGTTTACGCAAACGTTCTAGACAAGAGTCATCCGCACGATATGCGAAATTTATCCATTCTATTAACTTTTGACCGCTCGCACTTTGATGACTTATAATTATTGTAATTAAGACAAAATCATTAATTACTCATATTACCGGTAATTGATAGGTGTATTTATAATAGATATAATAATTATTGTATGTATAAATTAATTTACATTGACAGGTAATGATAAATCATCTTATTAATTGAAATATTATATTACATCTAATTTATGGCATTATCCAAGGAGGCATAAAAGCAAATAGTGAATATAATTATTACCCTGTTTTTATTTAAAACAATTTTGTTTTATAACTAAAATAAAAATGTAATTTTGAAGATTATTTCAGGGGCGAGCGTCTTTACTATGTGTATATTTCGATATACAATGTAAAGCAATGTCAGGCACGGTTAGTACTTAGATGGGCGACCGTTTCAAGTGTTATAGTACCTTTCTGGCATAAGTGGAAGAATGAATTTAAAAAGTTTCATAATTTTCAAAATAGGCATCATTTTTCATTCATAGCGTCAAAACACAATAAAAAAGTCATTCAGTAATTTAAAATTACTAAAAACTACATTTCTTTCAATCAAATTCGGAAAAAACTCACGAACATTCCATAATTCACAAGTTACCCAAAATTATCGATAACAGCTTTTAAGTTTTTTAATTAACCATTTTACAGACAAAACACTACAAAATACCCCCTAAAAAATGACGCCCCCACCGTAGCTTCAATCTTGCCTAAATTACCGCCAGGATCCCCATTCATATTAACATCTATTCATATAATTCAACATTTAATTTAGTTTCCCAACATTTGAAATTATTTAATTTCAATAGTAAACTCATAAATTCTCCGTCTCCGATGTGTAACTTTTTTCATCAAAACTTACTTTCCTTCGACAAAATGCGGACCAGATACCTATACGCTAAAGCTCTCGCGTAAACTCCGAAAGCTCACGCATTAATTTTGAAGGCTCCTATGCGCACACTCACCGTTTAGATCAAAGTGGGGCCTTCGTGAAACATTACCTGATCATATAAACGTCAGTCCGCCTCAGTTTGGTAGTTATAAATAACCCAATGGCCGTTTCATATGGAATCACGATGCCTATTTCAAAAGATGCCCCCTATTAATGCCGAACTTTCTATATACTGTTCATTTTCTCAATATTCTTCATATCACTGGTTCCGAATATTGTCGTTTGTCTTCATTTGATTTTGATCAGTAAACAATATTATTAACGATTCATAGTTAGTTTTCCGGGTTCTCTTCCGCTTGATAGTTTTGAATACTTGACGTTTCGACCATCTTATCGTGAGAACCCGGAAACATAACTATTGGTCATCATCAGCTCCGCGAAAGCCTTAGAACCAATATTATTAACAATCATTCATCGTAGAAAGCTTGTGTTGATTGATCTTAGCTTTATTTTCTGTCATTTTCTTAGGTAATGTTTTCTTCTGGTATAATATGTATTTTAATGATAGTATACGAAATTAGAATCACGTCGAAAGAGATTGATATGCTTAAAAAATTACTTTTTAGTCTTTCTTCTGCGAGTTGTACTTTTGTTATAATTTCTTTATTGTGTTTATGACATAAAACGGATTTTAATATATTCAAATCTATTCACTTGTTTAGCGTAGATATAGAAAGAAGTTGTATCCATTTCATTTTCTTTTAGTCTCTGAAAGGGTTAAATTTTATATTTTTACGTGCAAAATAATCTCGTCTTATAAGTAATTCCTCAAATTATTCAAAAAACATTACGTCCATCATAGACATAAGTAATTACAAGAATAAACATTCAATATACAGTTGCATCGCGTATGGACCAAAAACAAGATTACATTTTATAAACTTATGTCTGGGTTCACAGGGATGTCTATGTGAGATTTTGTCTTCCTCTTAGATATGTCCTAACAGGATCTGAAGAGAAAACTCATCCATTTCAAAATCTCGACATGTTTTATGGTCAACGTCTGTATTATTTATCGTCAATGGTATAAGAGATTTTATGATCGTATTCACTAAATTTTACATTAAGATTATTTTGTCCACCTGTCTTTCTGCATCTATTCAAAATACATAAGTTGATAATAATTACTATCTTAATAAATAATAATAACATACAATAACGATATAAAGCAAATAACATTTATTTTCAATATTTTATTATTAAAAAAGAACGTTAAAATCGCAATTATTGTATCTATAACTTGATATAATAACATAATCGAGTTCGAGGTAAAACAGACGTCATTATCGCTTCTATATTATCCAACAAGTAAGTACTTTAAGTGTACTGTAAACAATTATTAGCACGGCATATGGTAACGTGTCAGTGGTTTTAACCACAAATTTGCGTGTTTGCCAAGGAGGGGAGAATGTTAAAACGTTTATGAATTTACCGCAAAACTTGATATAAACCGTTCTTTGATACACCACTATGTAACTGATATTTTATTGTACTATTTATACATCTGTGTTATCAGGATATTACATACTTCATTAGACCTTTCTTGTAGACCACTATACAGGGTATGCGATAGTTTTGAATTTGGTCGATTGCAGTAAAATAATTTTACTGCCTCTCACGAGCGGCACTATAATTTACTGTTTTATTAGGAGTAAAAGTGATACTTTTGTGACGATTCTGCATGTTTGCAATTACAAACGAGTCACAAAAGTGGCTTTTACTCCGAGTAAGACATGTTATTTTTTCTTCAAACCTCGATTAGGTATTAAAAAAATAAAGATGAAAAATTTAGCTGTGCGGAAGAAATAATTATTTGTTTAACTAGGCAGCAAAATGGTAGATTGACTGCTGCGGCTGATAATTCCTCATTCAAGGCAGTCAATCTATTTTGCTGCTGAGTTGAATATATAATTTTTTCGCCGATTGTTGGCAGGAAAATGAGCACTTTCCTGCTGATTGACATTAGTCAGCACTGTCAATCGGCGAAAAAGTACTTTTACTTATTTGCCAATGGCAATGCACAGCCGTCTGAAATGTCAAAATGTAATGTAATGAAATGAGTAAGAAATGTCATGATTTCCTAACGTTTGAAACAAAAATATTTGAAGAAAAATAACAGTATTTATTTCATTCATATTCATTGTTTCAAGAAAAAACAGCATACTTTTATGAGGGGTAAAATGGTTTCTTGGGTTTCAGCTGTTCTTACCGGACTCGCACACAAAAATGACACTTTTACACCACACTGAGAGAATGATTTAATTGAGATGTATACATTTTATTACCCCCAACTAAATGATTTATTCGTATTTGGCCGATTAAACCTTTAGTTGGGGATATTAAAGCATTTATTTAAAAATGAAAACTAAATATTTAATATTGTTAAATAAATTCAAATACTCACGAGTAAAAAAATGTATTGTTCTGAAAAATAAAGATTTATTTCTCATAAACAAGGCTTCTTACAAAAGTTTAATTGATTTATACGTAATTAACAAAGTATGTTTCATATAAATGAATTTGCCTTTCAATTTATGCGTGATAAAAAAATATTTCTTTCTTAACAAAAATCACTTTTAATAAGTACTCTCCAAATTTGTCGCTAGTAAATATGTTTACTAGTGGCTAATAAATGTGTACTATTTGATTTAGTTGCAATTTAGAAATATTTATTTTATGTTAATATACAGTGTGTCCCCGGATTATCTGTCGGAGAGGAAAAAATGCGTTAATTTTAACGATTGAAAAAAGAAATGGCAAAAAATGTACTAATATTTACTGAAACAGAACGATTCATATAATGAAAAGCAAAATTTAACTCACACGATATCCAAAAATATAAGAAATGTTAATTAAGACCAAACTAGTTTGATTTTTGTTTAAGAGTAAATTTCCAAGTAAGTTGCAAGATACGGTCACATCTTATATAAAATTTTGTAATCAAATATAATAATCAACATTTTAAAAATTCTATTTTATTTTTCTAAGTTTTGCATATCTCTATGAACTTTTGTATTTGGCCTTCTTGCTATTCCAATATACACATATATTTGGCATTTGGTCTTAAATGAAGGTAGTTTAATCTAGCTAGATGTTTCTTAATTTTTTTGGATATAATGTACTTTTTCAAACAAACCAATAAACTGACATTAAATTCTGATTTTCATTATGTGAAACTTTATCTTTCAATAAATAAAACTTTTTCTTCCACTGTCATTATATTAACACATTAAAATAAACCATTTTTCCCTTCAACACACAAACCGGGAACACACTGTAGATGCATAGTTGTTTACCTGTCGACAAACAAATATTGCTACCTTAAAAATAAGGATGTATATTTCTACTTACCTGTGCATATTAAAGTTCATCTTGGAATATTTGAACCACTTTATTTACAAATATATAAATCATTTGGAAGAAAATATGAATCTATTGATTTGAGTACTATAACGTTTTTGATCTTGAAAAAGGTTTACATATGTTTTCATATATTCATTATCTTTCAAATCTATATATGCTTCTATTATTATAAATACAATCCCTGTATTTGAATGCACTATAGTGTCAGTATGACTTTCACCATTTATTTAAATCAAGAAAATATAGCGTGGTTATTAGAAAATGCAATTAATGTACAATAAGTACCAAGTAAATTTTTGGATTTAATAAAACTTGTAAAATTAAATTTAAAAAACAAATAGAACAATATAGGTACTGCATTACAATGTTTCATTGTAAAATATGTCCATTTAAAAAATAACAGGACAATAAAATTGATAGTTACATAGGTAGGCTGGTGTTACCTAAAATGTACATGCACTCACAGTACTGATTAACTTTTAACTTTTTTAGTATACTCCATTTTGTCCCAAAACTGCAATAGAATTTACCAAATAGGCCGATTTTCGTAAACGTACCTACCATAAACAAAATTATCCGTATTCGCAATAGTCAGATATGATACAATGCACATAATATAGAAAATCTAATAAGGCACGTGTATAAACAACTTTGCTAATAGTAGAAAGAATGCAATGGCGACCTCGTCAATAGTCGGGCTAGACTAGTCCATACCTTTAAAGATTTGCAGGAGGCGTCCAGGGCCCCAATATTACATTAAATTCACTCAATTTAATCACTATTGTTCATTTTCAAAAATAAACACCGTAAAGATACTAAAACACCACGAATTGCGAAGAAAACTGGGATCACTTAATGGCGTCTATAACGAAAACAACAAAGTACACAGTATAATTTTTCGACGGCGACATTTGCACAATTAGTTTTCAGAAGTAAATTTATTAATGGGTAGTAAATATTACTCTACAGAACTAAATCTTTACCTCACATATTATGATTAACTCTTTGCTGATATATTTATTTCTAGAAAATAGATGTAATATTGTAATAAATTTTGGGAGAAACAAATAGCTTTCTCTCAACTAAATGTGTTATTTTCATATAGTAATTTACTTAGGAAGGACAAATACGGCGGAAATAAATAATTTAATGTTGTTAACAAATTGAATATTTGGTACATTCTTGCCATAACGAAACTTTTAAAAATAATTGTTTCTCTATATTAAATATAATAAAGAATAACAAATATTTACTAAATTGAAGAAACTAAGGCTTCTTACTTATTTCAAGCCGCATATTTCCCTCAGTGCATATAAAACAATATATTATTTTTTGAAAAAGTGGAATCTGCAAAGAAGTAGTAGTTCCTCGGGTTCCATAAACAACAGATTTTTGAAAATTCTGAATGCACTACTCTGTAGGCATATTAAAAATGGCAATAATGGTGATGCTGAAAAAGTTTCTGGTATTTTTTTGCGAATAACAAATGCGGCACTTCGATGTTTTCAAATGGAACACTCTGTTATCACTTGTCATGTGTAATGAGGGTAATAAACTATAGATGCAGATTCATTGATTAGACAACAATATTAAAAAATAAAAAAATATTATTATTATTTAATTAATATTTTTCTGGATTGCGATGCTGTTTACACCCAGATTAAATACACAGTCAATATATTCTTATTTTTATTACCCAAATAAGTATTAAACTAATCCGTTTGTAGGAGAGCTCTGTTTTAAATAATTTTAGACGTAGTTAAGACAGTAGTGGTATTAGAACTAGAAATCCTTGAGGCATACCCACTTTTACAGTGAGATTTACCTATAATTTGTTTTATAACGACACATTGACTACGTATATTATAGGATAGCATTAATTACAATGAGATATATGAAAATTCAAAATAATGCTATTCGCTTTCCATTACCCACTTCCTAGATAAAAATTAACGACATGGTGTTAGTGCCGTAGTAGTGTATAGCGTTCTCGCACTACATACAGACTACTGACTTAATAGCCATATTTTTGAATAAAACTTATTTCATGAATTTTCGAAGTTTTTAAGTTTTCAATCGAATTCATAAAACCACATATCATCCACAGAGCAATGGCATGGTTGAACAATTTCATCGAACTCTTAAAACAGCATTATTAGCCAGATCTAATTCACTTCACTGGTACGATGAATCATTTTACTACGTTTACGTGCTATGCTTAAATACGATTTACTTTGTTCATCTGCCGAACTTGTTCATGATTAAACTTTACGTCTCCCTGGTAATTTTCTTATGAAACAACATGTCGATACTTCAATTTCTACATTCATTTCAAAATTGTATACGTATTTTGACAATTTAAATTAAGCCCAGACTGAATACTTCAAAAAATTTCTTTGTCGTTTCTGATTTATCAACTTGTGAGTACGATTTTATTCGCCAAAACAGACTTAAGCCATCTTTTACCCCTTTGTACGAGGGACCTTTTCGTGTTATCTCTCGTACTGACAAAATCATTTCAGTTCTTAAACACGGGAAGAACGTTACGATCAGTTTGGACAGAGTTAAGCCTGCGTACTTGTTAAACGACATTGTGGATCATCCTGTCAATACCAGTTTTAAGAAGGTTAGATTTCATATTAATTTTTTAACAAATTGATTTTCTTTCTGCATAGTGGTATGATTTTACACAAGGTGTTACAAATTGTCTCCCGGCATTTCTGCGGATGATAGTACATCCAAAAATAATGGTGGTCCTTTATATAAACTTATTTCCGAAAATTAATAATAAAGGAGATACACCCTTTAAAGAGGGGATAATAAATTTCAGTTTCACTGTAATATCTTCCGATTCCCTTACAATATCAAATTCAAATCAAATAACTCAGTTATAAGCCATCCGGCCACTAGTTTACGTGGTATCAGTCAAATCCTCTGCTCTGCTTAAGGGGTAGCTTTAGGAGATGAATGTCAGTATTTTTCTCATAAATTTTAAATTTTTTCGTATTTCTAAAAATTATTATAAAAACTAATTTTCAGATCATTATAAATAAAAAAAATATTCTTATTGCATTTCTATAAACCAAGCATAAATTTAATTATGAATTATTATTATCATTATTTTTATTAGCCGTTACTCGAGTCCGAGTATAAAAAATGTTAGTCGATAAATTGTGTACAATAAAGACAAGTAAAAGGTGTAGTCTATTGTAATTCCCATTCATCTACGGTGCACACGACTATGGCTATAGAGGCCAATTCGGGAGAGCATATGTCGACCGCAGTCAGGACAAACATAGACCTGGTTAGGTCTTGGATTCGGCCTTCTTGCAGCAACATTTCCTTGATAGCTGGCCACAACCCCTCGCCATTCGGTTCTGTCCGCTGCAAGTTGTTCCCATTGCTCGTCTGGAATACCGCAGGATTTCAGATTTTCATGGAGAACGTCTTTGAACCTCTCTCGTTGACCGCCACGCCTTCTTCTACCGCTTAGCAATTCACCATAAAGTGTACATTTAGGAAGGCGGTTATCATGCATACGATGAACGTGACCTGCCCATCTTAGGCGTGCTCTTGAAATAAGCACCTCAATTGGAAGGCTCTGTAGACAGCCATTTTCGTTGACAAAGCAAGGTCGTGGTTGTCAAATACTCTCTCTCTAAGTCCTCAGAGTGCTCTAGATGCAGCGTTAATTCTATTGCGAATCTCGCTGTCAATGTTTGCTTTGTCATTAACAACGTTGCTTAAGTAATTGAACTGATCCACCACTTCAAGAGAATTTCCGTTAAGTGTAATGTCTATTTGGTTCACTTGATGAGGAGTTGACATAATCTTAGTCTTTCCAATGTTGATTTTAAGTCCCAAGGAATCATAGCTCTGGGCATACACATCTAAAAGTTCTTGAAGCTCTTCCGGCGTAGAGGCTAAAAGTGCACAGTCATCCGCATACTGGAGATCACAAATGAATCGTGTGCGTGTCTTCGTGAAAGCTCTAAAGCGCCCTATATTAAAGAGACCGCCATCAAAACGGTATCTGAGACCTATTCCTCTGACTGTCAGTTTGTTGTCAACAATAATTGTTAGAGTAGTGGTAAACAAATTAAAGAGTAGGGGTGCCAGGACACATCCCTGCCTAACTCCAGTGAGGGTTTGGAAAGGTTCGGTTGCCTCATTATTATACATAACCTGGGCGTTGTTGTTTGTATGTAGACTGCGACATACTTCCACAAATTTTCTAGGGATACCTAAGCGGAACATAATTTTCCAGAGCACTTCCCTGTCCACCGAGTCAAACGCCTTGGTTAAATCAATGAAGGCCATGTGAATTTCTCCTTGATGTTCGAGTGCTTTTTCTTGAAGCTGTTTAAGTGTGAAGATTAAATCCGATGTGCCTCGGTTTGGTCTAAAGCCACTCTATGTTTCAGGAAGTAACTTTTCCATAACAGGTGTTAGCCTATTTGCCATCGCTTTAGTGAGTATCTTCCCTCCAACAGCCAGGAGAGCTATACCCCTGTAATTTCCACAGTCCGCAGCGCTCCCTTTGTTTTTGAAGAGGTTGATTAAAAGTGTATCACGAAACTCCTGCGGAGCTTGACCACTTTCCCACACGACATCAAACAGTTTTTTGAGGTAGGGTATGAGCTCTGACGACACAGTTTTAAAGATCTCAGCTGGGAGTGAGTCGGCGCCGGGAGATTTGTTATTTTTTAGCTGCCCAATGGCGGTTAAGATCTCTTCCGTTGTTAGTGGTTTATCTAAGTCTTCGAAGGTGTCATATTGAGGGATAAGATTTATAATCTCGTGATCGGCTTGACTTTGCTGGTTAAGAATGTTAGAGTAGTGTTCTTTCTATCGGGCTCTTATTTCCTGGTCTTCTTTGAGGAGATTTCCATTTAAATCTTTAATAGGGCACATATTTTTCCGACTGGGGCCGTACACTGCTTTTACTCCTTGAAAGAAATTCCTGTAGTCGTGTGAATCGGCGTACCTTTGAATTTCTCTGACCTTGCTTGCCCACCACTCGTTCTTTATTCTTCTGATTTCGCGTTGCATTTCATACTTAGATTGGGTAAAAGCTTTTGCTTTTGATGGGTCATTGGGGTGGTTGATAGCGTTTTGGAAGGCAGCATGTTTGCGGTCAAGAAGTTCTTGTATAAAAGCTTCATTATCATTGAACCAGTCCTCCTGTTTTTTACTTGCTGCAGTGCCAAGAATTTCCTCACTCGCACTTTTTAAACTGTCTTTAATTTGTGTCCAGGTAGCAGCGACATCTACAGAATTGGTTTCTTCTAGTGCACTCAAATTCTCTTGAACTTTTTGCTTTAGCTGTTCGACGGTTTGTTGGTCACGCAATTTACTAATACAGAGATGGAGTCTACGTTTTACTTGAGTTCTTCGGTGTTTGGGTCTCATAACAATTTTCATTTTAGAGACAACAGGACGATGATCGGTCCAACATTCGCTATCAATGCGCGCCTTTGTAATTTGGACATCCTTGAGGTGCTTCCTACGTACGATAACATAGTCCAGTAGATGCCAGTGACCTGATCTGGGGTGACGCCAGGTGCCTTTAAATTTATCCTTTTGTCGGAAAATGGTGTTTGTTATAACTAGATCATGTTCGGCGCATTTAGTTAGGAGTAGTTGACCGTTAGCGTTCATGTTGCCCAAACCGTTCTTGCCTATGATGCCTGGCCAGGTGTCTGCATCTTTCCCTACTCTAGCGTTAAAATCGCCAAGAATAACGAGTCGTTCCGTTTTAGGTATTCTACAGAGGGTTTCTTCCAACTGTTGATAGAAGCTTTCCTTGGTTTCGTGACTTGCATCCAGAGTGGGAGCGTAGGTGCTTATTAGATTTACCGCGTTGCCATCTGATAGCTCATAGCGTAGCAGCATTAGACGCTCGGATAGGCCTTGTGGTACTTGTGTTAAGTTGGATACAAGTTGATTCCGAACGGCAAATCCTACTCCATGTTGTCTTCTTGAATTGGTGGGAAGACCTTTCCAATAGCAACGTCAACATTGAGTCGGTGAAGTTCTCTATCTATTAGAGCAGTTCTTCTTTCTGGCCGATCGGTACGAGTGCTGTCGTTCAAAGTACGAACATTCCAAGCGCCGTAGATGAAAGAATTATGAATATGCCTCTCAATTGTCTCATAGAATGAACTAAATAGATATAAATCATTCTAAGTTATTGAATTACTGCGGCTTGTTTTCATAGTGTCCGATATTTTGCATAGAGAAGTGAATAAATAATGCGTCTTATTATTACACGAGTGCTAAAAGACAGAATGTTTATTTATTGTCATAAATTGAGAGGCTATTTTTCTCATGCCGTGGCATGGATTTTGTAGAATTTACTACCTACGTCACGTTATATTCCTCAGTGGGTTTAAAATTAAGAAACACATTTATGTTCGAATGACTGTTGCCTAAAAAAAGTTGAATTAATGTCAGTTTATTTCAGATAATAAACTGGGGAAGATATTAAAATAAATATTTTGTAAACATTCATACACTAGGATTGGTTTTATATAATTTTATAATAATATATATATTTTTTTATATAATTATGTTTCTTTTGGTAATACTCTTTTATGACGTCATAGACATTCGTTCTGTATTGTAACGACATCTGCAGTTCTTCTAAATGGAGTGGGTTACTTTTTATTGCATTTTTTGTACTGCCAGTAACGGTCTTGCAGCAAATCTACATTTAATATCCGTTTTTAACTATATATTGAGACAATTACATTTTCATAATATTTAACCAATACTTCTATGTAGAAATAAATCTATTCCACAGAAAATAACTAAATGTTCAAATTGTTATTAATTTACTTTGAAACCCCCTTAAAACAATGCTCACAAAATAGCCTTAAAATAGCCTTCATTTTCTTGCTAATACCTTTTTTAACAGCTCCAGCATGAGACAATCCAGAGATTGAAGGTATTAATGGTTTTGGAATTTTAATATAACAAAGTAATCATTTACACTAAACGAGAAAAAATATTTTGTATATCTTTACACATTTTCATTTTTATTATTACTTAGGAGTAATCAGAAAATAGTTGTACTGTAAGACATACTTTAAGAATAAAGCATATTTATTAATCCATCATTAAATGTGATTAAACATATTAATAAAAAACCACTACCGTTGAATTCTGCTGCAAAACTGCTAAATATCAAACTTCCTTCCAAGATTAAAAAAATACTTAAAGATGAATGGTGAATAAAGCCTTGCTTGTACGTACTTTACGCGACACTAATTGCAATTGCTCACACCACCATAAATATCCACTCCATTTAAATGCAATGCAAAATTGGTGGTATTTTGTGTATATCCTTGCAAACAAATAGTTAACCCCATATTAGATTTATTATTATTAATTTATCACAGGCTACAAAGATAACTTATTTAAACCCAATTTTAAGCCCTGCGTTTTACTTAATCACTGTACTGAATTCAACCGGAACGTGAGAGCCATCAGGTTACGAATTCGACTTCTTTGCCAATCATCTCCTAGACATCTCAATTTTGTGTACACTGCGGTGTGTATCTAGTTGCTAGAATGTAGTAAATACTCGCTTCAATTTCGAATTTGAAATGTTTGTGCGTCTTTAGTAGCGCTGTGAAATTGGCACAGAAAATCAATATAAAGGAACTTTTTCCATAAGCAATGTTTGGATCCTGTTGGGGAGGTGCTCATGAGTACCCAAAAAATGTTTGTACTTTTAAGACCTTGTGCTCCAATTATTATTAACAATTTAATTTTTTTAACCGCGTTTTTCAACCTAAAAATGTGAAAAACTCGAGATATATAAGTCCGATCGAGATAAAAAAAACAAAGTCTTTGTAATTAAATTTTCTACAAATCTATGTTTACTGTAGGTCTTAGGAGCCTGGCCAAAAATCGTTTTTTTTTTCATTTTGCTAACTAGAGCCGCTGGATGAACCGATCAGCTACAAACTTTCAGAACAAGAACTCCCTCAAAATTTGGTTGAAAACGGGTCATTTTTTTCCAAAGTTAGATTTCGACGCTGTTACATGGCCTATGTCCATTTAACAGTTTTATTTAAAAACTAGTGTTTTGTGGATAGTTAGCACGACCTGTATATTTTTTGGAATTAGTTTTTGCAGGTGAAACTGTTTTCAACTAACAGAATTTTACATGTATAACTGCTAAACCATGTCACACTGTTTATGTACTTAGTTTTATATCTTAGGAACTTAGTCCTGTTTTTCTATTAACACTATTATGTATCTCATATCCGTTGTAATACAGCATTATTATCCCAGGAAACAATTTGTCTACAAAATTTAGTTACATCAGATATCTATTTTTCAATTTTTATATTTTTGTTTACTATGGAGTACATATGGTTATTTTCCTTACCTTTTCTCATTCTATATATAGTAGTGTATAGTATATCCTATAAGATGTAATATATTTACTGATTTATCAATACGTTTTACTATTTATTTACATCTGTTAATATTTGTGGTTATATATAAAATAGAAATTGCAAAGGCAAATCAGCTGGCATGGAAAATAAAGTATTATTATAGATTCCTTTTATCGATTATATGCTACTACTTTAGTTGAGTATGGGAATCTACAAGGCAAGTTGGTGCGCTTAACTTAACCACTGACAGATGGCCATACTTGTACGATTTCTATATTTTGATAGCTTTCAATTTAAATAGGGAATTAGATTTCTCACATTTTTTTGGTGGCGTTGTTTTCCAGTAAACAGGACAAAAAAAGTTTACCTTATCAGTAAAACTCACCAGGAAGTCATTTGCTTGCAGCCTTTGTACTGATTCAAACATTATAATTTTTAACTGTGGACTTCAGTAATTGATATTACAATTTTTATATCTCAGTTACAAAGTGTTGAACATACAGGTAATTTCATTTCATTATACTCATTAAAATATTTTAATTTTTTTTTTTTTTTTAAATATTTTAATTAATCTTCAAATTTTGCCTTTGATATAATTTCAATTATTTTTAAAATAAATTTTGAATTCAAAGTCAATTCTTTTTAATTTAATAAGTAGTTAAAATGCTATATGTACCACATGGTTTTAAAAATATTTTTCTCTTTCCTTTTAATTTTTTTGGCAATTTATAGTCTAAGAAATCAGCTAACTCGTGCATAGCTAATAATTACTATTGCATAGCTAAAAAAATAACTCGTGCATAGCTAATAATTACTATTGCATAGCTAAAATTACTTTTGTACTGCTAATCAGATTACTTTTGTATAGCTTAAATTAATTTCCTGCAGCTTTGTATAGCTAGCTTAATGTTTCGTGCAGCTAATTTAAATATATTTTGTACAGCTAACTAGCTTATATTTGCATAGCTAACATTGCTTAAATTTTGCATAAATAACTTGCATAAATTTTGTATGTGCTTATATTTGGTTAAATTTCCTACAATTTTCACCCCATTCATTGAGAGACGTAAATTGCCAAGAAAAATTTAGAATTCTTGCAATAAGAGACAATTGTGGGCCTGGATTGCTGTCCCAGAACCAGCCACCTGACCCATAAACCACCTAGGATACTGGTATCAATTTGTCTTTTATATATATCTATTTTTTCACATTTCAATTTGTCTCAAAACCGATTTGTCTAATTTTCTTTCATGTAATATATTTTGTCATTCATTTTAAACTATCTTTTTATTTCTCTTACCAACAATTTCAGCCTGATCTTTAGCAGACTGTTTATTCGAGAAAAAGATACAATTTTGCTTATTTTACTATAGATGGTGCCCAATTTAACATCAATTTTTCTTTGTCTCCTTTTCTCGAAATAAACAGAAATCTGTCGCTTATGCTGTACATGTCAGAAAGGGTAAGTTTCTCCACTCTTACGAATGCTCTGGACCCACGGCTCTCTGCTCCGGCTTAAACCAGCTAGTCGTCCGCACATGTTGCCTCAATTCTTTCTCAAAAATAAATAATAAGAGAAAGGAGGTAACAACGCCAGCTTGTTGATTCCGTAAATTTTTTTTTAAATCCATTTGGCCATTTTTTTGCATTTGTTTAAAACCCAATAAACAAAAAATGAATTTTTTCGGCCATTTTGAAAAAGTTTTTATTAGCTCAGAAAGAAAATTTTAATACCTTTATTTTAATTTAAAAAAAAGAGTTTATTTTGGTCAATTTTTTTTTCAAATAAAAGATAAAACTCATTTTTTGTTAACTGGGTTTTAAACAAGTGCCTACACCTACTTTAAACGTAGATTTGTAGACAATTTAAGTACAAAGATTTTGTTTTTTTTTGTCCCGATCGGACCTACATATCTCGAGTTATTCATATTTTTAGGTTGAAAAACGCGGTTAAAAAAATTAAATTGTTAATAACAATTGAGCACGGGGTCTTTGAAGTACAAAATTTTTTTACTCCACTAATTTACTCCTTAGCTGCTCCCCCCAATATGATTCAACCATAAAATAATTTATGGAAAAAGTTTCACTTCGAATCCTATTTTGACTGCATTATAGAGCATTTATCAATCTTGCCAAGAAGTAAATAAATTATATTTAAAAAATTTTTTATATTAAAAATGATTTTTGTAATCTACAAATATACGTAGTCCGATGCCAGGTACTCACGCCTAAGCCAGAAATATTGTTCTAGACTTTCTACTAAAAGAGCTTCATTTAGGGATGATTTCACTTAAAAATTTAAATTGTCTATTTTTTTAGATGTATAATTGCTAGTTGAACCGTATAGCGTACTGCCATAATCAATTACTGATCTTATATTGAAAATTAGTGTCATAGTTTGATGATCTAATTGAAGCTCGAGTTATCTGTGACTTTGAAATTTACGTATTAATAGAAAAGTGGTTATCAGAACAATGTATTTCTTCCAGCAAATATTACGCGTAGCTAGTAAGTAAAAGAATATACTTATTATGTTAAAAATTAATCTAATTTAAAATGGCAGTGTCCAAACAATATAAATAACTAGCAAACAAAAACCCACTTAGTGACGAAATATAATCATTATTTAATGGGATATAAAATTATTTCGTGTAATTTGTATGTAAGGTTTTTCAATATTATGATTGTAGACACCGAATTTGCTGTTAATCTCAAGTGCTCTCTTTATTAAAGACCACCTAACATTCCTCTTATAATAAAAACAAAGGTTTAATTGCAAGATATCGTGCTAGCGGTATAATTTGCATCCTTCGGGCTAGGCAGGATGTTTTCATATAATTTACAATTTTGTCATGTCTTAGTAACCTACATAACACCTTTGCTTTTGTTGGGTTTTTAATGACTGCCTACTGCCGGCTTCAGTAAAATAAAAAGTAAGTCTGACACTCTACATTTTCTCATTATTTTCCTATAAATTATTAATGAAGAAACAATTATCCTTAAAAACATAATTTATGATAAGTGTTTTATTAAGCATAAACAAATTGTGTCATTTTACCGTTGGATGATAACTCAAATTAAATAAATCTTGGGAAATTGATTTTAATTTAAAAAAACAGATGATTTATTGAGGCATGTAATAGGTTTAAAGCGGAACGGCCGGTCTGTAATTTATATTCACAATTCCTTGCAAATATTGTACAATATTAAAAATTAATTCACTTTACACACTTATACTTTATAGTTCTTCAAATCGTTAAAACGGCGGGAATCTTAAAAATAACTAATTTTATGATAACATTTCACTTATTAGTAAGTTTATCTATTAATATATTAATATATTATAATAGCATAATAATATTAATATATCTTGTGATTTATTAAATGACTTCATAGCTGTGTCTAAAATTGAGGGTTTCAATATGGCGGCGGCGGCTATTTCACAATAGCGGATCGATAAATTATTCTATTTGCTGTATCTTCCAAATTCGAATGTTTTTTTAGTTAAATTTGATAGATATATATTAAAATATATTTTTTTTGCAAGGTGGTCTCTACTTCATTGTTTTTTGAGTTTTCCAAACAAAAATTTTTTGTGATAAAGTATATAGCCTAGTATATTATCAAGAAAGATCTCAGCATATTTCCCGTGTTGTTGTGTAATGGCCTTCGTGTCTTTGCCGTGCTTGATTATTTCTATTTTCAATATATAAGAAAGCCCTATCAACAAGGACTTCAGGGTATTGGTTGTTTATTTCAAGCTATTTGTAAATTGTCTTTTATTGTTTAGTATTTCGTTATTAGATTAAATTATTTTGGCTCTTTCATATAAACATTTCATAATGCCTCTTTTAACATTTATTGACTGATTTGAGTTGATTTTCTATATGAACACTTGTTGTGAATAGTATTATTTATCTTTTCATTAAAATATCTAAAAATGATAGCTTCTTCATATTTTCCGTAAAAGTAAATTTAATAGAAGGTTCCTTGCCATTTGCGACTTAAAAACTATCTAGCAAGTCAACCCCATGAGACCAGATTGCAAAAGTGTCAACATATCTCAACTAGACAACTGGTTTGTGTGTACAATTTTGAACATCTTCGTTTTCAAAATTTTCCATAAACGTCTCTAATGGATCCATAGCGTAAATTAAGAAATAATTCTACTAAAACTACAATTCTATAGCATCCGTGTTGGAGCACTAAAATAGTTTCAGAGTTACTTAGTGGACAGAGAACAGCGAATAACTTTAAAGAAACGCTCTGAACCATCAGAGTATTCGCATTCGGAATGGGGTGGAATAGAAACTGGGGTACCTCAGGGATCAGTTCTAGGCCCGCTTCCATTTCTACTCTACATAAACGATCTGACATGTTGTGTACTGAACTCATCGGTAACTCTTTTCGCTGACGATTCACTTTTTTTGGTAAAGTACGATAGATCAATTAATATTCTACCTTATGTATATAAAAGCTTGGATCATATATGCAATTGGTGTGAGGCACATAAAATTAAAATTAATTTCGAGAAAACATATTTTATAAACTTTAACCAAAGAAAATGAACGGATATTACAATTATTGCAAACTATAATATCAAATTTATGGACGAAATAAATTCCCTTGGTTTTACGCTGGACAGCCAAATACACTGGAAGAAACACATTTTAGCACTGAATAAGAAATTAAATAGTGTATGTTATTGTTTGAGAGCTTTGGCAAACAAAGGTCTAAACAACAAGAAGAAGAAATAAAAATATGTTTTTAAAAAAGTCTATAATTCTGTAGACGACTTTATCAAGGATAATATAGTATGGGACCATTCAAATAACGGGGAGTGAACATATATAAATGCTCGTGTAAGTTAGTAGACCTATAAAAATAAAAATAGTAATTATTCCATTCATTTATGAAAAGAATAATTTTTCTTTACATAAGTAGTCCAGAGCCAATTTAACCTTAGTTTCAAATAAAATTAATATAAATTAAGTAATATTTATACAGGTAATATGCATTAGAATGTAGATATAAAAACTATTTCGTTAATTGTGTGCAAAACCAAATAACTTGATTATTACGTATTGTATACAACAAAACCTCATATATTTCCTTACAGGTAAACGTGTTTTTGAAATAATGTGTTCTAATCTATTCTAATATGTTGCTTCGATCGGTGATAAATTAAACTTCACAGCCATACTGAAGTCCTGTTGATAGAAATCGTTTTCCAATTGAAAATGGAATGTTTTTGTACACATCTTTAAAAGTTCCATATTTACACTTAATTTAGTTCAACTTTTTAAATTATTATTATTCAGCAATATGTCTTTAACTTTATGCAAGGTTTTATCTACTGGAAAATTGGTAAAAAGAGTAATTTCATCAAAACTGACCATCAGGTGGGATTCATGATGTCGTTTTCATACATTTATATAGCAGAATATTCATTATTTTTGATATACAAGCCGATGTTTCGAAACACGACTGTTTTGATATAGTTAGTCTTTGTTGCAGTGTCACGAAATGAGCCGGCAATAACGGCTTTAAATCAGTTTTTCTCCCAAACGGTTGGTTCGACGTTGTTTATCAGAGAGGGCCTTGTTTTGTGTAATTTTGATCAAAGAACCATATTTCAGTACCAACATTCGAAAAAAATGGAACAAAACTATTTTAGATTAAAAAGCAATGCACCCTCCCCTTCTTTATGCTACTTCTGTTTCAATTTCATTTTGGTTAGTACCATATAATAATAAGTCTTACTGATATTAAATGACGCATCATAACCCAATGCTGTAACACACTACCTTCAAAGGACCCTAGCTCCCTTAAGAAGTTTTTCAGGCAGGTGTATAGGAACTTTATTCATATTTTGACAAACAGTATTTTTGATAAACAATATTGTTAGGAATTTTTTAACACTCTGTATATCTCATATGAAGTGACTTCGCTCGCGTCGCGCAATCCCCCGCGCGCCTCTTTATTAATAACTATATTTTTACCTTCTAGTAATCTTTTAATTATTTTCTCTTACGAAAATGAAAATATAAACATTGTAAATTAACAGGGCAAATTTCAAGTCAAAAGGTCCATTTCTTTATTAATAAACTAGTAAAACGCTAAAATTAAAATATCTTGGCAAATTAGGGGGACAGTAGCACAGTGGTTAGGGCGTCTGTCTAGCTTTCTCTCTGAGCATACCAAGCGAAGTGGGTTTAAGCCCCACCTACTTCAAAGTAATTTTCAATTATAAAGTACCACCTAAGAAGTGGTTCGCATCCCACTATAAACTGTAGGGCCTCGTCTCCTTTAACAACACAAGTTTAGACTTAACAGCATCATTCAAATGATCTGGAAGGGGGTTAAAACACTTGTTTGTTATTTATAAATATGCCTCATAGAAAACCAATTCTTTTCTCAAGTTGCCCACTTTTTCACACACTTTTAAATCGTATAAGAATATTTTATATTTATCGTCTGTTTGCATGTCAAAATTGAATTTCAAGTGTGCTTTTAGAGGGCGGAATATTAAAACATAATATTTTTAGTCGCAAACTCCTCTATAAAATCCTTATTTTACTATAAGGAACGTAACCAGACTGCAACCAACAGCTACTCTCCGGGCTATGTGCCCCGCCGAGCGCTGAATTACAAGTTACAAGCCTGGCGCGTTAAGTGTAATAATTGCATATTACCATCAAAACGCTAATGCTTCGATTGCAACACCGCTAGATGGCGCCTGCCGACTATTTTACATGTCGCTATCCCAAAGATACCGAAATGTACTAAATAGTCAAGTGATCCTCATATCGGTCGTCACATGCCTACCTTGCACTGACGAGAGCCAACAGCTCGAAACTCCAGTCTGCAAGTGATGTGTGACGACTGGCACGAGAGCTCCTTTAAGTAGGATCAGTCTTTCGGCTGGTGTTTGTTGCAATCGAAGCATTAGCGTTTTGATGGTAATATGCAATTATTACACTTAACACGCCAGGCTTGTAACTTGTAATTCAGCGCTCGGCGGGGCACATAGCCCGGAGAGTAGCTGTTGGTTGCAGTCTGGTTACGTTCCTTATAGTAAAATAAGGATTTTATAGAGGAGTTTTCGACTAAAAATATTATGTTTTAAAATTGAATTTGTTTATAACCAGTTCTTTTGAAATTAAAAAAAAAATGGTCAAAAATTGAAATATTTTTTTTCCTCTCAGTTAACTTAAAGTACTTTTAGAATCTTACAGTCTGAGCTATCACGCATTTATCGGTTTTGATGGCAGGATTTTACAAGAGTGTAAAGTTTTAACAGTTTTTAGCTGTTTGTGAATGGCTATTCTGATTTGAAATATCAACTGAAAGTAGTCTAATTTCTGTGGCGTTTATTATTATTATTAGTACTTTGTAAAACCTACATTTCCCTAAGTTTCATTGAAAGCCAATTTTCTTCGTTTTCTTCAGATAAATAATAATTTGTTTGAAAATGCCTAATTTTGCAATATTTAATTTTTTTTTAATAATAATGATAACCGGAGTGAATTCTAGTTTAAATATGTTTATTGTACAACTGATAACAGATATTATCAATTTTTTGTGTTTGTCCCGTAAAATCTTTCAAATAAAAAAATGCCCTAACAACACATTTCAAATAATTAAAAGCCTAATTTGACTCTAATATATGTACTACGTATATGTGAAAGTAAAATAGTATACCTGTAAATGATGATATTTTGTTACAGATGTATTACTTGCCTGAAAAAATACTAACTTTATATAATTTTTAATAATGCGTTTAATATTAGTCCTTAGTTCATAAATCAAAGCTATTGATTTCCATCTGTCTTACGGATACCTTTCGATTAAATATAATAAATTAAATGAAACACCTGGATGCGCAATAAAATACCAACCCTTTTGACAAACCATATGTAACTGATATTTAAAACCAGATTAACGAAAACAAAAGCTTCTTACACGGAACTAAACAGCCAAAAGGCAAAAAACGTTTTTAATTCAACCATCTGACAGATGCCTTCGAAAATCACAGTATTCATCCAAATAATATGTAATTAAACTCTAATCTTGATATGTTAAATATTGCTTTGGTGATGTGCAAGTGCCACCAAATAAATGAATAGCGGTACGGTTCTACTACCTATAAAGAATTTGAGAATTGCCTCTCCGTTTTACAGCATGCAAACTGATATAATAGCCGATTTTGGAGTTTTTTTTAATTATGTTTAATTACATGGTGCATTTTTAGGGATATGGCCTATAAGAAAGATATGAGAACATTTTTAAGATCGATGTTAGCCAAATAGATAGATAGATAGATAATTTATTTTGTGTGAGACAATTACATAATTGTGTACACATGTCAAAAAATACAAAAATGTAGAATAGATATATACAACAGAAAAGTAAAATAAATATATCACGAGGAAAACAGAAAGCGACTAACATAAACATAAAATATACTTATACACACATATACATATATATATATATATATATATATATATATATATATATATATATATATATATATATATATATGTTATATAGTATTTGAGCCACTGTATATAAGACGATACGTGACTTTTGCTTCATTTCAGATTATCATATAATATCATATTTCAGCTACGTGCATATAAAAAATTCCCGCTATCATTTATCGCTTACAAAGTATCACATTATATTATATTACATTTTAACTTCTCACGATTATGCTGAATCGCTTGCTTGCTTTTCTTTGTTCATCATTTAGATGACACTGCATCTAAATGTCATAAATAGAACCACGAGACATTTCTGTAAGCAGTTATCATACTCACTTCAAATTAAATACTTACACTTTATTACTGTATTATTTCTAAGAGTCAACGTTGACTCTGTACAAATAAATAAAATTGTTTTTAAAAACTTAGCTACGAAACGCGAGCTATAACATTGGCGCAGCCGGTAGGATCCGTTAAACATCCCTGGAACAAGAAGCCTAACTTGTAGTGAAACGTTCGAGAACAAGGAGAACATCTCAACAAGGGTGCCTAACTAGTGCGAGTGATCTACAAGAACAAGGAGACCTTCCTCACCAGTGGTGGCGGATCCCAATCCCTCGACGGAGGAAAGAACCTACCTATGAAGATATTTACGTAAGTCATTTTTAAGAATCATCACGTTTTATTACTGCTATTTTTATTTTTCACATTTCGCAATTTATTTAAGTGTATTATACTGCTAATACATCCAACGAAAACGAAACAGTTCTGCTATCAATTTTATCCTTATTATTCCCCAAACGACATAATTAGTTTTATTTCATACGTATTATACTGTTAATACGTAATCGTGTGTATTATACAGCTAATACACTCACCGAATTCCATTTTATTTTAAAGCGACATCGAAGCGTATTATACTGCTAATACGTACTCGTGTGTATTATACAGCTAATGCACAAACAGACAAGAAAATCTTTCAAATTTAACTTCAATAGTTTGTAACTAAAAGCAACAAAATGTCAGAACAAGAAGCCACCGTTCAAATCGAAGAACAAATTGAGGCTTATAAACTTTCAGAGATATTCTCGATAATACCTGAGTTCGATGGAAACCCCACCAACCTACAAACGTTTTTAAATTCTTGTACATATGCTCAAGGAATGGCAATTAATGACCAGTTGTTATTATTGACTATTCATATCAAAAATAAATTGCGTGGCAAAGCTGCCGAATTGATAAATTCTAGAAATCCGGCTACATATGCAGAAATAAAATCCTTATTAGAAGCGCACTTCGGAGATTCTAGAGACCTAACGTCTCTAATCACTGACCTACAACGCATCCATCAATTACCTAACGAATCTGCGTTAACCTTTGTATCACGGTTGCAAACGCACAATGCGAAAATGCATGCCGCAATCCAAAAACAAGCTTTGTCCAAAGAACAGAAGAAATCACAATCTGATTTAGTCGAAACTATGACGCTAAATAATTTATTAACAGGATTAGAACCAAATTTAGGCAAAATTATACGCGCTGGCAATCCACAAAATATGTTGGAGGCTATTAATCGAATTAAAAGAGAATTACAACTCTCTTATTTTGAGTCACAAAAATTCTCAAGAAATAGCCAAGTTAAAAACCTGATTCCTCCCCAACAAAAGAGACCAATTTCAACTTTCCAACAGAAAATGTGTTCATTTTGCAATCGCATTGGGCATACTGTAAGTGAATGCCGTACTAGGCAACAACAACAATTTATGCCATTAACGTCCCAAAACTTCCAAAGAAATTCAAACTTCCAAAATTTTTCGCAAAATAATCAATTTACTCACAGGCAATTCCCACAAAATAATCAATCTAATCTTCCACAGCAAAATAGGCCTTCAGCCATCAGACCAAACCCGAATTTCAATCAGCAGAGACCATCTGCAATCCAACCAAATCCAAACTTTAATCGTTACGATCAACAAAAGGCCCATCATTTGAACTATGAACCTTATGATAGTCACATTGATAATTCCAATCAATATGAGACCTACTCTACCGATTACTCCCCAAATTACCAACTTCAACAAGACAATTGTGAAAATTATAATTTCGAAACCAATCAAAGTTTCCCAGAGAACTATAATTCTCAGTCTGAACAGTATGAGGATTATACCGCTAATCCTCAGGATTTTTACCAAGGTTCCAACCAATTAACTCATCCTCCCAACCAGGAATCCGAACCAATTGCAGAATTGGAAACTCAGATCCAAACGATGACTCTAAAAGACAGTTTCAACCCATACCTGAATTTCCCGGAACACAAATTCATGTAAATATTCTTTCGCATGCATTGCTAACTGTCAACTCAAAAAATCTCTATTACATGAAAGACATAACCGGTAAATTTAAAATTTTGCTAGACACAGGCGCCGGTATTTCAGTTTTTAAACTTAGGACAGCTGAAAACTACAGGCGCCGATCCCCTGAAAATGTGACTGTTCAAGGTATAACGAACGAAAAGATTAATATTAATGAATCTGTTCTCATACCATTTACCACAAGTGATCCTCATAAAGTTTATATTCACGATCTAGACATAGACTTTGACGGACTTTTAGGCGCGGACTTTTTCGAACATTACGAATGCAGGATAGATTTTAAAAATAAACAATTAGTGACGAATTTTAAAACCGTACCGATATTCAAAGTTACTGATATTTTACCATCGCAACCAAGCGTAACCCGCGGTTTAAACACCATAAAAAATCGAAACTTAATTTCCATTGAACCGCGCACGGAAAAAATATTCAAATTAAAATGTGACCTACGAAATACCAAGGCTATACTGGTAGCCCAAGAAAACGAAAAAGTACGCTTACCCAACGCTATCGTCAAAATAGACAACAACGGAGAATTTTTAACATCTGTAATAAACGCAAACGCTATTCCAAAAACTGTAGATTTGTCAAACCTTAAACTCGAACCAATAGAAAAATTTAGGGCAATCTTTAATTTAAATTGTCAAAACTCAGACTACCAACAACAAATAGACAGGAATTTCGAAATTAAAAATCAATTACGCTTAGAACATTTGAACGAAGAAGAAACCGATTTAATAACACAACTTTGTCTAAATTTTTCGGACATATTCTATCTAGAAGGAGATAACTTGTCATTCACAAACGAAATTAAACATTCTATTGACACCAACAATGCCAAACCGATATTCACAAAATCTTATCGTTACCCCCAAATTCATAAGCAAGAGGTAAAGTCGCAGGTTTCAAAAATGTTAGCCCAAGGCATAATCCAGCCTTCGATTTCTCCCTGGTCCTCCCCAGTTTGGGTAGTCCCAAAAAAACTTGACGCCTCTGGCAAACAAAAATGGCGAGTTGTAGTCGACTACAGAAAACTTAACGAACTGACTATTGACGACAAATATCCCCTTCCGAACATATCTGACCTTTTTGACCAACTAGGAAAATGCCAATACTTCACAACCCTAGATTTGGCCTCTGGGTTTCACCAGATAGAAATTAATCCCGAAGACGTCCAAAAAACTGCCTTCTCTGTAGAGAATGGCCACTATGAATTTCTTCGCATGCCATTCGGTCTTAAAAACGCCCCATCCACTTTCCAAAGGGTTATGGACAATATCCTACTAGGTATCCAAAACGAACGTTGCCTCGTCTATATGGACGACATCATCATTTATTCCCCAACGATTCACGAACATATTACCCGACTAAACGAAATATTCCAACGCTTAAGGAAAGCTAACCTTAAAATACAGCCCGACAAGTGTGAGTTTCTTAGGAAAGAAGTTGCCTACCTAGGACATCTCATCACCAAGGACGGTGTAAAGCCAAACCCTGCTAAGGTTGAAGCAATCCTAAACTTTCCTCAACCCAAAAACCAAAAGGAAATTAAATCTTTCCTGGGTTTAGCAGGCTATTATAGACGTTTTATCCCCAATTTCTCTAAAATATCAAAACCTCTGACCAAATTACTACAAAAAGACATACCCTTTAATTTCGACAATGATTGTACGAATTCATTCAAAAACTTAAAACAAACCTTGACAACAACTCCGATACTAATTTACCCGAACTTCGACGAGCCTTTCCTATTAACCACAGACGCGAGTGCATTCGCCATTAGTTCCGTGCTTTCGCAGGACCCCATTGGTAAAGATTTACCTATCGCTTATGCCTCCCGAGTTTTATGCAATGCCGAAACTAAGTACTCCACGATAGAAAGAGAGCTCTTAGCTATCGTGTGGTCAGTAAAGCATTTTAGACCATACCTGTTTGGCAGAAAGTTTAAACTAATCACCGATCACAGACCACTTACCTGGTTATTTTCGATAAAGGACCCGGGTAGCAGATTAGCCCGTTGGCGCCTCAAACTTGAAGAGTATGACTACGAGGTCATATACAAACCCGGCAAAATAAACAAAAACGCAGACGCCTTGTCCAGAATCAAAATAAACCACTTTAACGATTGTTCCAAATTCTATTCTAAAATTTTAGCAGCTAACGAAAACACAGACGATGACGAAAGCCTAAATGACGAAAACGAAATAACTAACGAACATATCGCTCAGGAATTTGACACATTCTCTAGACTATACAAGACAAAATCCCTAATAGATTACTCGAAAATCGAAATTACAAACAAACAATTATTAGGTCGAGAAAATAAAAACATAATTACGTTCTTTCGGCAAAATAACTTAACAGATCTCCATCACCAAATTATAGAAGATATTTTCGAAGAAAATCCCGAATTCGACAATAGTACAATCAATATTGTCTCTAGTAAATCAACCCGACATAGAAATTATTATATCATCGCTGTACCTTTCGACCCCGAATCTGTAATAGAACACTTGTTTTTAACGTTATATAAAAATCAAAATAAACTAGATCTTTCCAAGACCTACTATGTCGAAAATAATCTGGACCTCCCAATACTCGAAATTCTCTCATTCATTTTTGCAGACAAGGACCTAAAATTAATCATTTGTCAAAATCTAGTGCATTGCCCCGACGAAGACCAACGCCCGATAATCCTCGATCAAAATCACACCGGAAAAAATAATTTGCACCGCGGAATAAACGAGACAATACGCAGAATCAAAAACAAGTATAATTGGCAAGGGTTAACGAAAGATGTAGAAAATTTTATCAAAAACTGCGAAACATGTCAAAAAACGAAAGTTTGTCGAAAAAATTTAAGTAGTCCACTAGTAATTACAGAAACACCAAAGACACCGTTCGAAAGAATTAACATTGACTTATTTGAATTCCCTACGCGCAATTATGCATTGACTATTCGCGATGAATTGACTAAATTTACACAAGCTTACGCTGTCCCCGATAAATCCGCCAAATCTGTAGTAAATACGCTACTGCTCTATTTTCAACATTATGGTACTCCATTAAGAATACATTGCGACTATGGAGGAGAATTCGATAACAATTTATTAAGAGATTTGTGTAGATTATATGATATAAAATTAACTTTTTCAAGTGTGGGACATCCCCAGTCAAATGGTTCAATTGAACGATTTCACGCCACCTTGGCCGAAATGATTAGAGCTAACAAAACGGAAAACCCGAATGAACACCCATTTACCATTTTGCCATATGCAGTAATCTGTTATAATAACTCTGTAAATAAAACTCACGGATTTACCCCATACGAATTAGTTTTTGGTCATACATCTGTTCGTCCACCGGAAACGTTATACAATCAAAAAGAGTTAATCACTAAATATGTCCGAGATTTAAACAATCGCATTTCCCACTATTATAAAATAGCTCGAAGTCGAACTGAAACTCAAAAACAAAAAGCCAAAGTTCGGTTTGATAAAAACGTGCCCGAGAATCGCCCCACATATAATGTTGGCGACAAAGTATATGTTAAGGAATCTCAAATAAAGAACAAATTACAAGATAAATTCAACGGTCCGTTCGAAATTAAGGAAATTTTTCAAAATTCCGCTACGCTACTAAATCTCGATACGAACCAAACAACCAAAGTAAACTTTGACCGAATGAAACCATACACTGAAAATTAAATTTATTTTCAGGTTTCTGCTGCTGCTCGGATCAGCACTTGCCCAGTATAAAATAACATCGATCAACAACACGATCGGAGTGTACTACCACCGAGACACAGACATAGTAATTTCTAACGAGAAATGGACTCTACTTGTACATAAAAATATATCGACTCTTAAAACAGCATTTGACAAAAATGACAAAATCTTACAAACCCTCTACAACACACTCGACCCAACATACCATTACATGAATGTCTTTTTCGGCGATGTAAAAACGCATCTCAGTTTATTAACTCAAATCTCTCAATCGATACAATCAAAATTTAACGAAGTTTACCTTGACACAAAAAGATACAGGCGAGGAATACTAAACGGCATCGGAACGATTTTCAAATCGATAACTGGAAATCTAGACGCAGAAGATGGTCAGTACTATTCTGATTGCATCAACAAGCTAAATAATGACGAACACCAACTCGAAAATTTAATCAAAAATCAAATATCTGTCACGACTTCAGTCATCAAAAATTTTAATTCAACTATTCAAAAACTACAAATCGACGAAGAAACTTTCAATAAGGATATCAAAGAAATCGAAACCTCAATTCTAAATATGACTAAGGATATCGAAAATATCCACACAAAATTAAGATTTTTAGAAATTTGCGAACAACTCATGGCAAGTTATTTATTCATTGAAGACAATTTAAACGATATTTTGAATGCCATAACATTCGCTAGACTAAAAATTATACATTCGTCAATAATAACTCCTGACCATTTAGTAACAGCATTACAAGAGATTTCTCAGAGTTTACAAAGAAACAATTTGCCTCTACCTATTAAATTATCAGCAGTCGCTCAGTATTTAGACATTATTGAGTTACAAGCTTTTCAAGTAGATTCTAACTTAGTATTCGTTCTAAAAATACCTCTTGTCGAACCTCAAAATTACAATACCTTCCGCCTATACCCGATCCCAATTCTTGATAACAGAACTGGCCTTCTGCACATTCTATCTATTTCACAAAAGTTTATCGCGAGAGACGATGATTCTTTGATGTACATACCAATTTCAAATTTAAATGAATGCAAACCACTATACTTTGGAACGAAACTATGCTCAAACCTGTTTGCATACCCTATCGATCAAAATGCCATATGTGAAGCCAGAATCCTGAAACAATTGACTAAACTCCCCGAAAATTGCCAGACATCCTTCATCATTGGTCAAGGATACAACGTTCAAGAACTTGAAGACAACACATGGTTAATAATAAACTCCGAACCACTCCACATTGTTACGTGCTAAAATATAAGCACGTAACTAAATCAACCGAGCACATTTTTCGCGATAAATGTGGAGGACTGGTTGCCTATACTGTGCACCAACGGAGTTAAATTCAATAAGGCATGTGTATTTCAATATCCTTATCAAGGCAGTTTTTGTCAATTGGAAGAAAAAAAAAGGCAGGAGCCCGGCAGAACTTAACGGCGATTTGATGCCGATTACCGTGTTACGGGATTCATGGTGATTTAATTTTGGCATTGCATCCACGTTGTGAAAATTCTTGTAAGTGGACTGTGCGAGCGATCGTAGATCGGTTATAAGAGGCCTTGCGGGGCACGAAAATCACCAAGTTCTCTTGAGGAAAAGCCGTGGCACACCCACGTAAGTTCACATATCTTAGTGATACCATTTTTACGCTGCACATATGATAAGACATATTGAAAATGCACATGTTTTCTTTGTAGGGTTTTTCTTTTTGGCTTTAATTTTTGCTCATCTCTTTCGAAAATAATTTTTTGGGCCCCACACGGACATTTTGCTGAAGATTACACACGTGCCGAAGACCCTTTTTGCACGTGCACCACAGCCCCTGTATACTGCATACTGAATTCTTGTGAGCCTGCATATTACCACACATTGTCTGAAGCCGAGGAGGGCGGATTGAACCAGCAGATGAGTAAACCAGTCTTTCTTTTATTTTGGAATCTGTTAAGAGTAAATGTTAGCGAAAAATTTGTAGAGTATATTTCACACTCCCGACATTAGGGCTCTTGTTTTCTGTGTCATATATATTACCTCATAGGTACATTATTTAAACACTCATTTTGCAAGCATCTGGCGTGTTAATTAATTGTTATGCTTATTATGTAATGCGAGTGTGATCACACCAGCAAATCTAGCTTGCTGAAATATTTAATTTGTACATTCAATGTGTTAAATCTCGGAGCTATCAAAACTTTAAGCATAAATATTTTTTTGAATGGTAAAACAATAAATATCTTACCTGTTTATAGACCCCCATCTACTTGCCCTTATATCTTCAATAATGAATTAAAGCAATTCTTAAAAAATAATACGTTAAAAAAAGATGTTAATATTTTTGTGAGGGACATAAACATCAATATTAATGAAAACGAAACACAATATACGCAAGAGTACCTAAATATAATGAGCGAGGAGGGATTCGTATCATTTATAAATAAAAACACAAGAGAAGAAGGTAACGCGAAGACCTGTATCGATCACATTTTTATAAAAACAAAGGAAAAGCATAATAAATTTATACCACTAATCTGGGATGTAAAAATTACCGATCATTATCCTATCATTCTCCACTATAGTTTAGACAAACAGAAAGAAATAATAACAGATAAAACAAACTACAAACAATACATTGATTACGGCAAACTTAAAATAAACCTAAAACATGAAAACTGGCAGGAATTCTATTTGACGAAAAATGTTAATATTGCAGCGGATTTGTTAATAAACAAAATAAAAACCAATGTGGATAAGGTCACGCGCCAAGTTAAATTAAAAAAAGAACACATAAAAAAAACTCCGTGGATAACGAACGCCATACTTAAATCAACTGAAACAAAAAATTATATGTATAAAAATATGAAAAGAAACCCGGATAATAGAGACCTTGAAATTAAATATAAAACATATCGCAATAAACTCAACTTAATTATAAAAAACACAAAAATTGACTACTACAAAATGCAAATAAATAAAAATAGAACATCCTCAAAAAAATTATACCAATGTGTAAAAACCATCTGTAATGAGCACCCCAATGAAAACAACATAAAACAAATCAAATTGCAAGACGGTACAGTTTTATTAGATACATTAGAAATAGCAAACTCTTTTGCGACACACTATGCTAATGTTGGAAAAAATCTAGCAAATAAAATAGTTATTCCAGCAGAACCAAATAGTGTAACAGCAGATAGCCCTAACTCAATTTTTATTGCACCAACTGACATAATAGAGGTAAAAAATACTGTTTTGCAGTTAAAGTTAGGCAAAGCCCCTGGCAAAGATGAAATCACAGCCGATATTCTAAAACAAATTGTAGATGTAATAGTAGAGCCCTTAACTTACCTAATTAATTTCATTATAGGACAAGGGGAATGTCCAGTGGCGTTCAAGGTGGGATTAGTTAAGCCACTGTTCAAAACCGGAGACAAATCGGAAATAATAAATTACAGGCCTATTTCTCTTGTTTCGACAATTGCGAAAATCTTTGAAAAAATTATCAAAGCTAGAATTGAGAGCTACCTAAACAAATATAATATTATTTCCAATAAGCAGTTCGGTTTTAAAAGCGGTGTATCAACTGAGGATGCCATAGCTTACTTAACAAACGATATATATACATCCTTAGATAATAAAAAACCTACACTATGCATTTTCATCGACCTGGCCAAGGCATTCGATACTGTTAGCCATGTACAGCTACTAAAAAAATTAGAAAAAATTGGCTTTAGAGGTAAGGCTTACCAATTAATGCAAAGTTATTTAACGAACAGAACCCAATGCGTGAAAATTAACGATAAAACCAGTGAACAAAAAAATATTGAGTATGGAGTACCCCAGGGAACGGTACTTGGGCCAATACTGTTTAATATATATATTAATGATCTCCTAAATATACCAATTATGGGTAAGATACTTAGTTTTGCCGACGATACAGTAATCATAAACAAGGCCGACACCTGGAATAATCTTAAAACGCTGTCAGAGGAAAACTTTAAAAAGGTGAAAAATTGGTTTGACTATAATCTTCTGACAATTAACTATGACAAAACTAAGTATCTTCCTTTTACCTCATATCAAAATAATCTGCCGAATCTTGGACCTCTTCATATCAGTTGTGGCAATAATTCAATAATGTCCATTAACGAAGCAGATCATATCAAATACTTAGGAATCATAATAGACAAACACCTCAGATGGAATCTGCAAATAAACAATATTGTAAAAAAATTACGCCCACTCCTCTCAAAATTTAAATATCTTAAATTATTTTTAAATGCACCCCAACTTGATATACTATACTATTCTCTCGTGCAGTCACAACTAACTTATGGAATCATTGGTTGGGGTGGAGTAAACAATAATTACCTAAAAACATTAAATACGATTCAAAAATGGTTCTTAAAAATAATGTACAATAAAACCTTAACTTACCCCACAAATAACCTATACGATGAAGCTAAGAAACTGGATATTAGACAGTTATTTTGCAAAAAAATTCTATTACACTTATTCAGGAATAAGCAACAACTAACATATATTGAACACTGCCACAACACACGCAGCAGAAGCATTATAACGATAAAACCTAAAGTTAATAAAACAGTGGGTCAACGAAACTACACTTACATTGCCCCTCAAGTCTATGATCTAATCCCACCCGAAATGAAAATCACAACGACACCTAATCTCTATAAGAAAAAAATTGATGCATGGTTATTGGATACTCCAAGACAAGTAATACACCACATAATCTAAATGAAGATAAATGCATAAAAAAATAATAAATAATAAAATATATATGTATATGTATATATGTATGTATATATGTGTATGTATGTGTATATATGTGTATATATGTGTATATGTGTATGTATATGTGTATGTATGTATGTATGTATGTATGTATGTGTGTATATATGTGTGAATGTATATATAAATGAATAAATAAAAAATAACTCGCGGATTCTAGTTGATTATGTTTATTTACATAGCACAGCTTGATAAACCTCAAAGAAATCTGTAAGTATGTAGCCTATACCCCATCTTACAAGTACTTAGTACTTCGCGGGGTCAACTATTTATTTACAAATCATGTTGTAAAGGGAGAGGGGAAGAAGGGTGTCTGTATGTGTATGTGTATATATGTATATATATATATATATATATATATGTATATATGTGTGTATATATGCACTCTCTTTTTTCTTTTTCCTTTTTCTCTTATTCACTTTTATTTGTTTGTAATATTTCTTGTTTGTTATATATACTCCTTGTACTCTCCATTTGTATTTCTATTTGTAAATAAATTATTATTATTATTATTATTATTATTATTATTATTATTATTATTATTATTATTATTATTATTATTATTATTATTTATCACACATCTCGTGCATTGATTGCTATTTGTTATACTTATTGCCATTTTTTTTCCTTCTTCTTTGTTGCTGTAATATATATATATACGCTTTTACCACCAATCTTAGTGCTGATTACTTTCCTTACCTGCCCCCACCACAGCTGAGCTAGCCGAGAAATTTTTGTTGCAAAAGTACGGGGTGGCCCAGAAAAACGGCATTCATATATTGAGATAAATACATAATTATTTTTTTTACGTGTTCAAAAAAAAAACTCCAGCACCCCAGGTCAATGTAACAATGGCGCCCAACTAGCTTCAGCTAAGGGTGGTAGGTTTTACATGCGTATTTTTTTTCTTCCGAGCAGATTGTTATTATTTTGGCATAGTGTATATTTGATTTTTTCGCTAGCAAATAATCATCCGTGTATTATTTCCCATATCATCTCGTATTGTATTTATATGCTAATATTTTTATATACGTATAATAAGCCACATTGCTTTGAACTTTATTTTGGAAAATATATTCTCCTACAGAATTTTATCTGATATTTGTGGCAAGTACAACCGAGTGCATTCAAGTATTGTTTTCAACGATCATACCTTTTAGCTTGCAGGGGACAATAAAACAAATAAGAGTTTGTAGGTAAAACTGCACAATTAGACCTTACAATTTTTAAGAATTATCTGTTCGCGTATTATTTTAAATTTCAGTGAGTAGTTTTATGAAATTGGGAAAAGATAAACATCTTGATATAAATTTAAAATTAAACAACTGATCATTTAAAACATTTATAAGTTATACACTTTTTCCTTCGGCGTATCATTACATTTTTGTAAGAGTTTATTTTATTTTTTTGCACTGTTCGTTTCATTGTTTTTACAGTACACATCTGCTGGGCATTTTTTTTTAATTGAGTGTTTATGATTGTTCCATATATTACTGTTTATGTTATTTTATTTTACTTATCGGCATTATCAGTTATACAGGGGGTGTAGCGAAATTAACGAGTTTTTCTTAACATTAGTTAGCAACTGTATGCAAAAATTTATCTAGACATTAAATAACTCCAGCAATACTTTACATATTGAATGTTGTTGCTTTTTCACTCTAATTATTTTCATGTCAGTTTGTAAGTAATTGATTGCATTGAATTTCTTCAGATTTACATGCGCGTTCGGGGTGCATGGTGTAGAATAAACCAGGCTTTCCATTTTTATTTAGTTATAGTGCATTTTGTGACATTTATTTTATTTATATGTCAAACTAAATTATTTTCCTTACTATTGTAACTCATGGGCGCATCCTTGGATAAAGCATAATTTTACGCAGCCACGTAAGCTATTTTGTTTAAAGGGTATCTCACTTAGTTTACTGCTTTCCTTGGGGCCGTTACACTTTGGGATAAAGGAAAAATCCACCAGAGGCGTACATACCTCGGGTACCCAAAATATTTTGAGAAAATAATGTGTACAAATGTATTATATTTTTTTCCTCTACTATTAAATTACATTAAGTGAACAGAGTAACACAAGTTTTACACAGGGGTTTATTTAATTCAAAATAGGGACATTTATTTCTCTTGTCAATTTTCCTGAATCAAACTTTTCCAAACTACGGAAAATAATTTATACAATATTTAAGCGTAAAATTTTGGGGAAAATATTCGCAATTTGTTTGGAAAAAGCTTTCTTTCTAGCGTTTCCCTAACACGCTTAGAATAATTCACGCTCATTTTATCCGCACGTGTGCTACTTTTTTGTGGCTATTCGGTTCGTAGGTACTAATAGGGCATAGTTTGTTTTTTTTATATGCTTTGTTTATTTATATATTATATAGGTGTAAATTTTTTTTTACATATTAGTTAGGGTAAGCGTTATAGTAGATTATTTTAGCAGTTAGTTTTTCCTTTTTTTTTGCTTGCATTATGTTATCTCCTCTGGCGCATTTTTTTTAAGAGCTATTGCTCTCGTTTTGTAGGGGGGTGGATCATTTCTCTTAGAAATGATAATCTTTCTGTTTTAAGCGCTGAAACAAAATCATTTGTATCATTAAAGTTAAGTTTATTATCTTTTGTTGGCGGTGCATTAACACCGCGAACCACAAACAGTAGTAACTGTTGGGTCTTTAGTGAAAGTCAAAGGGTTCAAATTAATTGGGTATAAAGATAATATTAATAATAATAGTTCATACACCTCTTTTGCAATGGAGGTAAATCGGTTGAGAGCTGATGAGTTAGCATACGAGTTACGCGTGCGCGGTGCATCAGAAACGGGAACCGTTGATGAGTTGAGAACACGATTGAGGCGAAGGCTATACCTGGAGCAACGAGGAAGTTTCTCACAATCATTTAATTTTGATTTAGATGGGGACGCGGAAATAGCCACATGCGAATTGAAACTAAATGAATTAGCTGTCGACATTTTGTCCTTTAACGGAGAAAATGCGAAAAACGAGCGCAGCCGCATACTTTCCCGCCTTCTTCACGTGTCTGGGCGATTAAGTCGTATTACCGTGCAGGGTCTGCAATCGAGGAAAGACATACTTATTGGTAAGTGTGTCCAACTTTGCGAAGACCTAGACAGAATAAGTTCACAACCAGAGGGAACGGCTATGGCAAACCAACAGGAGGGCCAACAGCCGGGATTAGCTAGTTCGATTGACGATCGAAACACAGAGGCTGAAGAGTCTCTAGGTATTCTGCTAAACACCTTAACCTCTTCACAGGACGATTCGCCAGAGCAGCGTGAGGGAGAAACCCCTGCGTCTGAAAGGGACGATAATCCCAATGGGCGGCGAGTTACTTTTCGTACGCACGACTTGCCAGTTAACACTGAATATGGCAACCGCATGTCGCTGAATTTCTTTAGCTCCGGTGGGAGGCGTTGTTCCCCTGATAGGGACCGTCAGCCTTTGGAGTCTCCTTTCCACCATGCAATGCGCGAAAATGAAGACGTGCGTCGTGTGCCAAGCAAAAATCTGGGAACGATACCAAGAGCCCCTATTTATAGGGAGTCCGTATCTTTGCAAGATTTTGAAAACCGCATACGTAATTCGGGCGTCCGCGACGTCAGTTCAGCAGCGGAAATTAATCGAGGCAATGAACCACGAGAGCACTTACGCGATCTCCATTATACTCGTTTTAATGACGATTCAGTCGCTCGAAGTTTTGGCATTGTTTCGAAATGGCAACTGACCTTTAATGGCCACAATATGAGTGTCATGAATTTCATCGAAAGAGTCGAAGAGTTGCGTACCGCTTGTGATATTCCTAAGGTCCAATTGATAAAATTCGCTCCCATATTACTTTCGGGCACTCCTCTGAATTGGTTTCGTACCATGGAGGAAAGTCTTGTAACGTGGGATGACGTGACGCTGGGCCTGAAGGAAATTTACCTGTCCTCTTTTTACGATGACGATATTTGGACAGATATAAGAAACCGAACTCAAGGCCAATATGAAACTTGTGCGACTTATATAATAAATATGGAGAGCCTTTTCGGCAAGCTCAAGAACAAACCGAGAGAAGCAGAACGCGTCAATATCATCCGCGAGAGGATGTTGCCGCACATTCAGATGAGGCTACCTTTAGAGCCGATACGGTCTCTTTCTGAACTTCTAAGGTGCAGTCGGTGGATAGAAAATGTGCAAGTTCGCACGCAAAGGCTAAGACCGCCTCCAGTCAACAAGAACTTAGTTACCGAGACGGAATTTATGTATGAGCCTCGACGTCACGGTCGAATAGAAGCCTTGGCTGTGAATAGTCCTGACGTTGACGACCATGATCCGACTGGCCACCAAAAGGAGGACGCACAGGACGCAGCTCCCTTGCGGCCATTGACGGCTCTTATCGCCGACAGAAAATCGGGAAGTGGCAATGCGCGATGTTATAATTGTAATAACACCGGTCATTTTGCCAGTCATTGTCCTATGCCGAAGAGACGATATTGCTATCGCTGTGGGCAACCTGATGAGACGGTAAGGACTTGCAAAAATTGTTCGGGAAACGATCGGACGAGTCACGAACAGGCCGAATCGTGAACTCGAATAGTGCACCCGCGGCCATCCCTAGAATCAAAGACGGGTTCAAGTTTATTCAGGGGGCTCTAGACTTTGTCTTGGCAAATGTCGTCGGTGATGAGCGTCCTTACCTTAAGGTTAGTGTACTGGGTGTTGAGTTCCTAGGTTTACTAGATTCTGGAGCCTCCAGTACTGTGGTAGGTAAAAAAGGCTACGAACAATTAAAAAAATTAGGTTTGTCTCTACTTGCGTCGCCCACGCAATCTGTTTGTGTGGCCGATGGTAACGTGTGCGAAGTCATCGGATATTATGATATTCCTTTTCGAGTCTTAGATAGGGTAAAAGTGGTCAGAACGCTTGTCATCCCGTCCATTCCCCATTTACTCATTCTAGGAGCAGATTTTTGGCGTATTATGGGCATTGTACCTGACCTGCGCCATAATCACTGGACGTTTACCAATTTGCCAGGAACTCCTCACTTAGCGTCCATTACGGACAACTCCCATCTCACGCCCACACAGGCGGAGGAATTGAGGGAACTTGTTGACCAAATTTTCGAAGACGTTCCAACAGGTCTAGGATGCACTTCGCTAGTGGAACATACCATAAAGACTAAATCTGACCCGATAAAGCAACGCTTCTATCCGATATCTCCGGCTTTGCAAAAACACGTGAATTTGGAGTTGGATGAGATGTTGCGCCAAGGCATTGTAGAACCGTCCTCATCGCCATGGTCCTCACCTATAGTTATGGTGAAGAAGAAAGACGAGAGCTACCGTTTCTGCGTAGATTACCGGAAGCTCAACAAGGTCACGGAGCGAGATGCCTACCCACTACCTTTCATTTCTGGTACCTTGGACAAACTCAGAGACGCGGTATTTCTTACGTCGCTCGACATAAAAAGCGCATTTTGGCAGGTACCACTAGCGGAAGAGGCTAAACCTCTCACGGCTTTTACGGTACCAGGCCGTGGTTTATTTCAGTTCTGCCGCATGCCAATGGGATTGCACAATTCTAGCGCTACGTGGCAGAGACTGATAGATAGAGTCATCGGGGCGGATCTGGAGCCATTTGTCTTTGTCTACCTGGATGACATCATAATTGTCACACCTACTTTTGATAAGCATCTTGGGGTCCTCGAAGAGGTTTTCAAGAGATTGAAAGAAGCTGGCTTGAAAGTTGGTCGTGATAAATGTCACTTCTGCAGGCCGGAGCTCAAATATCTTGGCTACGTGGTAGACAAGGGCGGACTTCATGTTGATCCCGAGAAGGTCTCTGCAGTGCTTAATGTGCCGATTCCGAAAACCGTAAAGGAGGTGCGTCGCATAATAGGAATGACAAGCTGGTACAGGCGTTTCATCCCTAATTTTGCTTCTGTTATTGCACCGCTCACCAATTTATTGCGCAAAAATGTAAAATTTTTGTGGACAGACGCATGCGCGGTCGCTTTTGCCAAGATCAAAGAGCTCTTAGTGACCGCACCGGTAATGAGCTGCCCTGATTTCTCACGCCAATTCTGCATACAGACGGACGCAAGCGATTTCGGGTTAGGAGCAGTTCTAACTCAGTTGGATGACCACGGACGTGAGGTGGTCATAAGTTACATCAGTAGGTCACTGAAACCAAGTGAACGTCACTACAGTGTCACCGAAAAGGAATGCTTGGGCGTTTTGTGGGCTGTAGAGAAGTTTCGGCCATATGTCGAAGCCACGCACTTCAAAGTCGTCACGGACCACTTTGCTCTCAAGTGGCTCAACAACTTGAAGGACCCTGCCGGTCGTTTAGCAAGATGGAGTGTCCGCTTGCAACAATATAGCTTTGACATAGAGCATCGCAAAGGAAAAGACCATGTAGTACCGGATGCACTCTCCAGGGCTGTTTCTAATATAGATACGGTCGAGGTTTCTACTTGTTTCTTCCAGGATTGGAAAGATGGTTGGTTACGGAAGATGATTGAGAAGATCACTCGAAACCCGTTACAGTTTCCTCTCTGGCGGACGGAAAGCGGAAATGTATTCAAGAGATGTTCAGACTCGTGGAAGATGGTTGTGCCTAAGTCTCATCGCAAAGAGATCATCGCATCTCACCACGACGTCGCCACGGCAGGTCATGGTGGTATCCATAAGACCTACCATCGAATAGCATCCAAATATTTCTGGCCGAAGATGAAAGCTGACATAACGCGTTATGTGCGATATTGTTCGGTCTGTTTGGCGCAAAAACCCGAACAGAAGCCACCAGCCGGTCATCTCTCTGGCCGTCCGACAATATCAAAGCCATGGGAGACAATATCAATGGATATCGTCGGTCCGCTTCCCAAGACGTTGTCGGGGAATAATTATATATTGAGCATTGCGGATTACTTTAGTAAATTTTGCATATTCTTACCTATGCGCGTCGCCAATTCAAAGACCATTATGAAACTACTAGAAGAGAATGTTTTTCTCATATTTGGGGTACCGAGAGCTGTAATAACGGACAACGGTAAACAATTTGTGAGTCGTGAGATTAGCAAATTTTTCGAAAAGTATGGAGTGAAGTCAATAAAGACTCCGTTTTATCATTCGCAAGGAAATCCTTGCGAGCGTCAACACCGCACGGTAGAGGTCATGCTTCGAGCGTACGTGCAGGAAAGCCAGCGGATATGGGATAAAGTTCTCCCAAAAGTAGCCTATGCAATACGCACGGCAAAGCATGAAAGCACCGGAAAAACCCCATATTATGTGAACTTTGGACGGGAAATGTGCCTTCATGGTAGAGACCACGACTTGCTGCAACAATTACCCGAGTCCAACCCAGCCCAGGACATGACCAATTCGGCCCCGGATTTTTCCAAAATCTTTAAAGACGTTCGGGTGCAGCTCTCAAGGGCTTTTGAGAAGGGGAGCCGTCGCTATAATCTCCGGCACCGCGACGTTCGCTATAATGTTGGCGATCGAGTATGGCACAGAAACCATGTCCAATCCAAAGCGGCGGAATATTTTTCGTCAAAACTCGCACCAACGTTTGTAGGCCCATTCGTCATTCGCAAAAAAGTTTCTCCGTGGGCATACGAGTTAACCGATAAGGACGGAAAATCTCACGGCACTTGGAATGTCAAGGAACTAAAACCGGACACTTCTAACAACGAATCGTTTCTTCCCGCATAACATCGTTTTACCACCCAAAAAAAAAAAAAAAAAAACTTTCACTAAAGCCTTGGCAAATAACTATTCTCTCATATTTGATATCGCCAGAGTATGCGTTAGTGAATTTCGAGGAAATTCACTAGAGGTAAGGGGGGGAATGTTACGTGCTAAAATATAAGCACGTAACTAAATCAACCGAGCACATTTTTCGCGATAAATGTGGAGGACTGGTTGCCTATACTGTGCACCAACGGAGTTAAATTCAATAAGGCATGTGTATTTCAATATCCTTATCAAGGCAGTTTTTGTCAATTGGAAGAAAAAAAAAGGCAGGAGCCCGGCAGAACTTAACGGCGATTTGATGCCGATTACCGTGTTACGGGATTCATGGTGATTTAATTTTGGCATTGCATCCACGTTGTGAAAATTCTTGTAAGTGGACTGTGCGAGCGATCGTAGATCGGTTATAAGAGGCCTTGCGGGGCACGAAAATCACCAAGTTCTCTTGAGGAAAAGCCGTGGCACACCCACGTAAGTTCACATATCTTAGTGATACCATTTTTACGCTGCACATATGATAAGACATATTGAAAATGCACATGTTTTCTTTGTAGGGTTTTTCTTTTTGGCTTTAATTTTTGCTCATCTCTTTCGAAAATAATTTTTTGGGCCCCACACGGACATTTTGCTGAAGATTACACACGTGCCGAAGACCCTTTTTGCACGTGCACCACAGCCCCTGTATACTGCATACTGAATTCTTGTGAGCCTGCATATTACCACACATTGTCTGAAGCCGAGGAGGGCGGATTGAACCAGCAGATGAGTAAACCAGTCTTTCTTTTATTTTGGAATCTGTTAAGAGTAAATGTTAGCGAAAAATTTGTAGAGTATATTTCACACTCCCGACATTAGGGCTCTTGTTTTCTGTGTCATATATATTACCTCATAGGTACATTATTTAAACACTCATTTTGCAAGCATCTGGCGTGTTAATTAATTGTTATGCTTATTATGTAATGCGAGTGTGATCACACCAGCAAATCTAGCTTGCTGAAATATTTAATTTGTACATTCATTTATCACACATCTCGTGCATTGATTGCTATTTGTTATACTTATTGCCATTTTTTTTCCTTCTTCTTTGTTGCTGTAATATATATATATACGCTTTTACCACCAATCTTAGTGCTGATTACTTTCCTTACCTGCCCCCACCACAGCTGAGCTAGCCGAGAAATTTTTGTTGCAAAAGTACGGGGTGGCCCAGAAAAACGGCATTCATATATTGAGATAAATACATAATTATTTTTTTTACGTGTTCAAAAAAAAAACTCCAGCACCCCAGGTCAATGTAACAACATCACCATCAATTGCCCAAAAAGAGATTCAATAACAGAATTAATCAACAAAAATTCAATCGTCAAACTACAACCCGGATGTTACGCCTTTGTCGGAATCACCAGAATACAAGCTAGTGCCAAAGACTTTTCAGACATTAAAGACAATTCTCATCCCATCCAAATTCCCTATGAGTGCTGCAATCAAATGCCCGACAAAATTAAATTACCAAAATTTAAACCTCTCAAGTTAAACAATCTAAACGTAGAAGATTTGGACATTGCCAAAACCAAATTGGAACAATATTCAAAGGACCTGGATGATCTTATAAACGAACCATTTGTGAACAAACATGTATCTTGGTTCACCTATTTTACAATCACATTCGTTGTTTCCCTAATTCTACTTTACATATTCTGTAAGTGTAGGAAAAGACGACGTGGAATGCTGAAAATCCAACACTCTTCAGATGACGCCCCTTCACCCT
Organism: Leptura quadrifasciata; assembly: GCA_963675555.1. Taxonomy (NCBI): domain Eukaryota; kingdom Metazoa; phylum Arthropoda; class Insecta; order Coleoptera; family Cerambycidae; genus Leptura; species Leptura quadrifasciata. The sequence continues at coordinate 95,317,652 of OY776677.1, read as the reverse complement.
CTCCAGGACGAAGCAAATCATTTATGAAACTTCCCGGTTTCATCCCTCCAAGAAAGCGACCCGTTATCAGACCCCAAGAAGGAGATGACATCGAGTTAACATAGACTTTCACTTGTGATTTATCATTCGCATTATTAACTTAACCTTTGTATATTTTTACCTTTATCTTTATTATTTTGTATTGTATTCACTCACTATTTTATTATCTTTTCAATTTCAAAAGTTCCTGTATAACAGCAACTTTTTCGTTAAGGGGGAAGTTGTTATATAGTATTTGAGCCACTGTATATAAGACGATACGTGACTTTTGCTTCATTTCAGATTATCATATAATATCATATTTCAGCTACGTGCAGCTAACAAATTCCCGCTATCATTTATCGCTTACAAAGTATCACATTATATTATATTACATTTTAACTTCTCACGATTATGCTGAATCGCTTGCTTGCTTTTCTTTGTTCATCATTTAGATGACACTGCATCTAAATGTCATAAATAGAACCACGAGACATTTCTGTAAGCAGTTATCATACTCACTTCAAATTAAATACTTACACTTTATTACTGTATTATTTCTAAGAGTCAACGTTGACTCTCTACAAATAAATAAAATTGTTTTTAAAAACTTAGCTACGAAACGCGAGCTATAACATATATATATATATATATATATATATAAATAAAATTGAAATTTAAACAATTATGGGTACTAGTTTTAAGGTGTGCTGAAATACTCAATAAATTCTTGGACTTTATAAAAAACATGTTCTTTCAGAAAACTTTTAACCTTTATCAAAAACTTTTTATTTTCTAAATTTTTCCATTCATTTGGTAAGAGGTTATATAATTTTACTGATAGATATCTATAACCTTTAATGTTCTTTGATAAGCGGAAATGAGGTGCAATTAAGGGTTTATGTCTGGTATCATAATTAGCCTGAATTTGGTATTCAGAAAGATGGTTTAGTGCATACACAATACATTCAAATATGTACTGATTAACAGAAGTAAGTATTCCTAGCTGTTTAAATATAGGTCTACAGGTATCATTATATTTAGAATTAGTAATAGTCCTAATGGCTCTCTTCTGCAATTTTAATATTTTGTGGGCATGTGGTGATCCCCCCAAAGTAAGATGCCATAGCACGTAATACTATGGAAAAGTGCATGATAAGCCATTACGATTAAATTTCCTTTAAAAAGATTATTGAGGTTTCTTAATAAGTAGATACAGCTTGACAGTTTTTTGGACAAGCAATGAATGTGAGCTTCCCAAGATAGCTTACTGTCAAGAGTGAGACCTAAGTATTTTACAGGATCATTATTTTTTATTGAGATAGAAGGGTTGAGATTAAAAATGAGCGTCTGTGTTTTTTCGTCATTCAACTTTAATCTGATATTGTTGAAGTAGTCCTTAGCTTGAGACTGCATTTCTTCTGATATTTGTACGAGATGTTTTAAATTTTTTTCAACAGATATTAAGGTGGTGTCATCAGCATATTCAATATGTTTGCAAGACAGATTTAACGATATATCATTTATATATACTATAAACAGGACTGGTCCCAAAATGGATCCCTGAGGAACACCATGCTTGAGAGGCTTTAGAGAAGACATATTAGTACTATCACTTACACATTAATATCTGTTTGTGATGTAGCTTTTAATAAAATATTGTGCAGGTCCTCTTATACCATAGCTTTCTAATTTTATTAACAGTATATCTGTAGAAACACAGTCAAAAGTCTTAGATAAATCTAAATAGGATGTCAGGGTCATATTTCCATACTGAAACTGGTCAGTAATAAAAGTTACCATTTCCGTTAATGCTTTAATGGTAGACTTTCCTTCTCTATATCCATACTGATTACAATTTAGTAATTTTTTTCTTTCTAAATATCTCATAAGCCTAACCTTAAGTGCTAGCTCTAACAATTTAGACAGGATAGGAACAATCGAGATTGGTCTATAATTTGTTTCAAGATTTTCATCACCTTTTTTAAAAATTGGAGTGACCTTTGAAATTTTAAGACAATCTGGAAATGTACCTTTTTCAAAACAAAAGTTAATTAAACATGTAATATGCGGTAAAAGTTCTTCCTTGGCCAATTTAATCATATCACTATTTATCCCAAAATTGTCTTTACATTTAGAAGTACTTAATTTATCAATCAGTTTACCTACTTCTTCTTCCGATACTGGTTCAAGATAAAAAGAAAACGTAACTTGACTTTCTCTTAAGTTGCTTAAATATTCAAAATTATTTTGGGTTATACCGTTTGAAATTTCACTCGAAATATTAACAAAAAAATTATTTAAATCGTCAACAGAAATTTTGAGAATGTGACTAGATTTATTTTGATTTATGATTGACCACGCTACCTTTTGTTTGTTAGCAGCATTTGCAATAAGGTTAGTATTATCATTTATCGTTTCAAGTTTTAGTGCCAACTTGTATTCTTTTCTAAACTGATTATAGGTTTCTTTGAAATTATTGTTAAATTTATTAAAATCATGTAACATTATCAGGTTATTCTTCATCATTTTAATTCGTTGACTGTACTTAATCTTGTTGTGTCTTTTTTTATTATGTTTTAGTGGGAAAGAATTATCAAAAGACTTTGTTATGTTATGTACTAAGATTTCAGACAATAGATTAACATCACTAGTTGTGAAAAAATGAGACCAATCTGAATTTGAAATTGAGAATTTATAATTTCAAAATTATTTTGGGTTATACCGTTTGAAATTTCACTCGAAATATTAACAAAAAAATTATTTAAATCGTCAACAGAAATTTTGAGAATGTGACTAGATTTATTTTGATTTATGATTGACCACGCTACCTTTTGTTTGTTAGCAGCATTTGCAATAAGGTTAGTATTATGATTTATCGTTTCAAGATTTAGTGCTAACTTGTATTCTTTTCTAAACTGATTATAGGTTTCTTTGAAATTATTGTTAAATTTACTAAAATCATGTAACATTATCAGGTTATTCTTCATCATTTTAATTCGTTGACTGTACTTAATCTTGTTGTGTCTTTTTTTATTATGTTTTAGTGGGAAAGAATTATCAAAAGACTTTGTTATGTTATGTACTAAGATTTCAGACATTAGATTAACATCACTAGTTGTGAAAAAATGAGACCAATCTGAATTTGAAATTGAGAATTTATAATTTTCCTTGGTTAGATTATTGAAAATTCTATAAGAGAGATGTTCATTTTCAGAATAGTTTTCCTTGGAGTTAAAATAGAAAAAACACAAACACTCATGATCAGATAAACACGGATTATATACTATTATCTCATAGTGATCGGGATCTATGCTAGAGAAAATATTATCAATTCTTGATGCAGACTTATTAGTAACTCTAGTGTAATTACTAATACATTCATACATTCCGAATGAGATAAAGAGGTTTGTTAGAACTAAAAAATTATTAAATTCCTTAGCAAGATCCACATTAAAGTCTGCACAAAACGTAATCTTTTTATCTAATGATATTTTGTCCAAGAACATTGTGAGATGGTTATTAAAGATTTCAAAATCACCTGCAGGAGATCGATAACAGCAACATATAATTAACTTATACTTAACTAGTTCAATTGCACATATCTCAAAATGTATGTCCCTACACAATCTTTCAGCCCATTGATATGGCTTATATTCTAAACCTTCTTTGACATAGATAGCTACTCCCCCATGAATATAATCAGATCTTATGTAATAGCTCGCTAGAATGTAACTATTTAAATAGACATATTTAATTTGTTCTTCATTGCACCAAATTTCACTAAAACAAATAATATCATACTGATTCTCTGAAAGTAATTGGTTAAGTTCCAATTTAATTGCCTACATTTAAAAAAGATCCTTGTCTTTCTTCATTTTCATTGGAAATGATATTCCTTGTTTTATGTTTTTCGAAGTGTCGATTAAAATCAAATCTTCTGTAATTCACTCCCATTGGCCAAAAGGATGCTTTGTAAAAATCATCTTTGTATTTAAAATCTGCTGCAACCATATATGACTTTAACTTCCCAAGTTCCTTTAAATCTTTAACAATAAAGTCTTCCTCCGTATTTCCAGTTTTCCTCTGCAAAATTTTTCTTATATCTTCTTCTGTGGTGTCTTGTGCCACTTTGTATACCTTTGGTCTAATACCTTTAAAATGTTCATCTTAGTCCTCAGACTGGCCTATGTTTCTTTTGTAGCCTCCTTTTTTTCTATGAACCAATTTCCAGTTATTATTTTCATTATTTAATAATTGTGTAGTCGTTCTTCCCTGCTTATTAACGGATTCATTAGCCTCACCATTTATTGGTTGCACAGTTTCAAGATTATTCAAATTCTTTGTTGTTGATGTTTTATTTGCAATGATGTCATTGTTAACGCTCTTTTGGTTATTTACAGTTTTAGCAGATGAGGCTGATGCTTTTGCTAAGTTAATGATGCCATGCATTTTACTTAGTTGCACAGTCTCAAGATCATTCAGATTCTTTGCATTTACAGATGTTTTATTTTCTACCAAGTCATCATTTACGCTGTTTGATGCCTGTTTGTTTTCCTTAGTGACTGAACTATAACTCTCCTTGTTTTGATTTTTAGCGGAAGTGTTCGAGAGTAGCTACGTTATTTTAAAAAATTATATGACAAATAGTAAACTACTAAGTTCTTGATGTTATTCCTAAGTTTGAATAAAATAAGTGACAATAAATTCTTTCAGAAAGGATGCGTGAGTGGGGTAGGGTAATTTTCTGATAAAAAAGAGGAAGTTAAAAATTAAAAAAGTACCTCATTTTTAACTCTATTATATTTTAAATTGTTAAGCCAGTTTCACGATATTTATAAAAATTATGCCCCTTATATAATTTACCTGTTTATTTATTTATTACCCAACAGTATAAAGTAGTACTACAACAAAACTACTTACAGGATGAAACACTTAGAAGTTAAATAATATATAACATGACAAAGTAGATAAAGTAGATTATTGGAGACTTAAATTAAGTTTAACTTATGCCTTAACACCTGGTCATCTGGAAGCGATCTAAACTATGTACAATGTACGGAGATAAATTTGATATAACTAATTTTAGACCTATTTCAATCATTTGCAATTTCTGTAAAACCCTGGAAATACTGCTACATGATACAATTTATCCAAGTGTCAGCAATTAGATCTCGCCGTACCAGAATGGTTTCATGGCAGGACGTTCAACTACTACTAATTTATTGTCCATTACACAATACATAGCTGAATTTTTTTATGTACAGGCGCAACTGATATATATTGATTTCTCTAAGGTTTTCGATAGGCTTAGCCATAATATTCTACTTCGTAAGTTATATGAAATAGGTTTACCTTTTTTAAAAAATTATGTGGGCGTACACAACGGAAAATCTTGAGAATCTAAAGTACACTTTAACATAAGAAGGGTTTGTGTTATCAGGTTTTAGATATATTGAATATTATTGCTGTAAATTGCAAATATTCACCAGATTTCTGCCTAAAGTGTTTTATTTTCTATATATACTCGATTTAGCTTTTTAACATTCAGTAGCCCTATTTCCCGGTCAGCACGATTCCTGAATGTTCCTGAAATCGAGGGCAATGATTCGGAACAGCCGTCGATAGCGTTCAAACCGGATAGAGATGCTCAGATCAGCACTTTTATGTCACATTACACAAAGTACATTAGAATACTTGAAGAAAGAGAGACGGCATAGTTTACTTTCAGCTGATTCAAAAGATAAGCAATATTTTTACTGTTATTTATTAAAAATATCTACGTAATTGTCATAGTAGGTATTTTTTAATACATGATATTTATTCAATTTGAAAAATGCTACATGGATTACTTTAATGTAATGTTTCTGAAATATTAAGTAAGGGAGTAAATTTGATTTCCTGCACTTAAAAATTAGATATACTGAGACTACTTAACATTCTTGAGGAGTAATCCAAGTTTCTGAGATACAGAGTACATCAATATCCTCTAAAGCTAAAAGTTCTTCAACTTTCTCAATCTTATTTTTAAGAGATGGGCGATTATGATGCACCACAGACATTTTTTAAGCATTTATTTTAATTATTAGAGCCTCCAATATCTGATTTTTTAAAAATATGTATTAAAAGTAATAACAGATAAGAATCTCTACCTCTTCCACAAAAAGTTTGAATTTTTCGTGTCAGGTTGTTTTTCAATTCCAAAACGCCGTTTTTTATTTTAACTTGTGGGGGCCATGTTAAGTTCACAGTTCCGTTTTTCAGTTTCGGTGAGGTCGACGAATTGTTTATTTAAACAATTAAATTTTTCCATCGATTTTTTAAAAATATCTCGAGGTTTATGAGTTGTGCAACAAATATGTATTTAACATATTTGACAGTGCAACGTAATTTGACTTGAACAGATGCTTTTTGATTGCTGTGCGTCGTTTAAAAATATCATCGAGGAAATATTTAACCGTACAATAAATATTGACTTTGGTGAAATTTTTTAGTTGCTTTCTCAAAACCGCAACGAAAATCGAGTTTTCCTAGTTCCATTTAGGAACTGAGACGAGACTAGTGTTTTCATTACCTTTTTTATGTTTGTTGTTATTTTTAGGAACTATAACGAAATTCAAGTTTCACTACCTTTTGAGGAGCTATAACAAAATTTGGGTTTTCTTTGTTCCATTTAGGACTATTTTTCGTTACTTCTTTTATAAACAACCACAAAAAGTCATACTGTAATCCAATATTTCGTTACAAAGTTACGTAGCACTGCCAGAGCTTACACAAAGAGTCTATTGTTATAATGAATTTGCAATTCTTGAAGACAGTTTCTAGATATTCTGCCAAGGATGCAAAATATTCACACCGATAATCATATTTTATGCCGAAACGGCCCTGAGTTGGTTAGTCAGCTTAATCCTTATATATCATGTATCGAGTACATGAAATCATTATTTGCTTAAATGTAACACATAATTAGTTATAAAAAATCTAACTAAAATTGCTAAAGAAATAGACAAAAAAGCTGAGAACTGATTTGCAGCAAATAAACTTAAATTAAACAGAGAAAAAACACAGAATATAATTTTTCCTCAAATGTCAATATTACTGAAGGTATTAGTGTAAAATTACTGGCGGTCACTTTGGATGACAAGCCGACCTGGTCTTCTCACGTGAATCGGTTGGGCAGGAAGCTGCTCAGTGTGGTCTTTTTGCTCCGTCAAATGAAAAATATGATAAGTCCTGAAATTCTGAATGCTTATTTTTCCTTACTTCATAGTCATATCTGCTATGCAACTATTTTGTGGGGTAGCTCAACTCACGCGTATACAATTTTTGTACTACATAAAACCATTGCCAACATTTGTTTATTACAATGGGCATAATGCCCGTTCCTTCACTATTTATTTATTGTACCCTATTAGAAGTTCATAAAAATATTAGTAACTTCAACAGTCAGTCTGATATACATCACTATCACTAATCATCACTACATCATCATCACTAAGTTACAAGCCTGGCGCGTTAAGTGTAATAATCGCATATTACCAACAAAACGCTAATGCTTCGATTGCAACAAACACCAGCCGAAAGACTGATCCTACTTAAAGGAGCTCTCGTGCCAGCCGTCCCATACCACTTGCAGACTGCAGTTTCGAGATGTTGGCTCTCGTCAGTGCAAGGTAGGCATGTGACGAACGCATGTAGTTTTAAAGATTGTATTTTTGTTGTTTTAATCTGTATTTGACTCTAATTTTACATTTTTTGCCTTGTTTTTTTTTACAAACTTTTTATATATTTATCGTTATCTAATATGATTGTACTATGATCTGCTACAAATGAGCCTGATATGTATGTAACGTAGGCAAATAAAATGAGTATGAGTATATTGCAAGCGAGTCAAATCCAAATTATTTATAGAAATACGAATAGACAAGGAAATAAGAAGCCCCAAATTTGCAAATAGTACATTTTTAAATGAATCATTTTGTACCAGTCGATTGCTCTAAGCAACAAACTATTGGATGGTAGTTGGAGCAACGTTTGACGAGGTCACATGTGGTATGAAACCAAAGCAAATTTGTTTTATTCGATTCACACCTTTTGTACATGTTTACATTCGAGAAGATTCTCAATATACATCTTTATTAAATTTCCTGCTTTCACTTGTGTCTATTTTCTTTTAAGGAAGCAAAGATAAGAAAAGTGATTAGACAATAACAAAATCTCATAAGGCGATATTATTCTCGTAGTGTAGTAAATCAATAGTAAGTGTAATGTTTTAAACTAACTCGCTCATAGACCGAAAATCTCATTTATCTGCTTTTAAAAGACCTCGAAAGCAGTTTATAACAAATTTGATATAAAATCTTATTAGACAGGCAGTCGGTGTATCTTTCACATTATCATTTAGACCCTTCAGGTTTCCCTTAGCTTGCATTTCAGTTCAAATTTCGACTATTAACCAAGGTCGTTAGGTATTCCCATGTATATTGCTTTGTGTTTTCTTTGCTCCTCGTGTAGTATTTCTAGAAATGTTTACAAATTGTTTGAATCTTCGTCTTTTCCTTAACCTAAAAATTTTGAAAACTAAACCATCCATCGACATTGACATATTTACAGAAAGGTGCGCATGAGCAACTGATTATTTGAAATTCATCCAACAATAACGACAACAACAACAACAATAACAACAACAGCAACAAGGCATTATTATAAATTAACAAAAACAATAGTACCTTCCCAGAACCCATCCAGACAACCACCGCGTTAATAGCGGTAGTGGATTGCAAGATAGGCCTGGTTCAGTTAAATAAAAATAGATAAAATGTAACCTGAACACCTTCTGCAAAACCAAATAAAAGAAGGTAATAAAATTCTTACATGTCTAATTACAAAAAGATTTAACACAACTAAAAATACACTTGTTTAAAAACTGGGGCACAAACACTTTTTAAAACTTTGCAGCTGACGCAGGCACTTCAATCCAAACGAAGAGCCTTCTGCGAGATGTATGAACGCCGGGCTGCGCAAGCCTGGTCTAAACTTTAGCTTTAAAAATTTCGATACCACAAGGTTTTGATTTTGTGAAAAATTGATGACGAGAAAACAAATTTAGAGGCGAAAATGTATAAAAGAAACCAAGAAAAAACAAACGTGACAAAAAAGAATACAAACAGAAAGGAAGAAGGGGGGACAGGAAAGATTTAAAGATACGAAAGGTATGAAAAAATATCAGTAAAGGTGGATAGAGTAAGCGGAAGTTATAGTTGGTGAAGTTTGGCTACAGGGGTTGCCGGAAAATCGGTAACGTCTGGTACGGCGAGGGATGTTTAATTCAAAATGGGGCATTATGCTGTCTAATTTATGTTATGTGTCTTGTTAGCGGACTATCGCCCAGATTAAAAGAGTAGAAGTTTTGAGAGACCTGCTGGACATAATCCGCTATCGGGGTTATATCGTTCCAACATGCGTATAGGTCTCTGAGGGAGGTGTACTTTCCAGAATTTGATATGAGGCGTATAAATTTGTGTTCAAACACTTTTAGCTTTTTCATTGTCGTGGCTGGTATACTGCACCACACCGGTGCCGCGTATGTGATGGACAGCCTGACCACCAACGTGTAAAACAATTTTTTATTTTCTCTGTTATGTCTGCTACTCCTAACCATGAGCGAATACAGACTTCTGGACAGGGAATAGACCGTCCGTTTGTCTCATTGACGTGGGTATTAAACGTCAGTCCTTGGTCGAATCTTATCCCCAAGTACTTTACGCATCTCTTGGTTGGAATTTTGTTTCCCCTGATCGAAATGGGTGTTATGATCTTATTTTCGACGAAACGACGCTTGAAAACTATTGCCTCGGACTTTTCAGCGTTCACCCGAATCTTCCACCGGTCGTAATAAGCAATGGCACGAGCCATATGCGCCTTCAGCAGTATATTCGCTGCTAGTAGGTTGGAAAGTTGTAGTGGTGTAGTTTGTAGAGTAACTCCGGGATCCAGATGGTGTTGAACGCCTTCTCAATATCGAGGAACGCATGGCGGTGTTCTTCCTGAGGTTGTATTGTACTTTGACGTACTCTTGCACCGTGCTCCTTCCCCTCGTGAAGCCAAACTAGAACTCATCGTCGATGTGGAGTTCCTACCTGATAGTATCTGGCCTGGTCAGGACGGAAGCTCATTCAGTGTCTGGTAAAGTTTTCAAAGCTTTATTGATGTTCTCCTCCAAATTATTATCGAATATAATGAATCTGATTCTGAAATCTACCACCAGTTGACAGCCAAGCCATCACACGTGGATGTTTCTGGAATGGAGCATTAACTGTCGTATAGATATTCGATTTTTTGCTATTGTCTTCAGAACAAATTTTTAAAGGAAAATCCTACTATTCAACGTAGATTAAACTCAACAATCCAGTTATTCTAATGTACTTTCTCAATTCTGCACAATTTCTTACAATGTATTGCTCGTTAATTTCTTCCAGCGGTATAATTAGAAATTTATAGAATATACATATTAATAATTTGCTTGTCCTTTGGTAGTACCTCATTTCATTAACATAAGGAATTTAAATAGAGTAGTAAATATTTTAATATACTCCAATTAGATGTTTGCAATTTACATATTAAGCGAACTCCGTATTTTAATACGGTATTTATATACTACAGAAAATCTCGGACTTTCGCGTGTTCGTATTCATAAGCATGATGGCTTTTTACTGCACACGATAATAAGACCCTACCGTTATCAAAAGTAAATTAATTTTTGTCAATTTTTTTATCACGAACATGGACATGTCTTTAATTTACGTTAGAATTGTTTGCAATATTTTATTATTATTACGAGCAAGGGCAAAAAAACAAAATATTAAAGTGGAAGTAGTTATTCATAATTTACATTTAAATTGCTAAATCGGCATTTGATTTTATTGCGGATAGGTTATTTAATTTTTTATTATTTGTAATTTTATGAAAATGATTTCATATTACCAGGTTCATATAGTGTCACTGATTTTATGAACCTAATGTACCATTACTTCTTTCCATTTTTTTTGTAACTCTATAGTGATTAGTATGCTTACACCTGAATGGTTGAAAATGTAAATATATTCACACAAACTGTCCTGCATAACCAGACAATTTATTGAGAAAGTCGATTGAATGGCTGAATATTAATTTAACTGAAAATAATTTTGGAAACAAATTAAATTGTATATTATTGCATAGAATAATAGCATATAGACTTCACATAAATACGTTTTTTGATTAGTTCGAAAAGTCAACCTTCCCGAAAATAGGAATAAAATGGAATTTTATTTCGTATCGTCTGTTCACATACTAATTAATCTCGGGACCCTCCAGCAAGGTATAAGTTAAAGACCTCCATAAAATAAAAAATCACTTCCAATTGTATTGAACGAAAATCGTTAAGTCTATAGTAAATTTGTATTTTTATAACATTAGTGTATATTGATTATTGATCTGTATAAGACATACAAGACTGAGCCAAGTATACTTCCCTGGGGCACGCCAGAGAGAATAGGAAAATGGTTGGAAGTTTCTCCGTTGACTTTGGTTAGGAATTCTCGTTGATGTAGGTATGATTTCAGTAGGTTGGAGTATTTATCGGGGAGGTTCTTTTTGAACTTAAATAGCACATCTAGGTGCCAGACTTTATCAAAAGCCTGGCTGACATCTAGGAATGTTGCGGTGTAGTATTGATGATTCTCCATGGATTTGTTTATTACGTCTACAATTCTATGGTATTGTTGAATCGTAGAGTGTGACTGTCTAAATCCAAACTGATGATCTGGCCCAGTCCTGTGTATCAATATCTACGTTAATTCGTTTATGAATAACTTTCTCAAGCAATTTTGATATTGTTGATAACAAGCTTATTGGGTGATAGGATGTAACATTAGTAAAGTCTTTACCAGGCTTAGAGATCATAATTATTTGTGCAATCTTCAGCGAATTGGGCCAATACTCCAATCTTACTATTGCATTGTATAAATACACAAGTAATCCATAGTCTTCTTCTGGTAGTTCTTTAAGCATGTTAGCGGTAATAAGATCAAGTCCTGGTGATTTTTTGGATTGAATATCTTAATTTCTTCTTTGATTTGATGATTGATATTTTACCTGGAACTACCTAGCAAAGAACGTTGCTAATGTTAGATTACCGTGCCCATTCCAATGGAAGTGATTAAGATAAAAGATAAATGTTTGCCAGCTTGCACAGCCATTAAAAAGAAAAAATTGAGCAAGTGCAGTTGCAAAATTTGCTATCATAAAGTGTTTGTAGTGAATATAATATATACACAATTACATACATGTAACGAATTCTGCAGTTAGAACTGTAACATATTTTTTCTTGTATTTTTATTTGGTTAAAATACTTTTTCCTTTAGAGTTGTAGAAGTCTATTGGTTGTTCCTATACGATTTTTAATTTTACTGAAAAATCATTTAACCGATAAACCTAATTCACTCTTTATATGTCAGTCCCCCTCTCCTATCTCACTTCACCAGATACATACAAATGTTAAAGAAAAAATATATTTAACATTTATTTACTTTGATTGATGCCAAATAGCAAGTCTTCCACATATTATTATTATTACTCATTATTTAAACAAATATCATCAATTTTATTCATATTTATCTATAGCAATTAAAATAAGCTTTAATTCAGTATAATTTTGATTTATTACACCTTTTAGGGGTAATAAGCAAAAAATTATAGTTTAAAAAAACTAAAAAACACCCTTTAATAGCAAACCGAACTAAAAAGTGAAAAATAATGTTTAAATATTAAGATTTTGTTCAACAGCGATAGAAAGTCTAGTGGAAATATAATTAAATGATTTATAATAAGTTTAAAATAAGAATGAAGTGATTGACAAAAAATTTATTTTATTGTAAAAAGCGTGGGATGCTTGATATCAATTGTTATAAATATATTATATTAGCTGTTGATAAAAGTAGAATCATAAAAATAGAGTAAAAAGCACCCCACGCTTTTTACAATAAAACGATTTTTCTTTGTCAATCACTTCATTCTTATTTTAAACTTATTAAAAATCATTTAATAATATTGAGTTAGTGGGCTTCTCTTAATATTTAAACATTATTTTTCACTTTTTAGTTCGGTTTGCTATAAAGCGTGTTTTTTTAGTTTTTTAAACTATAATTTTTTTATGTTGTAGTTCGATTTTTCATTGTTCCCACGAGTAATGGACAATTAAGCGGTCCGATAGAAGGGTAGGGCCCTTATACAACCGGGTGTCCCCGGTTCCCTGAGGTTGACGTTAGCAACATGACATTTTTGGTCACCCTCTTGCCATTCATCCCTCGGCACGTTTCTCACCAATATATTGGATTGGGTGAATTTTAGGATTAGCATCATGAACACCGATACATATAGAAACCAGCTGATACCCGCCTGGTTTTCGAAACCCCTAAGTATCCGCAGTAGTACATAATTAATATTACATCATAATGCATGTATTAAAGTTGGAACTAGCATTTAACAAGGGCTTATACAACGGAAAATATGTTACAGACAATCCCGAAATTACGTATATGTACTCTGGTATGCAATGATCACAAACTGTACCGGAGTTGCTTAACTTTCGTCGAGAGCTGGGTGTTGATGCTTATATAATGATACGTTTTTGCATCCTGCGATATTAGCTTAAGTAACGGCGGAACAAACAACAATAAACAAACATACAGACGAAGCTAATAAAATAATAACATATATATTAATAACAGCGGAGCCTCCGGAAAAATCCCGACAATAGATTAGTAGTAATTTTTTATATTTTTATTTTATCCTGATGATCCTGGTGAGGACATTAGAACAAAGTTGTCAAATTATTGCATTGTCATCGGTCCTTGATAGGTTTGCAAAGTTTCAGTTTAATCTGACGTTTTGAAGTGGGAGAGAATCACGGTCAAAGATCCCGTTACAAACAAACAAACATACAGGTAAAGCAAATAAAAGCGTGTTAAAAATGTGACGAAGTATCAACCATTATGGGCTCTTAGCTAATATGCAAACACCATATTGCGCAACGCTGTGGTTAATCCTATTGTGAAATAATGAAATAAGAAGTAACATATTGAACCGACTGTAATTACAAAGAATATTCGAAATAACTGATTTTAATAGTAAGTTAAAGGTGCTTCGAATAATCTTTTGGATTTAGCTTTGCCTCAGTGCAAATTTAAGTAGCGAGATAATCCAACAATCCCACTTGTATACTTAATTAGTGAACTAACACGTCATCCCAAAATTGAACTAATATGATAAATTCACTTGTAGTGGAGCAGATCTGGAGAAAAACGAGGCTCGAATAAGGAAATGTCCGATTGTGATTTTTTTCTACCAATAAAAAAAGTTGGGTCCCCCAAAATTCCGATACATTTGTGCCGCGGATGTCAAAGGGGGGAAGGGGAAACGGCATATTAAATGTATGGGAAAATGGTTTTTCAAAGATAATTCGGTGGCTTTTGATCTGACGAAAAAAATCTTCAGTCCAAAAATGAAGAGCTCATGAAAATAAGTAAATTTTGTTCCCAACCTCATCGACGTCAGACCATTGATTCGCGAGATATCGGCGAATCCAAGGTGCAAATATTAAAAAAATTGAATTCATTTTTATCATGAAAGAGTGGAGTTGAGGACTCATTATTTTTGTAACAGAAGAGTATTGGCAGATATTTTGTTGGGCCGGAAGCCGGAGGCGGTGGGATAATTATTATTATTATTATTATTATTATTATTATTATTATTAGCCGCTACTCGAGTCCGAGTATAAAAATGTTACAGTCGATAAATTGTGTACAATAAAAAACAAGTAAAAGGCGTAGTCTATTGTAATTCCCATTCATCTACGGTGCACACGACTATGGCTATAGAGGCCAATTCGGGAGAGCACATGTCGACCGCAGTCAGGACAAACATAGACCTGGTTAGGTCTTGGATTCGGCCTTCTTGCAGTAACATTTCCTTGATAGCTGGCCACAACCCCTCGCCATTCGGTTCTGTCCGCTGCAAGTTGTTCCCATTGCTCGTCTGCAATACCGCAGGATTTTAGATTTTCATGGAGACCGTCTTTGAACCTCTTTCTTTGACCGCCACGCCTTCTTCTACCGCTTAGCAATTCACCATAAAGTATACATTTAGGAAGGCGGTTATCATGCATACGATGAACGTGACCTGCCCATCTTAGGCGTGCTCTTGAAATAAGCACCTCAATTGGAAGGCTGTTTGCTCTCCTGAGTACTTCCACGTTTGATATGTGATGGAACCAACGGATTTTCATCATACTTCTGAGGTGTCTTTGCTGAAAACGTTCTAATTCTTTCACATGACGACGGTAAGTGACCCAGCTTTCACATCCATATAGCAGTGTTGGAATGACAACTGCTCTGTAGACAGCCATTTTCGTTGACAAAGCAAGGTCGTGGTTGTCAAATACTCTCTCTCTCTAAGTCCCCAGAGTGCTCTAGATGCGGCGTTAATTCTATTGCGAATCTCGCTGTCCATGTTTGCTTTGTCATTAACAACGTTGCCTAAGTAATTGAACTGATCCACCACTTCAAGAGAATTTCCGTTAAGTGTAATGTCTATTTGGTTCACTTGATGAGGAGTTGACATAATCTTAGTCTTTCCAATGTTGATTTTAAGTCCCAAGGAATCATAGCTCTGGGCATACACGTCTAAAAGTTCTTGAAGCTCTTCCGGCGTAGAGGCTAAAAGTGCACAGTCATCCGCATACTGGAGATCACAAATGAATCGTGTGCGTGTCTTCGTGAAAGCTCTAAAGCGCCCTATGTTAAAGAGACCGCCATCAAAACGGTATCTGAGACCTATTCCTCTGACTGTCAGTTTGTTGTCAACAATAATTGTTAGAGCAGTGGTAAACAAATTAAAGAGTAGGGGTGCCAGGACACATCCCTGCCTAACTCCAGTGAGGGTTTGGAAAGGTTCGGTTGCCTCATTATTATACATAACCTGGGCGTTGTTGTTTGTATGTAGACTGCGACATACTTCCACAAATTTTCTAGGGATACCTAAGCGAAGCATAATTTTCCAGAGCACTTCCCTGTCCACCGAGTCAAACGCCTTGGTTAAATCAATGAAGGCCATGTGAATTTCTCCTTGATGTTCGAGTGCTTTTTCTTGAAGCTGTTTAAGTGTGAAGATTAAATCCGATGTGCCTTGGTTTGATCTAAAGCCACTCTGTCTTTCAGGAAGTAACTTTTCCATAACAGGTGTTAGCCTATTTGCCATCGCTTTAGTGAGTATCTTCCCTCCAACAGCCAGGAGAGCTATACCCCTGTAATTTCCACAGTCCGCAGCGCTCCCTTTGTTTTTGAAGAGGTTGATTAAAAGTGTATCACGAAACTCCTGCGGAGTTTGACCACTTTCCCACACGACATCAAACAGTTTTTTGAGGTAGGGTATGAGCTCTGACGACACAGCTTTAAAGATCTCAGCTGGGAGTGAGTCGGCGCCGGGAGATTTGTTATTTTTTAGCTGCCCAATGGCGGTTAAGATCTCTTCCGTTGTTAGTGGTTTATCTAAGTCTTCGAAGGTGTCATATTGAGGGATAAGATTTATAATATCGTGATCGGCTTGACTTTGCTGGTTAAGAATGTTAGAGTAGTGTTCTTTCCATCGGGCTCTTATTTCCTGGTCTTCTTTGAGGAGATTTCCATTTAAATCTTTAATAGGGCACATATTTTTCCGACTGGGGCCGTACACTGCTTTTACTCCTTGAAAGAAATTCCTGTAGTCGTGTGAATCGGCGTACCTTTGAATTTCTCTGGCCTTGCTTGCCCACCACTCGTTCTTTATTCTTCTGATTTCGCGTTGCGTTTCATACTTAGATTGGGTAAAAGCTTCTGCTTTTGATGAGTCGTTGGGGTGGTTGATAGCGTTTTGGAAGGCAGTATGCTTGCGGTCAAGAAGTTCTTGTATAAAAGCTTCATTATCATTGAACCAGTCCTCCTGTTTTTTACTTGCTGCAGTGCCAAGAATTTCCTCACTCGCACTTTTTAAACTGTCTTTAATTTGTGTCCAGGTAGCAGCGACATCTACAGAATTGGTTTCTTCTAGTGCACTCAAATTCTCTTGAACTTTTTGCTTTAGCTGTTCGACGGTTTGTTGGTCACGCAATTTACTAATACAGAGACGGAGTCTACGTTTTACTTGAGTTCTTCGGTGTTTGGGTCTCATAACAATTTTCATTTTAGAGACAACAGGACGATGATCGGTCCAACATTCGCTATCTATGCGCGCCTTTGTAACTTGGACGTCCTTGAGATGCTTCCTACGTACGATAACATAGTCCAGTAGATGCCAGTGACCTGATCTGGGGTGACGCCAGGTGCCTTTAAATTTATCCTTTTGTCGGAAAATGGTGTTTGTTATAACTAGATCATGTTCGGCGCATTTAGTTAGGAGTAGTTGACCATTAGCGTTCATGTTGCCCAAACCGTTCTTGCCTATGATGCCTGGCCAGGTGTCTGCATCTCTCCCTACTCTAGCGTTAAAATCGCCAAGAATAACGAGTCTTTCCGTTTTAGGTATTCTACAGAGGGTTTCTTCCAGCTGTTGATAGAAGCTTTCCTTGGTTACGTGACTTGCATCCAGAGTGGGAGCGTAGGCGCTTATTAGATTTACCGCGTTGCCATCTGATAGCTCATAGCGTAGCAGCATTAGACGCTCGGATAGGCCTTGTGGTACTTGTGTTAAGTTGGATACAAGTTGATTCCGAACGGCAAATCCTACTCCATGTTGTCTTCTTGAATTGGTGGGAAGACCTTTCCAATAGAAGGTGTAGTACTTTTCTGTGAGAGAGCCTTCCTCCAAAAATCGAGTTTCGCTGAGAGCTGCAACGTCAACATTGTGTCGGTGAAGTTCTCTATCTATTAGAGCAGTTCTTCTTTCAGGCCGATCGGTGCGAGTGCTGTCGTTCAAAGTACGAACATTCCAAGCGCCGTAGATGAAAGAATTAGTTTTGTTGGATTTAACTTGTCGGTGTTTTTTCGACATTCGATGAGGGGAGGGGGAAACGAAAATATTTCCCCCGTGTAATTGACCTATCCCGATCAGACCGACGTACATTTTTTAATTTTTTTATTTGCTACAAGACAGCGCTCGCATAAAAACGCCTGGCGCGCGAAATAAAAATTGCAAATTTTATTAAACAGTTTTTCTGCCGTCCTCTATTTCTCTTCCTAATCAATATTATTATTAGCCGTTACTCGAGTCCGAGTATAAAAATGTTACAGTCGATAAATTTTGTACAATAAGAAACAAGTAAAAGGTGTAGTCTATTGTAATTCCCATTCATCTACGGTGCACACGACTATGGCTCTAGAGGCCAATTCGGGAGAGCACATGTCGACCGCAGTCAGGACATACATAGACCTGGTTAGGTCTTGGATTCGGCCTTCTTGCAGCAACATTTCCTTGATAGCTGGCCACAACCCCTCGCCATTCGGTTCTGTCCGCTGCAAGTTGTTCCCATTGCTCGTCTGCAATACCGCAGGATTTTAGATTTTCATGGAGAGCATCTTTGAACCTCTTTCGTTGACCGCCACGCCTTCTTCTACCGCTTAGCAATTCACCATAAAGTGTACATTTAGGAAGGCGGTTATCATGCATACGATGAACGTGACCTGCCCATCTTAGGCGTGCTCTTGAAATAAGCACCTCAATTGGAAGGCTGTTTGCTCTCCTGAGTACTTCCACGTTTGATATGTGATGGAACCAACGGATTTTCATCATACTTCTGAGGTGTCTTTCCTGAAAACGTTCTAATTCTTTCACATGACGACGGTAAGTGACCCAGCTTTCACATCCATATAGCAGTGTTGGAATGACAACTGCTCTGTAGACAGCCATTTTCGTTGGCAAAGCAAGGTCGTGGTTGTCAAATACTCTCTCTCTAAGTCCCCAGAGTGCTCTAGATGCAGCGTTAATTCTATTGCAAATCTCGCTATCCATGTTTGCTTTGTCATTAACAACGTTGCCTAAGTAATTGAACTGATCCACCACTTCAAGAGAATTTCCGTTAAGTGTAATGTATATTTGGTTCACTTGATGAGGAGTTGACATAATCTTAGTCTTTCCAATGTTGATTTTAAGTCCCAAGGAATCATAGCTCTGGGCATACACATCTAAATGTTCTTGAAGCTCTTCCGGCGTAGAGGCTAAAAGTGCACAGTCATCCGCATACTGGAGATCACAAATGAATCGTGTGCGTGTCTTCGTGAAAGCTCTAAAGCGCCCTATGTTAAAGAGACCGCCATCAAAACGGTATCTGAGACCTATTCCTCTGACTGTCAGTTTGTTGTCAACAATAATTGTTAGAGCAGTGGTAAACAAATTAAAGAGTAGGGGTGCCAGGACACATCCCTGCCTAACTCCAGTGAGGGTTTGGAAAGGTTCGGTTGCCTCATTATTATACATAACCTGGGCGTTGTTGTTTGTATGTAGACTGCGACATACTTCCACAAATTTTCTAGGGATACCTAAGCGAAACATAATTTTCCAGAGCACTTCCCTGTCCACCGAGTCAAACGCCTTGGTTAAATCAATGAAGGCCATGTGAATTTCTCCTTGATGTTCGAGTGCTTTTTCTTGAAGCTGTTTAAGTGTGAAGATTAAATCCGATGTGCCTCGGTTTGGTCTAAAGCCACTCTGTGTTTCAGGAAGTAACTTTTCCATAACAGGTGTTAGCCTATTTGCCATCGCTTTAGTGAGTATCTTCCCTCCAACAGCCAGGAGAGCTATACCCCTGTAATTTCCACAGTCCGCAGCGCTCCCTTTGTTTTTGAAAAGGTTGATTAAAAGTGTATCACGAAACTCCTGCGGAGCTTGACCACTTTCCCACACGACATCAAATAGTTTTTTGAGGTAGGGTATGAGCTCTGACGACACAGCTTTAAAGATCTCAGCTGGGAGTGAGTCGGCGCCGGGAGATTTGTTATTTTTTAGCTGCCCAATGGCGGTTAAGATCTCTTCCGTTGTTAGTGGTTTATCTAAGTCTTCGAAGGTGTCATATTGAGGGATAAGATTTATAATATCGTGATCGGCTTGACTTTGCTGGTTAAGAATGTTAGAGTAGTGTTCTTTCCATCGGGCTCTTATTTCCTGGTCTTCTTTGAGGAGATTTCCATTTAAATCTTTAATAGGGCACATATTTTTCCGACTGGGGCCGTACACTGCTTTTACTCCTTGAAAGAAATTCCTGTAGTCGTGTGAATCGGCGTACCTTTGAATTTCTCTGGCCTTGCTTGCCCACCACTCGTTCTTTATTCTTCTGATTTCGCGTTGCGTTTCATACTTAGATTGGGTAAAAGCTTCTGCTTTTGATGAGTCGTTGGGGTGGTTGATAGCGTTTTGGAAGGCAGTATGCTTGCGGTCAAGAAGTTCTTGTATAAAAGCTTCATTATCATTGAACCAGTCCTCCTGTTTTTTACTTGCTGCAGTGCCAAGAATTTCCTCACTCGCACTTTTTAAACTGTCTTTAATTTGTGTCCAGGTAGCAGCGACATCTACAGAATTGGTTTCTTCTAGTGCACTCAAATTCTCTTGAACTTTTTGCTTTAGCTGTTCGACGGTTTGTTGGTCACGCAATTTACTAATACAGAGACGGAGTCTACGTTTTACTTGAGTTCTTCGGTGTTTGGGTCTCATAACAATTTTCATTTTAGAGACAACAGGACGATGATCGGTCCAACATTCGCTATCTATGCGCGCCTTTGTAACTTGGACGTCCTTGAGATGCTTCCTACGTACGATAACATAGTCCAGTAGATGCCAGTGACCTGATCTGGGGTGACGCCAGGTGCCTTTAAATTTATCCTTTTGTCGGAAAATGGTGTTTGTTATAACTAGATCATGTTCGGCGCATTTAGTTAGGAGTAGTTGACCATTAGCGTTCATGTTGCCCAAACCGTTCTTGCCTATGATGCCTGGCCAGGTGTCTGCATCTCTCCCTACTCTAGCGTTAAAATCGCCAAGAATAACGAGTCTTTCCGTTTTAGGTATTCTACAGAGGGTTTCTTCCAGCTGTTGATAGAAGCTTTCCTTGGTTACGTGACTTGCATCCAGAGTGGGAGCGTAGGCGCTTATTAGATTTACCGCGTTGCCATCTGATAGCTCATAGCGTAGCAGCATTAGACGCTCGGATAGGCCTTGTGGTACTTGTGTTAAGTTGGATACAAGTTGATTCCGAACGGCAAATCCTACTCCATGTTGTCTTCTTGAATTGGTGGGAAGACCTTTCCAATAGAAGGTGTAGTACTTTTCTGTGAGAGAGCCTTCCTCCAAAAATCGAGTTTCGCTGAGAGCTGCAACGTCAACATTGTGTCGGTGAAGTTCTCTATCTATTAGAGCAGTTCTTCTTTCAGGCCGATCGGTGCGAGTGCTGTCGTTCAAAGTACGAACATTCCAAGCGCCGTAGATGAAAGAATTAGTTTTGTTGGATTTAACTTGTCGGTGTTTTTTCGACATTCGATGAGGGGAGGGGGAAACGAAAATATTTCCCCCGTGTAATTGACCTATCCCGATCAGACCGACGTACATTTTTTAATTTTTTTATTTGCTACAAGACAGCGCTCGCATAAAAACGCCTGGCGCGCGAAATAAAAATTGCAAATTTTATTAAACAGTTTTTCTGCCGTCCTCTATTTCTCTTCCTAATCAATATTATTATTAGCCGTTACTCGAGTCCGAGTATAAAAATGTTACAGTCGATAAATTTTGTACAATAAGAAACAAGTAAAAGGTGTAGTCTATTGTAATTCCCATTCATCTACGGTGCACACGACTATGGCTATAGAGGCCAATTCGGGAGAGCACATGTCGACCGCAGTCAGGACAAACATAGACCTGGTTAGGTCTTGGATTCGGCCTTCTTGCAGCAACATTTCCTTGATAGCTGGCCACAACCCCTCGCCATTCGGTTCTGTCCGCTGCAAGTTGTTCCCATTGCTCGTCTGCAATACCGCAGGATTTTAGATTTTCATGGAGAGCATCTTTGAACCTCTTTCGTTGACCGCCACGCCTTCTTCTACCGCTTAGCAATTCACCATAAAGTGTACATTTAGGAAGGCGGTTATCATGCATACGATGAACGTGACCTGCCCATCTTAGGCGTGCTCTTGAAATAAGCACCTCAATTGGAAGGCTGTTTGCTCTCCTGAGTACTTCCACGTTTGATATGTGATGGAACCAACGGATTTTCATCATACTTCTGAGGTGTCTTTGCTGAAAACGTTCTAATTCTTTCACATGACGACGGTAAGTGACCCAGCTTTCACATCCATATAGCAGTGTTGGAATGACAACTGCTCTGTAGACAGCCATTTTCGTTGGCAAAGCAAGGTCGTGGTTGTCAAATACTCTCTCTCTAAGTCCCCAGAGTGCTCTAGATGCAGCGTTAATTCTATTGCGAATCTCGCTATCCATGTTTGCTTTGTCATTAACAACGTTGCCTAAGTAATTGAACTGATCCACCACTTCAAGAGAATTTCCGTTAAGTGTAATGTATATTTGGTTCACTTGATGAGGAGTTGACATAATCTTAGTCTTTCCAATGTTGATTTTAAGTCCCAAGGAATCATAGCTCTGGGCATACACATCTAAAAGTTCTTGAAGCTCTTCCGGCGTAGAGGCTAAAAGTGCACAGTCATCCGCATACTGGAGATCACAAATGAATCGTGTGCGTGTCTTCGTGAAAGCTCTAAAGCGCCCTATGTTAAAGAGACCGCCATCAAAACGGTATCTGAGACCTATTCCTCTGACTGTCAGTTTGTTGTCAACAATAATTGTTAGAGCAGTGGTAAACAAATTAAAGAGTAGGGGTGCCAGGACACATCCCTGCCTAACTCCAGTGAGGGTTTGGAAAGGTTCGGTTGCCTCATTATTATACATAACCTGGGCGTTGTTGTTTGTATGTAGACTGCAACATACTTCCACAAATTTTCTAGGGATACCTAAGCGAAACATAATTTTCCAGAGCACTTCCCTGTCCACCGAGTCAAACGCCTTGGTTAAATCAATGAAGGCCATGTGAATTTCTCCTTGATGTTCGAGTGCTTTTTCTTGAAGCTGTTTAAGTGTGAAGATTAAATCCGATGTGCCTCGGTTTGGTCTAAAGCCACTCTGTGTTTCAGGAAGTAACTTTTCCATAACAGGTGTTAGCCTATTTGCCATCGCTTTAGTGAGTATCTTCCCTCCAACAGCCAGGAGAGCTATACCCCTGTAATTTCCACAGTCCGCAGCGCTCCCTTTGTTTTTGAAAAGGTTGATTAAAAGTGTATCACGAAACTCCTGCGGAGCTTGACCACTTTCCCACACGACATCAAACAGTTTTTTGAGGTAGGGTATGAGCTCTGACGACACAGCTTTAAAGATCTCAGCTGGGAGTGAGTCGGCGCCGGGAGATTTGTTATTTTTTAGCTGCCCAATGGCGGTTAAGATCTCTTCCGTTGTTAGTGGTTTATCTAAGTCTTCGAAGGTGTCATATTGAGGGATAAGATTTATAATATCATGATCGGCTTGACTTTGCTGGTTAAGAATGTTAGAGTAGTGTTCTTTCCATCGGGCTCTTATTTCCTGGTCTTCTTTGAGGAGATTTCCATTTAAATCTTTAATAGGGCACATATTTTTCCGACTGGGGCCGTACACTGCTTTTACTCCTTGAAAGAAATTCCTGTAGTCGTGTGAATCGGCGTACCTTTGAATTTCTCTAGCCTTGCTTGCCCACCACTCGTTCTTTATTCTTCTGATTTCGCGTTGCGTTTCATACTTAGATTGGGTAAAAGCTTCTGCTTTTGATGAGTCGTTGGGGTGGTTGATAGCGTTTTGGAAGGCAGTATGTTTGCGGTCAAGAAGTTCTTGTATAAAAGCTTCATTATCTTTGAACCAGTCCTCCTGTTTTTTACTTGCTGCAGTGCCAAGAATTTCCTCACTCGCACTTTTTAAACTGTCTTTAATTTGTGTCCAGGTAGCAGCGACATCTACAGAATTAGTTTCTTCTAGTGCACTCAAATTCTCTTGAACTTTTTGCTTTAGCTGTTCGACGGTTTGTTGGTCACGCAATTTACTAATACAGAGACGGAGTCTACGTTTTACTTGAGTTCTTCGGTGTTTGGGTCTCATAACAATTTTCATTTTAGAGACAACAGGACGATGATCGGTCCAACATTCGCTATCAATGCGCGCCTTTGTAATTTGGACGTCCTTGAGATGCTTCCTACGTACGATAACATAGTCCAGTAGATGCCAGTGACCTGATCTGGGATGACGCCAGGTGCCTTTAAATTTATCCTTTTGTCGGAAAATGGTGTTTGTTATAACTAGATCATGTTCATCAATATGCCGCGATCTGGCCGGGCGGAAATTAAACTTTAATAAAAAAGCTATCAAGTGGTGAAACGGATTTTCCTCCATCCTTTATTCCTCGCACCAATTACACGGGGTGAAATATTTTCGTTTCCCCCCTCCCCTAGTTATCCCAACGCCCCAAGCCTCCCCAACAAAATATCTACCAATATCCTTCTATTATACCTATACGTCTCATAAAATTCTGTAAATAGACATTAGCCAGTACTATCACAATTTTAATAAACATATCAATTGAATTTGGACAGTTCCCAAATGCTTTAAAACTAGGAAAAATTGTACCTTTGCACAAAAAAGAGAATCCCCAACTATTAGAGAATTATAGGCCTATCACAATTCTAAGTTATATTTCAAAAATAACTGAAAAGGCAGTTTCCACTAGACTATACAATTATCTAGAAACCAATCAGCAACTTAGATCTAGAGCTTAGATCTACAAAATTAGCTAGCCAAGAATTTATACAAAAAATGTATGCCTATCTGGATATGGGCCATAAACAGGTTTATTTTTTTATTTAACCGCGGCATTTGACTGTGTGAATTCAAACTTCCTTAAATTAAAGTTAAGTAATATGGGTATTAGGGACCACATATTGAACTGGATAATGTCATACCTAGAAAATAGAAAAATACTCGTTTCCATTGACCCGAAAATAACTGATACTTATAACATGGATATTGGTGTGGACCAGGATTTGGTTATTGGTCCTTTACTTTTTTCAATATTTATAAATGACCTCCCGTCATTTTTGACAGAAGGAGATATCTTTATGTACGCGGATGCCATTTCGGTTGTCATAAAAGCTAAAAGTGTGCAGGAATTACACAATCTAAGGTACAAACAACAATTAAACAATTTGAAAACTGGTGTCAGAAAAATTCACTTATGGTTAACACTAGCAAGACAGTTTTTGTCCATTTTTATAGTTGCTTGCCCAAATCAGTTCCTGTTTTTAACTGCGTAGAAACAAGTAATGAGACAAAATTTCTTGGAACTATTCTAGATTCGACTCTTAGTTTCTCTAGTCATATAGACAACCTGTGTTCGAATTTAGCGAAGAACATATGCTTTAATAAACCTTAAAACGAAAATAAATGAACATGATTTACTCACAGCCTACTATTCCTTAGTTTATTCAAGACTCAACTACAATATTATTCTATGGAGACAATCACCAGATGTCAATAGAATCTTTGTTATGCAGAAACGCATAATCAGGATAATTTTTAACCTTCCTTACAGACAGTCCTGTCTATATATTCAAAGTTTTATGTTTTATATACAATAATCAAAACAATTTTTGTCTTAACTCAGATATACACCGATATAAAATTCGTGGATGAAACAAATTTCACATAGATAACTTTAGGCTCTGCAAATATAAAAAATCTCCCTATTATTCAGGTGCTCATCTTTACAATGCACTTCCTGATAGATTTAAAATGGCACCAACTTTTAAAGTATTTCGGAATGAACTAAAAAATTATTTACTAGATAACTCGTTTTACAGTACAGACGAATTCTGTACAATAAGTTCTGCTTGAGTGGTACCAAATAAGTTTTATGTCACTATTCCGATTACTGCTCCAGTGTCATTTGTATATATTTTTATATTGGAACAAAATTTTACTTTATGTTTAATTGTTTAAGTACTTAACACCTTTACTTATTTTATCTATTTATTCATGAGTTTGTTTTTTATATGTCTTGTTTGTTATTATATGTTTTTGTAGCCTTGTTTGTTTTATACATTTTTATGAAATATTTATAAGTTTACTTATGCTTTTTTTATATATTACGATAAAATATTATATATTTTTACATGATTGTATGACTGGTGGTCGAGAGGTGAGCGCACTTGCCTCTCACCCAAAAGTTCCGGGTTCGATCCCCGGTTGTGGCAGTGGAAAATATTGTGAGAGGGATTTTTTTACTATACACGGATACTGGCTGTGTGTCCTTTGTCTCTAAATATGTAGCCCCGTCCCACAGAAGGCTGTTCTAGAGCCTTCCGGGATAAAGGGGGTCGTCATTACCTGTGGTGTTATTTATTTATTTCTTTATTTATTTATTCTTTTACACTTTTGACAAAACCAATATTGTTCATTTTAAGTAACAAAATTATGGTGAATAAATTTATTCTATTCTATTAAAAAAAATTGAGTCCTCAAATCCATTCATTCATGATAAAAAATGATTTTTTTTTTAATTTTTGCACCTTGGATTAGCGATATTTCGCGAATCAATGGTCCGACGTCGCTGAGGTTGGGAACAAAATTTACTTATTTTCATGAGCTCTTCATTTTTGTCTGTAGATTCTTTTTCGTCAGATCAAAAGCCGCCGAGTTATCTTCGAAAAACCATTTTCCCATATATTTAATATTCCGTTTCCCTCTCCTCCTTTGACATCCGCGGCACAAATGTGTCGGAATGTTGGGGGGACCCAATTCTATTTATTGGCAAAAAAAATTCACAATCAGACGTATCCTTATTCTAAAGCCAGACATGCTCCGCTATTTAGTTTTTTCAGTATAATTTCCTTTAATCTTAATATTTGTCCACAGACGATCTTTGTCTGACTCACTTTACCAAATAGATCATAATATAGTATGTTAAAGTGTATACGACCGGAATTGAAACCGTATAAAGACTAAAAGCCGGCAAAAACAATCGGTATCTCTTTATTGTACATGGGCGGAGGTAAATAGAAATGATTGTCATAATAAAATGTTAAAATTGTATTCATTTTTATTATTTTTTGTTTATTAGGTTCATTTCGCCAATAACATATTTTTGAGGTATTATATCAGTATTAGATACAAAGTCCAAATATTTAAATTTATTGGTTTTAGTTTTAAAGTTAACTCATATTATATTGAAATATGTTATTGCTCAGCAAGGACCAACGAGAAGGTATGAACATATCTTGCCAGGAGGGGATGGGACAGGTTAGATTAACGAGGGGCAACGATTTTAGTCAAAAATAAAATAAAAATTTAAGTTTCTTCTAAAATAAAAACGTAAGTTTCTTGAACAGAGCAAAGAATTGTTATATGAAAACAAAAATAAATATTTGTATATATAAAACATAAATAAAAACAAAATTAAAATATTTCTCTAGAATGAAGTAACTTAAATTAAAATTTCTTGTCAACTAAATAAAATATATTCCACGGAATGTAACAATAAAAAAGTGAATGAAAAAATGAAGAAAAGTTAAATGCTAATTGACGCGTCCGAATCTTCACTTTCTGAGGAGGAATCATTATGCAGTTGCATTAAAATCGGCGCACTAGGGGGTAGCGCTGGATATTGATTTTCTTCTCCAATTACATGCCTAACGCAATTTTTCCATAAATCAGTATTATTGTCAATGTCATTTATTACCTCTCTTATATGATGAACTACTATCGCGCTTAACGTTGGAGAGTTATTACATTTTCGTAAACGTACTTTTAGTGTTCCCCAAACCATCTCGATAGGATTAAATATGCAATAGTATGGAGGTAACCGCAAAAGCGTATGACCGTGTATATTGGATAAGTTATCAATAACATATTCCTTTTTGAAATTCTGTTCTTTTATTCTTTTCAGTAAATCGCGTTTTATTGGAACTTTTACAGGAATTTCCATATTTTTTTTCTCACGAATTTTAAAATGTCTTCCTTTTTTGTGCTGTTATTTGGTATTTTATTTAATATACGCGAGTGATAAGAAGCATTATCTAATACAATTACCGAATTTGGCGGAATATTTGGTAGAAGCCGTTGAGAAAACCATTTTTCGAATAGATCAGCTGTCATGTCTTCGTGATAGTCTGCAGAAGACTGCGATATTTTTTTGGCCGACAAGAGCAACGCATTGGGTACAAACCAATTTTCACTTCCCGCATGAAGTACGATAACGCGTTTTCCTCTAGGACGCGGAGTATGTAAAACACAATTGTGCGAACTCTCTACCCAACCATACTGAACAACATCATGCGTATCAAACCACGTCTCGTCTAGATACACTATATGCCTGTTTAGTTTACGATATTCTCTAATTTTTTCCAAATAATCTACTCGAAGTGAAACTATACGTCGCGATTCCATAATTACCATACGACTGTCAAGTTTTTTATGTTTAAAACCGCATTCTAATAAGACATTTCGTAGTGTATCTAAAGACCTATAATTATAATCAGGATAATCGCTCAATTTTTCTTGAATCATTTATAACGTAGGAACTATATTTTCTTCATACATATTATAAATTATACGCCGTATTACATCTCTAGTGGCATCATCAATATTTTTTAATTTCGTATTTTTCCGTTTCCTCTTTGCGCTGTGATCTATAACATCGCCTTCTTGAATTGCGCGATAAATTGTTGATTTTGATATTTTAGTTAATTCGTTAATACGTCGTATTATTTCTTTCTCACATTGTTCAGGATTTTCGCCTTTCAAACATTCATGTATATTTAAAATAATACGTTGATTTTGTACGTGTAAATCTTGGTTTTTAAACTATAAATTTATTTCGGCTTTTTCGACAATAACCGGTTCAACTATTTCGGGATTTTCGGGCGTTATTATATTATCCTCTGTTTCAAATGGTCTCCAGAAAGCCATGGTAAATTAGTAAATAATTAAAATATTTTACCTTTTATACAGTAGTAAATATTTATAAATATGAACAGTAACTAACTAAACTCCTACGCTTGATATTATAATAGGTATTTGTGCACTGCACTGGCACATAGACAGCACGTTGTTAGACTTCCACGTTGACTGATAAGAAACGATTTACGAGTTTTTTGTGCTAGTAGGCCTGTCCGTTTTATTACCTTTAAACCAGTGCAGTAGTAGATGGTTCATTCAGGCTGATTACATTGCCAGTCTCGGACTCGCCTGCACAGTTTCAACTACCGTTCGAATCTCGAAACCAAATATATAGGACAAAATATCAAGTTCAGTGCGCACGGTCCTGTGCTTTAAATCTGACCAGTTTCAATTTTGGCCGTCTTTACTATAATAACTGACTATGTTTATTAGGGAGAAATTTTATCAAACGACTAGCAGCAAAGTACGAAGGTCCCCCTCTATATGCGGATACATGGTGAGGATCTTATTCATAAAATTATTTGTAATTTTTTCGCATATTCTGAATTAGTATACAGACTATAATCTAATGATCAAATCCACCATTACAAATTATAGAGTGGTATTAGTGAAAATGATAATACCTCCCAATAAAGTTTACACCTCCTTGTTCCGATGACAGATAAGATTGATTAAATACCCGTATTATGGCAGCTAATAACATCAGTTATCGAATAGAATTTTCGTATTAGGAATGAGTATAAAATTGTATTCCGTAAAGGTACTTAAAGTAATTGAGTTTGAAATTGATCACATAAGTTGATTCCGTGATCGTACTAGGCACAACGAGATATCGAAAATTACACACACTAGCCTGAACGGGTAGAATAATTTACACATTCTGATTACCAGTCCAGTTATATGGAATTATGCTAGTAACATTTTAACTTCCGAGACCATAACCTATCATTTGCTACTCGTACCTGGTTTACACAGATCGATTTGATTGGAATCCGGAGATTTGTTTGTAATTATCGAGTGTGCTTGATAGCAACTGATCTCAGGTAGCTTTAATTGCTGTACAGTGTTTGATATTTTTATCACTTTGTATTCCCTACGTGTTGAAAAGTTTTTACAACCTTTATATTACGCAATTTTAGCACAAATTGTTAAGTTTCTATCTTAACTAACTGAAACTGAAAGTGATTTCTGGTGTAAATATAATAATGACAGTGGAGAAGTTAATGCACGGTCACGTTTAAAATTGATGCATTATTATTAAAATTTAAATTGTTGTGCAGTAATTCAATTTATGGAATAAGCTGACTATTATAAATGAATGATTTATAGTCGTCCTTTTCACAATTATTTGAAATATAGGTCTAATATTCAAATCAGGTGCCATCAATAATAATTGGAATTATCGTCAACCGCTCTTTTGTTTATCTTTGCGAAAGCTTTTGACATATCTGTACATCTTTTCACCGACATTTAAGGGGGTAGGCACCCTTAAATTTATACTAATAGAATTTAATAAAATTCTAACAGAACGACCGCAAAAATATCGAAGTTATGGTATTATTAAACTCTACTTAGCTATACCATACGAGTGACCTCGCTCCACTCACTGTGCATCTCGAACGTTTCCACACACAGCAGTTTATTTACATTTTTTGTTATGATTAAATTTTGTTGTGGTTTCAATAAATTTTTTGTGCTCTTTGTTGGATTTATTTATTGTTATTTTTTGGAATTAATAATAAATAAACATGTGTTCATTAGAGGTAGATTTTACCGGCATGTTCGGTTCTTGTTGCTGCTGTTTTTAATATGTTTCGCAGAAATATTTAAAATTCACACAGTGACGTGAAATTTGTAATGTTCTTATTTGTTTAAAAACTGCAGATTATAGTAGAGGCGAAATAAATTTTGTTCAGGTACAATTTTAGATGAATTTGGTTTCACTTGCAAGTAGGTATGCTGTTAAGTTTTATAGAATGAAATCAGTCGGAAATATATTTTTGGAACAGTTCTAGTATTGAAAATACTTCTTGACTGCTTTCAATTAAGCATCATTACGTTGTGTCACGTTATAAATAATTAATTCTAATGAAACTGAACCTGATGATGCGTACTGACAAAATCACAAGGGAGAATATATTTGATAAGTCGATAAATATAAATATTTGATCGCCTATTGATACGTAAATATCGAAACAATATTCATATATATAAAATTATACTTCCTTCCAGATCATGGCTATAGATGTCAATGAAACATAAAATATGAACCTGATGATGCCTACTGAATAGGCGAGATGAATGTTTCATGAAAACGTCCGTATTTCAATTTCGCCATGTTGGTGTAAAATTTTACCTGGGTTTGTGATCATTTACCGTGACATGCCAAGAGGGCCTTTACGTTTAACTGTGTTCGATTTCAATCAAACAAAAATTAAAATTTATTAAAAAGCTGACTAATCAAAATCACAGGAGATAATATTTTTGATAAATCAATAAATAAAATATTTGACCACCTAATGATGCCTAAATGACGAAACAATGTTTACACATATAAAACCGCTGCCCAACGAATCACTACTTCCACATCCAGATTTTGTATCCAAGTCTTATACACACTAAATTCAATGTAATATTTTATTCCCTTTAATACTAGAGTGGGAGTGGTAGAGGGGGTGGCTAATGGAATAAAAAATTAGAAGACCTTGGTTCTCGTATACACACTAAATCCCAATTTAGTTTTTTATTCCCTTAAACAATAGGGTGAGGGTAGTAATGGGGGTGGTAGAGGAGGTAATTAATGCCAAAATAAGTTTTGGAGGCCCTTGGTTCTCGTACACACATTAAATCCCAATCTAATTTTTTTTACTCCCTTTCATAATAGTGTGGGGGTGGTATTGGGGGGATTGTGTGAGCGGGAGTGACTGATGCCAAAAGAAATTTTGAGACTTTGACTTTTCGTACATGCCCCAAAATTGCAATTTTATGGACTATTACCTGCTTGCTTTGCCTATTTACTCTTATTTACCGCATTTACCCCCGAATCCTTCAACGAAATTAGATCAAATTATAATCTAGTTCCAGATCTCGTTACAATACATAAGTGTATCAAATTTCAAGTCAATAAACGGTTCCAGAGTAAACGTGCGCACAAAAAAGTTACAGACAGACCGACCGACAGAATGACAGACAGGAAATTTTTTTTTCGCTAAAATTTAAAATCTCGACGTTTCATGACATTTTAAACCTCTTTCAATAATATTTTTTTTGCGTTAGTATACTTCCACTGGACGTGGAAGTAATTATACTTTCTTAATATAGCATTGCATATGCATATTGCTCAATTTTTTATTCCAACGTAGAAGCTGCATCACACCGCAGAGGAGGATATCAAGTTAGCCTTCAGCTTAAAAACTTCATTTTTCATATACCATTTTTTTGCTGTACAAATACAGTATTGTGATATATTAGTATTCGCTTTACTTTACATATGATATGTGGTTTTCACCAATTGCCATTTGATCATGATTAGTACAGCAAATGCATTTTTATTATTATAAAAGTTATTACTTTTGCTAAGTGCTAAGTGAGAATACCTCCCACCCCCCTTTTCGAGGATGCTGAACATGATGGTGCTGGTAGAATTTTAAAAGCTTATAACATTTTTTCCACCGGTGAAACATAGCGTACCGTACGAGAATGCTGAATATGATGGTGATACTCAATATTTTTTCTGACCCCCTCGAACCCTTCTAACGGCTAATAAACGTCCCCGAAAGGGATGAAAATCGTTGTTTTTTTTTTAATATCACCGGCAATATGTATGTAACGCCTGTTTTCGAGGATGCGCCTCGAGTGCACATTATTTCCCGTAGATTAAAGGCTTGTTAATTACCTTATATAATTAATAACTATTATTTTGTTGTTTGACAATTTAATGACATATATCAAAACCTAAACCACGACCCCTCGCGACCGACTACGGGGCTGCCGACAGGGGACATTTTGATGGTCACTCGGACCATCCAAACTTGGTTGTGACGAAATTTGACGTCACAAATTAAATTCTCTAGATACACAACGTTCAAAAACGTTGTATTTCTGAATAGTGAATTAAACACCTTTTCAAATGAGATATGACGCGCACCCTCATTCCATTAAAAAAATTACGCTGTCACTGTCAAGAGGATTGAAGCGGGTGGCATAGAGTTCAACTGAAATAGAATTATTTAAAAATTATTGAGGTGTTTCAGGATTTTATTTAAAAACCTTTCTATTTCTATAGATGTTGTATAGATAGTCGTTTACACTGAAATGGAAATCTAAAAACATTAGGAGAGAGAAAGTAGTACATGGAAGCAAACCATTTACACTTTTCCAATCAGTTCCAACCATCTACACATAGAATTTTATGTGTATTTATAATAAAACTTTAAAATATGTGCAATATTTTTA
Organism: Leptura quadrifasciata; assembly: GCA_963675555.1. NCBI lineage: Eukaryota > Metazoa > Arthropoda > Insecta > Coleoptera > Cerambycidae > Leptura > Leptura quadrifasciata. Next base: position 95,284,142 of record OY776677.1, on the reverse strand, counting down.
TACCACTTAAAATAAAATAAAATTTAGTGCCGATTTACCAGTTATTTTTATATACTTTTAATGTATATTAAATTTGTATGCCCAAATGTGTGTATACTACATAGTGTATAATATATGCAGTAATTGGAAAGTTTAAACACTCACTCTCTCATCACATTGACGTTCGACGAGGGCATTTTGAATCAGTCTGCACAAGGAATTATCATGAAATGAGGATTATTTATTTAAACAAGCGCCTGTGATAAAGCGAATAAAACTGTTAAAAGGCGACGTATGGCGTGATCGAAAACGACCTCGAGAGTTAAAATAATCGTTTCTTCGAACATGCATGTTGTCGGATGGTTTGTTTTTATCCACTATATAAGAGATTTATTTTCAACAAAAAGACATTCTAGTTTGATCTCCGTTGTGAAAAAATCTTCCGTTTCCCATAAATTAATTGCATTCTTTCCAGAAACTTTAAAATTGTCTTATATAACTTATTGCATTTTAAATGAGGCTTATTATTTAATTAGGTCTGGTAATTTACGAGTCTACATGTTTAATTTAGTAATAAAATATAGGGTTTTTCCGTATCGATGGTAAATTTCAAAAATCTGTTCTAACCATAAAAGTTTAGCAAATCAGAAATTGAAAATGATCGCGCCATAGCAATACTTAATAACTTTAACAAAGGGACGAGGTTAGATGCGTTACTATACACATATTTTATCTGTATCCCAAGATTGCTCTACATGAATGACTAGAACTTCCCAACTTACATTGTCAAACTTATTCGCTCTTTCCTGTTAGGTAGGTACGTGCAGGTCCAAGTGAATAATAAACTGTCAAGACAATGGGACATTCATGCGGGACTCCCGCAAGGATCATGTCTGTCATCAAAGTCACTTGTATGTCTTCGACACCTGGAATACTAAGCTGGCCAACTACGCAGACGACACGGCCATGTAGACACATTTTCACAATATGCAAGCAACAAACATGCTTTTAAAAGCGGACATGGTCCGTGCGACGGCGTATTACGACCGGTGGTGGTGGTGGAAGATTCGGGTAAATGCTGAGAAGCCGATTTACAGAAAACAGGATTTTGACATCAATTTTGGTCCGGGGAATCCAAGTTTCAAGCAAAAGATGCGTAAAGGGCTTTTGAGTTAGACTGGATCAGCGATTAAAGTTTGACATTCACGTAAGCGAGAGAGTATAAAAAGTCTACACTCTGTCAGGAGTCTGTATCCACTCATGTCCAGAAGAAGCAAACTTGACAGACAAAATAAAAAAACTGTTGTACAGGATGGTGATCAGGTGAAAATGCCTAGGTCTTCGTAGACATTTTCCAACTCCTCCTGTTGTAAGTGCATATATTTATACCAGATTCACTTTTGTTGGCTTGGCGTTGATTCTCAGGCAAATCATCCAACCAATTAAAATTCTATATCTGAAGACTGGCCTACTATAGGAAATTAGAGTCATACAATATTGCAGCTTTATTATTCAGTTTATAGTATTAAGCCACAAAATAAACTTACATTCCAAGTTAAGCAATTGTTACAATTAATTTAAAAAAAAAAAACGAAAAAATGTTTTATTTTCTTGAAATAACACATTCTATGACATTATACTAGATACAGGATTTCTAGGTTTTATATTGTTTAATCTAATCTAATATACAACCATTCAATGGATTAGATAGACCGTAACCCAATTACAGAAATGGGAAATAGGAGTTCCTTAAGAGAAGGCGTACAAAAATATAAATGCTAATATAGCAATATAACAGGAATAATACTAATTAAACAAACTTACATGAATATAATACAATAAAAAATCTGTCAAGCAAATCTGAGTTAGGTACACCTACCGGTGGGTATGCACTATCCTCTTATAGCAAATAGCAACTTTAAGGTACTAATGCTAGTAAAATTAGTTGAGTTTCTAATAATAAACCCACGAGATTTAAAGCAATCGGATGATAAATTGCTAATATGATGAGTAAAGGAGAGCTTTTGATCAAAGGTTACAACTAAATGCTGAAGAGTTTCAGGCCTATTTAAAAGTATATTATCCAGAGAATATTTGAAGGCAATTACATTAATATAATGTGCATTTAATGGCAATTGTTAGCATAACACCATTCACTAATTTTATCAAGATTTTGGAGAATTATACAATCATTGTTTTTGCTATTGCAATATATTTCCAAATCATCTGCATAAATTAGGCAATTAGTAGGTTTAAAGTCACAGATTATATCATTAATGAATGTATCAAAGAGTTGTGGACCCAGATTTGATCCTTGTGTGATGCCGGACGTTGGCAAGATCTCCACCGACTGATAACCAGAGCATTCAACATACTGCTTACGATTTCTGAAATATGCAGAGAAGAAATTAAGCATGTTTATCGAAAAATCATTAGCCCGAAGTTTCATAATAAGAATGTTATGATCCAGCCTGTTGAAGGGATGGGAAAAATCAGTGTAGATGACATCAGTCTGGATTCTCAGGTCAATCGAATTTGCAATATATTGCGTAATACAGAACAAATTTGTAACAGTAGATCTACCCCTAATAAATCCATGCAAGAGTATTTCCAGAACTTTACCAAAATTATTAACAATTGTAATCGGCCTATAGTTTTGAATATTTACATGATTACCTTTTTTGGAAACAGGAACAATTCTCGACACTTTCCATAAATCTGGAAATGTGGATGTAGTGATATCTAAATTAAAAACTAAACACAATGTGGACGCTAAAATACATGTACAGTTCTTTACTAAAAATGCAGGTATTTTGTCCAGGCCAGCAGTGAATTTAGGTTTAAGTTTTTTAAGACGTTCAAATACATCTGCTTCTGTAAAACTATTTATATCGAAATTATTGAATACATTATTGTTGCTATTATTATATGGTTGTTGATCAGGCAGTGTAAATGAACTTTGGAAGGACTCAGCAAATCCATTAGCAATACTTTTCTGGTCACTGAACTGTATTCTCATAACTCATACATGTGGGAATACCAGATGCATTTCCCTTATGTTAACATATCGCCAATATTTGCTTGGATTTACTGAGATCGTGTTCAGTTCTTATACAATAGTTTTTGTATGCATTATTAATTAATATTTTGGTCTCAGCTCTTAACTGTCTGAATTGTTCAAGCGACACCCCACCATCCTGATTTTTAAACCTCCTTCATGCACGATGTTTTAATTTTATATGTTTGATTATTTCAGAAGAAAACCAAGATAATAATGTTTTGAGCCTTTTTTAGATTTGAGGACAAATCTATCAAGTAGTTCATATAATTTCTCACAGAAACTCTCACAAGCTAAGTAGATGTCAGTAAACTCACTGAGAATTATAGAAGACGTTTACCGAATTTTATATCTAACAATATTTTCTGTACCAAGAAGGGTAAAATACACAACGTGAAGAACCAACTGATATACGAGACCAGATGAGATATTTACGCAATTACTTCAAAGCCAGCAAGGAACGGTTAACGACAGCTGCCCGTCTTGATTGCTTATTTCCCTTTTCAGCGTCATTATATTAAAATTATCTCTAGAAATAACCGATAACCCAGCGGATCACCTCATTCCCGTCGTATCTTGCATCTAATAGCTCTTGATTAATAAACCTCCTGTAGTAAATTTTTAATTTATTTAATGAAATATAGTAAGTACAAGACTTAGCAAGAAGTACGATGAGAATCGTATAAAATACGTTTAATATTATTAAAGGTAATAAACAATATTTTAACAGCACATTTATATTCTATTCCTCAGTCAAATTTCAGTGATGAGGTATTCAGTACAAAAATGTGCTACTAATATTATAACAGGCATTTTGAGTACGTTTTTTTAATAATGCAAAACTAAAACAGTATATTAATTCCAGCCATACATAAGTGAAAAGTTACTATGTTTTATTAAATAAAGTATCTAATATTATTTCATTAGTCATCCTTTCAAATTTATTTACGTACATCTGTAATTATTTTATTGAACTGGAGGTATTGTTAAATACCGTTTGAATTGTCCAGCAATGGTTTAGTTATTATTTCAAGTTGCAAGGAAATCAAACTTGCACGGCTATGAGAACATGTGTTTCGGTACTGTGTTCTGTCATATTCGGCTTCTGATGTGATCATGGCATCGGCGGAAGCAAGTTGTTTTTTTGGAGATCGTTTTTTTTCTTGGGTGTGGCTCCTATCTTTCTTTTTTCGGCTGACCACCGGTAAAAGTGCCTGGAATAATTTTGGCTGTACTTTAAGCTTCATCTTTTTGATTGTCCGCAAGGGATTTATGTACATAGCCTTTCAGAAGTTATTCTCCACCGTTGTGTGTTGCTTTTGGTAAATTTTGATGTTTATATATGAAGATAAACTTACCCTCGTGGGATTTTATGGTCTAGGTAAGGGCCATGCCCACCACTACACCTTCATTAATCAGCCCCAACGCCACAATTGTTTTTCTTTTAGGCAGTTGAAATTGCTCACCGCAGTCACTGCTGTTCTATGTAAATTGATTTTAATTCTGGGTTTTAACACGTATGTCCTGGCGTCTACTATCCGTTTTGTGAGTCGGTGTCCCTGGTTATTTGTATATAGAAGTCTCAACAGAATCATTAAGACCCTTAGAAAAAAGGTGACGAACCCAGTTGCTCCCTTTGGCATGAACAATGTTGGGCATTATTTACAATATGTATTTTACTCCTCATTAGGGTTCTTCTTTTGAGTTAAGAATTGGAGATCCCACTCTGGATTTCTTGCCTTCGGCCAAGAACTGAAGATCCGGTTCCGGATGAACTTTTAATGTAACATCACTTCGATTGGGAAACCTGTGGAGGGTAGCCCCTGGAACACAAGCAGATGAGCCTTCAGCTATTTATGATAACCGTTTCAATTATTATTAATCTTTTCCCCCATTTCGTGATTTAACTTAACTTACTTCAAATTTAACAAATTTTACCTTATAAAATAAATACTTTTTCAAGATGTAACCCACCTGTAGCTACACCTGGGAAAGTTGTAAGTATATGACACCTGTTATTATCGCCAAGTGGTAAATTTAATACCGTTATTTAGTATTTAATGTTGCCTAAATTTCACTAATAATAATAATATCTGCACTGCTGTATCAGCTCCTGTGTGAGGAGGGAAAGGTCTAGGCTAAAAAAATATATATATCTCTCTAGTAATATCTGCCCTGTATTTAAGAAACTGTAATATATTGGACATTCTTTGGTATTTGCTCTAGGCAATACGTGGATCGTACCTAGGCCCTGAGGTCCTTCAGAGCTCGCCGCAAGCTCTACTTTGGGACTCATACGTGTGGTAGTGTCAAGATTTTTTCCCCATTTTTGCTGCCTACCCCAAGTCAATGCTCCTCAGGCAGACATCAGCCTACATCTTTTCTATTACCAAGTGCTGGTGGCACATTTTTAAAAATATCAAAGTTTCAATAAGAAATAATTTAATTAGTTTCTATAATTTAGTTTTATTAATAATTCATTTTAGATTTTTTGGCAGCGTATTCTATAATTTTGGCTCGTAGTAAAATATGAATCGTTGAGTATGCATTTTGATACATAATGGCAATATGACGGATATGTTTTTTTTTTCAATCGAGTTTTGTAGTCATGGGATGGTTTAGGTAATTTTGAATTATTATTTAATGTCCACAATAAAGCACGACAGGTATAGAGTTCTCTCACAGTAAATAGGTCTAAATCATTATATAACATTTTAATCGGATAGCTGTAGCTCTTTTTAAACAATATTTTTAGAATGGTGTTTTGCATTTTTTCTAGACAATATATAGAATTGTTTAGAAGACCACTACAAATCAATATACAATATCTAATTATGGATTCAGCTAAGGTATTATCAATTATCATTATTAATTTTTTGTTTAAAATATCATTTATTTGATAAAATATATGTAACAGTCTTCTGAATCGTCTTGCTGTATACTCAGCATGATCTTTCCACTTTAAATGCTGATCAATCAGTACGCCTAGATATTCAATACAATTTGTTGTCTGGATGGCTGCGTATTTAAAGTTTGCTTGATTATTACATGGTTTAGAGTGAATTTTTATGTTTTTTAATTCTGGTTGATCAGCAGCTGTGATAAGAATGTTACAAATTTAGTTTTGTCAACATTTAGGCTCAGAAGACTATTATCCAACCAAATTTTAAGTTTTTCCAATCCTTGTTTGGCTTTTCTATATACATTTTCCCAGCACTCACGAATATAATACCAGTACCATCGGCAAGTGATATAATTTCCCCGTCTATATTTATTATTTGTGGGATAGAGTTGATATAAACTAAGAATAAGTTGAGTCCCAGAGCAGTTCCCTGGGGAATACCTATTGTGATAGGGAGGGGATCACTGTACATGTTATTAACTTTTACTCTCAGAATTTATCCCTGTGAGGTAGTCCTGGAAAATGTTTAATGGTTCACCTCTTACACCCAGGAATTCCAAACGTTTCAATAATAATTTATGGTTGCCTTAGCTAAATCCAAAAATATTGCCAAATATTTTTTATTTTCATTAGAACCATTTACAACATCATTTAAAAACTCTATAATTGCATCTTGCGTACCTAGATTTTGTTTGAAACCAGATAAAAAGAAAAATTGCATCTTGAAATTAAAATTATTAATTTAGCGTGGACTTTTAAATCTAGAAAGATTCTTTAATACGGTCAAGTAACCAAGTAAATAAGAAAATAATTAAAATTAATTTCAAGATTCTATTACTAACTTAAACAGATTTGATAGTTCAATTCGGATACGAATGAAACACGCAAAAAACGTAAAATATAGGTGTCTCCTATAAGTACTAAAGCACTATCCAACGGCCAACAGATCCGAATCGATGAAGATAAAATAGTGATGTTTGCAGAATATCTTGCAGATGTATTGTCGCCTAATGATAATGTTCTAGATGATGAAATAGACAGAGATAGTCTATCTATACCATTAATTACAACGTTTACTCCAAAGAGAATCCAAAAACGAATTAATTCTCTAAATCCTAGAAAAAATCCAGGTATAAGATGAAGTAACTATACAAAATTTAGTATGTTCAAAGAGATTTTAATTGCATTTTGTGATCGTGAATAATGATTGGCGCATGTCAATCATATGTTACATCATAAATTTTAAATATGTGAAGTATATATAAATTTAAATGTTATTTTTATTATTTTGAACTGTGATCATTATACCTGACTTATCATATGCACATTATTTGTATTCAACACGGTAAAATAAATATTTTTATTAAATACAATTCAAAAGTTAAAATATGGCCTAAGGAACTGTAAGCTGTGGAAATAATCCTAATTCCAAAACCCGGAGTAGGGCCAACGAAAGTTTCATCATATCGTCCTATAATACTGCCCATCGTTTTCAAGCTCCTTGAAGGAATCTTACCGCAAATGATAATTTCTGATCTAGACACCAAAGAATGGATATTAATTCACCAGTTCGTATTTCAAGAAAATCTCTCTAGTGTTCAGCAAATGCCGAATGAATCATGAAATAAACCGATCACTACAATACAAAAAATATTGTACATTGTTAATCATAGATATTATTCAAACCTTCCCCGGGGTTTGGAACATAGGTCTATTATATTTAATTGATGTGGTACTCCCCATAATCTGTTTCTATATAAATCATATTTAAGCAATCGAGAATTTAGAAACGAGAATGTATCTGACAACTTTTCTATCAGGAGTCTCTCAAAACACACTGCCATCGGCCTCACAGTAGACCTACTAACCCCTGGAAATACTACTATGGGCACATTTGCTGACGATACTGTCATTCTCGCATCTCAAGTAGTTTCTGTGATGGCTTAAAACTACTTACAGAATCATTTGAACCAAATACAGAAATGAATGCAGAAGTAGAAGATTAAAATCAATGAAAGTAAATTGATTTAATTATAAGAAGAGATCAGCCAATGTCCTCCAGTAAATATAAATTTAAAAGCTATTGGTTTCGAGTATGAAACATTTGGGAAATCATGTGGACCGTTAGTTGAGACAAATAAAATTACCCTCGCACATCAAACTAGAACTTGCCTTGAATGAAACTTATTTTGATTACCTGTCACGGAATTTTTCTGTTCTTAGTACGGAAAAAGTAAAGGCAGGATAAGGCAGTTATGAAAGAAAGATCCACATCTTACAGAACCAATGAAGGGTTTGAGCCTAATGTCTGGTGTTGGCTTGTTCAAGTGGTTAATTTTCTTTTTAATGTATAAGGCAGAGAATTACGTCGAATTAATGGAAGATATGCTTCCCAACTTGAATAAGCGCGGTTGTGACATGAACATTAGGGTTCGCTACCGCCATAGCCACTTTGACCATTTTCCAAAAAGTCTAGATGATTTTATTATAGAACAGGGGTAAATATTCAAACAGGACATAAAAATTATGGAAGAAAAGTATTAAGGAAGATGGGATACCTACATGATACCATAATAAACCTCATGCAAGGAAGTAGAGAGGTTTTTATAAAAAATTCAATGAAATTTTTTTTTGTATTTTTTAGGAAAATTTATTATTTTTTGAAAGCAGTCTAAGTTGTTAAAAGTAACTTTTTGCTTTATAATTCTATCTACTATGTTTGACACTTCAACCTTTTTCACCCTTACGACTTTAATAATAACAATAATAATACATTGCCTTTATTTAAAGTACTGCATTATACAATACTTAGGGCGAAGTCCAACATTTTGTTAGCGGGAAAGTGTATAGGTGTCTCAGGCACAATGATAGCTATCTTCTCTTTATATGCGAAGTTATTTAACATATTGCCGTTGGTATTGTTGCGGGAGTTGAACCAAGACTCACGCTTTAACACGCTGAGCTACCGAACCGAAATTTATAAGTTATTTCCCTCTGTATTTATGAAACTATCTAATTGATAATTATCGCGATCGTTTTTGAAATCACTGCTTGACTCTTGATTAGACGGTGTATTTATACTCACCTTTAATGCTTGAAAATTTTTTTCGTTAACATAATTATTGTAACAGGTATGATAATCAGCATCTGTACTTAAATTAATCTCACTAGTTCCAATCGTTTTATTATTTGCAAATCATTTCTGATTTTTGCTGCTTTTAATGTTAAATTTATAGTATTGGTGTTAGAACGTACACGTTGAAGATTTGAATTTCCATTTTTTTTTGAAGTCCGCAGATAAAGCACAACTTACTCCAATCAAATTCACTTTTCGATGAACGAATTACTTTTTTATTTGCGTGTTCCTGATTCAAATCAGTTTCAATTAGATGTTCTTCCGAACTTGTTTTCCTTTCGTTATCCATAGTGAAATTTAATATATACTATTTGAAAAAAAAAAAAATGATGAAAACAACAAAAAAGTGAGTTGTTGAATGGTATCTTACCTGCAATGTGTTATGCGTATTTAAGCAAACTTCAGTAATA